>JBBCBC010000008.1:33132695-33681321 GCA_037126765.1 Stenogyne calaminthoides | reverse complement strand
TTTCGAAACAAAATGCAAAGCATCAACTAGAGTATATATGTATATAAGATATTGGTTGGGTAGCTTAAGTTATATACAAGCACATAATCAAATTGCATTATAAGAATAAGCTGTAATTCCTTTAAATGATCTCTCATGATAAAAAACACTAGACCCGAAGTTGAAAAAACAACAGAATAAAAACAAATAAGCATAATTTAGAAGTTGTAATTTGTCAAAATAATCTATAATTATAAAGTTGTAATTCCACTAATCATATCTCTTTCCATAGAAGTTGTAATTGTAATGCTTAAAAAGCGAAGCAAAAACCGTGGCAATAATGACCGAGCCATATTACCGTAATATGGGTTGAGATGGATAATAAGAATATTAATTATATAGTGAAATTAATTAATATTAATAAATTTGAATTATATTGTTGGCTCAATATTGAATTGAAGCCCGTTGGGAGGTCCATCTTAATTCTCCAAAAGGCCCTCAAGTAGTCAATTAAAGTCCATTAAATGAAAAAGGTGTATAAAATAAATTAAATTTTTGTTTGCTATTTTTCCTTGATTTTTTGAAATTATTAAAGAAAAGAGGAGAATGATTTTCTTGAATTTTTTTTTTATGGAAAGGAGATAAGTATTCTTGGAATACAAGATTATCCCATAAATTCAAGAAATCTCCCCTTGGCCTCTTTAATTGTATTTTTTCGAAAATTAGGGCAATAAGAAGGAAAAAATATTTTCTTGATTTTCTTGAAAAGATTTTTATGGAAAAAAGATATGTATTCTTGGAATACAAGAATATCTCATAAATTCAAGAAAAGATCAATCTTGCAAATCTCCTTATTATTTTAGAAAATCTAGGTAAATTTGGGGTGTGGGATTTTTGTGGAAAAATACACATGGAAAGAAGAATATATGGAATATAATCAAGATTTCTTGGAGATGAAAAAGATCTTTCTAACCCTATTTTGGCTCAAATTTTAGTCCCCCGTCTCTATTATAAATAGGGGATGATTTTTTCATCCCAACACAATTTCATGAGTTGGAAAATTAGAAATCCACAAAGGTGGTGCAACAATTTATTTATTTTTCCTTTGTTTTATAATTGTTCATTGGAGAACCTTCCTTAAGGTTGTTGAAATGGA
Organism: Stenogyne calaminthoides; assembly: GCA_037126765.1. Classification (NCBI taxonomy): domain Eukaryota; kingdom Viridiplantae; phylum Streptophyta; class Magnoliopsida; order Lamiales; family Lamiaceae; genus Stenogyne; species Stenogyne calaminthoides. The sequence continues at coordinate 33,680,186 of JBBCBC010000008.1, read as the reverse complement.
GGACTTGAGAATCTTGAGAAGGACTTTTTGGTTGGTAGCGGATACTTGATCTGTCTCTCGGATTGTCTCTCAGCGTGTATGTTTCGTAAACTCCTAGAAATTCCGAAGATGCTGGGGATCTTTTCGTGAATTATTGTTTGCATGTTGTTGTTGGATTGATTATTATATGAATTCAATGAGGTTAATTCATGCTAGTAATAATTGGTAATTTAAATTTGTGTTTATAAGGTCATCCCGAGTAGATCACGGCATAACGTATCCCAACAAGCCAGTATCGAGCCTGGTTAAGACTCAGTGGTCTTTAAACTTGTAATTTAAATTGTTGTCCATTAAATTTGAAATTGGATAGTGGAATTGTTAGATCTATTTTTATGAATTATCTAATTTAAGCGGTATTTTAATGAATTTTTTACATTTAAATAATTGTTTGTTTTTTAATTCTTGTTAAATTCATTTTTTCTCGTGAGAAAATCCACGATAGATTAGGCTATTTGATTTGTTCAATGTAATAGACTAGTCTAGATCATAGGTTTATTTATTTTATTGTTAAATAAATTATAACCCGGATCGAAGATGAAAACGAGGATTGAAGCGGATCGGGCCATGCTTGTGACGGCGTCGTTTAAAGCGTGTTAAAAGAGGCTTCGCATGCACGGCGGACTCTAGCGAGTGCGACGGATCACGGGCGGCATCGAAGCCGGGCGGGATCAATTGGAGTGGTCGGCAAGACATCACGCGCGTCACCCGAACGCGAGAGCGGGCGCCTGGCCGTGAGGTCTGGCGGGAGAAGCGCCTGACGTGCGCCATAAGGACGCCGCGTAACGCTGGGCTACTGTCGAGACAAAACCAACCGGGAGATTGGCGGGCATCCGGTTGGGTCTTCTGACCGATGTGGCGGACGACGGGTGCCTATCGCGTGGCGTAGGTACCCGAGCGTCGTCTAACCCAAGGCGGAGGACACTTTTTTAAAGAATTGTTCGGTTTTCGGTGGGAGCTTTTCAAGACGAGCGATGAAGGCCAACAAAAAATAATTTCTCAAGATCGAGACTTGAAATTTAAACCATGACAGTTGGATATGTGTTTGACTTGATTTAGTTTGTGTTGATGCTTGTTTTAATTTCATACATTATTATTTGTTAATGTGTTTGCATGTTATTTGAATTGTCCAAAGAAAATCTCACTTTCGAAAATTACTAAGTATGTTTTATTAATTGACAATTTTATTTCGGATAATAACATTAAGTCAATATTGACCTCCATGATTTATTTATTTGTGAATTCTTTTGGAGAAATTTCCCCCTCGGAGCGGCCAAAGATAGATTTCACATGAATAAATTCTCAAAAGGATGATTGTGAATTATTATTAGTGGCGGCGATGACCTCCTCTAGGCTCGTTCAAAACAAAATAATAATTACATATTTAATCATGGTTATTACTTTAGGTATAAAATTGATATGCATATACTTTGAAGTCCCTGTCAATTTTATATTGGTCAAATGAGAACCGACTATTAATTGTGAATTAAAGGTTTGTGATTGTTCTTGTTTGTAACTTTCGCTTGAATGTGTTTAAATAGGCGTATACCCACGTGACCTATTTAATTTGTTTTTGAATATCATTTGATTCATATTCATATTGTTTTGAGATTTTGATATGAATTATGTGATCAAAATTATGTGATATTTTGTGCTTATACAATTGTTATTTATTTAGGATCAAAGATGTATACAACCTTTTAATCCTTTGTTAATATCGTAAAGTCGATAGGGTGTATAGGAAACTATGTAGATTGGAAATTATTTATAGTCTTCACAATGCAATAACATAAGTCCGTCCTTGACAAAAACTAGACTCTCCGAGACTACGAACAATGTGAGGAAGATAAGGAATATCATAGCGGTGGTTGAGCTCCAATGAAATGGCTAAGTGTATCATCTTGACTTCAACGTCGGATGTGTTGAAGCAAATGACACGGAATTGGAAACCATTGCGGTTATTACGATAGATCTTAATGAATTCACGCTCACCAGTTAAAAAAGTGAGTCGATAGCCATCGGAATTTGTTCGTAGAAAATGGCATTAAAAGGTGTCAAGAAGAAGACCGACAAAATGAAAAATGCTTAAATGCGGTCTAAGAAGACATCGGAGGTCTGCTGTTCTAAGCCCAAGAGGGTCGGGAAGAAAGGTAATTCTCATGCACTAGTTGTTGAACTTGATTAGCGGCGTATGCTCCCCCATTATTCGTGGGTAGTTGATACGGGATCCGCGATCATGTTTGTTTCACGTTATAGGAGTTGAGTTAATGGGACAACTTGGTGGGAGGAGATCCTCGTCCTGTTTGGGCGATGCTCTAGAGTGGCGGTGAAGCGATGGGAGGCGTGCACCTATCTTTTGAAGACATAATTTTAGTTTTTTGAGAGATGTTCTTTATGTTCTGCCGGGAAAAACCTTATTTTACCGTTTCTAAACCCTTTTACGATGGATATTTTGTTGTTTTAGAAAACAAGTTCTGTTTTTTAAATAGCGATGTTTTTATACGTCATGGAACTTTCTGAAACAATCTCTATACTTAATGCTTATGCACACCACTCACAAAATCATCTTATAACACATTGATTGTTTGAACAATAAGAGAAAACGTTAAGAAAACATGAGCTAAAACACTTCTTTGGCATCTAAGATTAGGTCGTATTAATCTAAATAAGATTGAAAAGGTTGGTGAAAGATGGTTTCTTTGAAGGACCTACAACTAGAACCATTTCCAACTTGCAAATCGTGTTTAGAGGTAAAATGACCAAGAGGGCATATGGAGCAAGGGACTAGAGTCACGAAGTGTTGGAAATCGTTCATCTTGATGTTGGAAATAAGTGGTGCGAATCTATTCGAGGTTGAATTTAAATACATATTTAAATTAAACAATTAATTACTAACATGAATTAATCATAATTCAATTCAACATAATAATTAATCAACAAATAAACATCATGCGAACACGTATTTCACGTAAAACCTAAGCATGCGGAATCTAGGAATTACGTAAATACTAACCTCTCGTAGAGACATGGCCGAAGCGATGGATCAACCCAAAGTACCTTCTCAAATATGTCCCACGTCCACGAAGGCAATCCGGTGGGAGGATTATCGAATGATTTTAATCTTTAAAAGAAAAGAAAAATATTTTGGCTACCCTTTTGTGGATTTCTAATTTTTCCAACACATGGAATTGCACACTCACAATTGCAGTTTTTTAAAATATCTGATCATCGGACGTTTCAAAAATATTTGATATTTTATCGACTACGATATTTTTAGAAAAACCGATTTTTCATGTTGTGTTGGGGATGAAAAAAATCATCCTATTTATAAGACAAAGGGTGGACGAAAATTTAGGTCTAGTTGGGCATTGGGAAATTTCTTTGCTTCTTTTCTCAAAATCTGATCTAGAATATATCGATATATTCTATTTCCCAAAATATCTCCCAACAAAATTTCCCTCATCCTTTCTTGTTCAATATTTTTGAAAATATCACATGGAATAGGAGGAAACAAGATCTTTTCCTTTCTTGAATTTATGGGATAAACTTGTATCTCAAGAATACTTATTCCATAAAATCTTTTCCAAGAAAATCAAGAAAAAAAAACCTTTTTCTCTTTCCTACCCAAATTTCCAAAATTATTGTGGAAAAATAAGCCCAAAAATATTTTTTCTCCTTTTCATTAATTGGACTTTAGTTTGGGCTATTTGAGGGGCCTTTAGGAGAATTAAGATTGGACCTCCAATGGGCTATGAAGCTTTTAATTTTTATCGAAAATATTATTCAAGTCCATTAATATTAATTTACTCCTTTATAAAATTAATATTGAACTATCATCTTAACCCACATTACGACTTCACAATAATATGGCTCCGATCATTATTTCGCGTTTAAGATTATCTTAGTCCATTAATTAATTAAGTCAATCGTGACGACTTTATATTAATTAATATCTTTATCCTTGGAGTAAAGACAACTCAACATTATTATCATAATTGAAATAAATTTCCACTTGCGTGATTTGGTATGATAAAGATGCCGAGCCCCAAAGGGACAAATCAAGCAAGTCTTACTGCTCATGATTCTCGTATTAAATCTTAGCAATCGTCATGTAACTAATAATATTGCCCAAGATACAAGGTATCAAATCGCGTTGATTCTCTTCTCATCATAAGTCAAAGTAATAATTATTAATTTACACTATCTTTATTTAAGGAATGGAGATTGAAATAATGCACCACCGAGGTCTAATTCTTGTATATTCAATAAAAGAATTTATCCTCATGCCAGGTCCTTTTCAACGCATCATAATGCACTAGTGTAATCCCTTGGTCAAAACAAGTCAATCCGAGCCTTACACTTCAACCTTTCATGATGGGTTGTTCATTTCCATATAGGTTTGTGAATTTGTACTTAGTCACGAGGAAGCTATTAATTTGATCTTCGTGATGCGGTATCACCAAATTAACTTCTAACGTAACTTTCAATCTTGACTTATCGAGCGGGTATGTAAATAAATATATATAACATTCATTCATATTTAATGCAACATGTGATAAATAATTTATTCGGTAAAATAAATAAAAATAAATTTGGTTATACAAAGTAAAAGCATACTTTTTAGTATAACCCCAACAATCTCCCACTTATACTCAAAGTCTACTTTTAAGTATACTCTGACATGTCTCGTGTTCTATGTGACATCTAATGTCACTTACTACGAACCTAATAATATTTCTCCCACTTATACTCAAAGCAGATTAGCAATGCTCTTGACACTCATTCCTTCCACATGTCTCAGAATGTACTGCCGAGACCCTTTGTGAATGGATGCTAGGTTGTCTTGACACAATCTTTGTCACCTCTATGTCTTCTTTCTCTAACTTGATTTTCTCATATAAGATGGTATTTTCTTTCTATGTGTTTCTTTGGCCTTGTGGGCTCGGTTCCCTAGAATTTGCAATTGTTAAGGCGTTATCACGATGGAAACCGTGATACGTGTTGGGCAATTCGGAACAGCGTCCAGAATCCAGAAGTTCTTGAGCCAAACCGCTTTTTCTTTGTTTCACAAATACCACATATTCGCTTCCATGGTAGAATCGGCGATGCATTACGCTAACGCTTCTCTGGCGTCATAGCTCCTCCCCCATGTAAAAACACACTACCCGAGGTTGACTTTCAAGAGTCTATGTTTGATTGGAAATGAAGTCCGTGAGAAACCGCGATGGGGATTCGTTTGTCAGGTTATAGACCAACATTACGTCGTGTCACTTGTGATGTGAGAATGTTCTTAAGCTACCGATCCAATGCTCTTTCCGGGGGGTTACTTTGATATCTTTGCAAACCATTCTGCACGGTGAAGCAGATATCCAGGTCTAAATCACGACATCGCGTACACGAGGCTTCCCACCGTACCGAAGCATAAGGGATGCCTTCATGTCATCTATTTCCTTTTTTGTGTCTTGGGACACATTTCCTTGGATAGATGGATTCCATGTCGAAAGGTACAAAACCTTTCTTGGAATCTTGCATCTTCGAATCGCTTCAAAAGCGGTATCTATGTATGAAGCTTCGAAAACCGATTATCCTTTTTTCTTGCTATCTCGGTGATCTTGATCCAGAGCGTGACCGACTTCTCCCAAGTCCTTCATATCAAAAATTTTTTTGTGATCGTGCCCTCACGTCGACAACATCTTTACATGGTTCCCGATGTGCGATTATGTCGTCTATGTATAGTACCAAGAATACCAAAAGCGGTTCAAAATCCACGCTTTTTATACACACAACTCTCGAAACTATTTTGATCGAAATTGTAGGATTTTATAACTTGATCAAAACAACGATTCCAAGCACGGGATGCTGCTTGACCCATAAATGGACTTCTTTAGCTTTGCAAACGGATGCTCTTGGCCTTTTTCAATGAAGCCTTCGGGTTGTTGGATATAGATTTCTTCGTCAAGACTTCCGTTGAGGAAAGTTTTCTTGACATCCATTTTCGGATCTCAAAATCTAGATCTTGTGACAATCAAGAAGAATTCGGATGGACTTGAGCATGGCTGCGCAAAAAAGGTTTCTCGTAGTCGATCCCTTCTTTTACGAGTGTACCCTTTTCGCCATGAGTCTCACTTTAAAGGTTTCAACCTTCCGTCCAGGTCCTTTTCTCTTGTATACCCACTTTGCATCGATGGGTTTTACCCCATTAAGTGGTCGACTAGCTCCCACACTTTATTGTGATCCATTGAATCCATCTCGCTTCCATTCTTTGTTTGCAAGATGTCGCATCCTTGTCTTGGATCGCCTCTTTGTAGGACCATGGATCTGATTCTTCTTCGAGATCAAGTCCGATCCCTAAAATTTCTCGGGTTCTTGGGACAACCCTCCCACTGTGAGGTTCGATTGTGTAGGCGTGGCCGCGTGGTATGTCTTCTTGTACAATTGACAATGGAGTTGGCCCGCTTAAGTTCTTCAAGGTAATCTCGCTTCTAGGCTTTTTATCGTTCATATAGTCTTCTTCCAAAAATCTAAAAAGTGTACTAATTACGACCTTTTGATCTTGGGACCATAGAACATGCATCCGCCGTTCGCCCGGGATATCCTATAAACAACCTTAATTCTGAGCGTGTATCGATTTCGGCTTCCCTATCCAACACGTATGCACCCCGGATCCTCATGTATCTAAAATTTGGGCTTTCGCCCGTCCACAACTCCGTGGGGTTTTTGGAACCGATTTGGATGGCACTAAGTTCAGAATATAATAGATTGTTTGCAAAGGCGTAACCCAAAATGATTTTGGTAAATCCGCGTAACTCATCATTGATCTTACCATTTCTAGAAGCGTTCTATTTCTTGATTCGTAACCCCCATTTTGTTGAAAGTAAAGGTGCGATCAAGCGGGATGCGATCCCTTCTTCGACAAAGTAGTTCAAGAATTCATATTTGAGGTATTCGCCTCCGCGTCGGATCGTAGAAACTTGATACACTTTTCCTTATGATTCTCTGCTTGAGCCTTAAATTCTTTGAATTTATCAAAGGTCTCGATTTTTTGCTTCATTAGAAAAATGTATCCATAAGCGTGAGTAATCATCGATAAGCATAACGAAATACTCGTGGCCGCCTCTTGCTTTGATTTGCATTGGACCACATACATCGGTGTGAGCGATCTCCAACACTTCTTTAGCTCTAAGCCCTTGGCACCAAATGCCCTCTTGGTCATTTTACCCTCCAAACATGATTTATGAGTTGGAAATGGTTCAACGGGGGAAAGACTCAATGAACCATCTTGCACCAACCTTTGCATCATTTTTGGATTAATATAAACCTAATCTTGGGTGCCAAAAAGTGTCTCGTTCACATTGATCGAAACGTTCCTTTTGCTCGAAATAATAGATGAGTTATAGGATGTATTATTGTGTGTGATGTTCCACGATTAATAATGTAGAGATTGTTCCGTAATGTTCATGATAGATAACGGCGTCGTTCAAAACGATAACATGCTTATTAAAAGCGAGGCGAATATCCATCAACAAATAGTTTTGGCTGAAATAAGATTTTTACAAAAAGCTGGAACATAAAGAACATCTCTTAAAATTAAACTCTTGTCTTCAAAACACGGTGCCGTCTCTGTTTTGCTTCGGTTTGCCGCTCTCTCGTAGCATCGCTTTAGCGTGACGAGGATCTCTCTTCCACTAAGTTCTTGGGGTCGCTTGAACCCGTGAAGTAAACATGATTAGTGGACCCGTATACATTACCCCGAATGGGTAACATACCGTAAACAATTTTTTCAACAATTAGTCTTTGAGAATTACCTTTCTTCCCTTTTGGGGTTGGAGCAGGCCCGACCTCAATGTCCTTTTGCGGTTAAAACCTCCCCCTCTTTGGATTTTTCCTAAACACTACAAGCATTCCTCATCTTTGTTGGGGTTATATCCCAACAATCTTACCATTGCCCTTAGCCTTGATTGAGTTGATTGCTTATGGCTTTTAGTCCTCTTCTTCTTCTTGCCTTCCCTTGGCACAGAAGATGAAAGGCGGACCACTGCCGTCAAATCTTGAGTTTTTGTGCTCCATCAATGTCCGTGACCTTGCAACAACCGTCGACTTGCGAGGCCAAATTGCTCAAAAACTTTTTGACGAGAGTGGAGTACCAAAAAAGGACCTCAAGTTTGTTCGAGATGGGCGTCAATTTTGAGGGCGTAATCCTTGGGGATTGCCCTCCACCATTTTTAGCGGCGACATCTCGCCTTAAGGTGATCTGATGAGCCCCGCATTTTTGACTCGTCGGTTGGCTCATCCCGATTTTTTTGGTGTGTCAAGAATCACTTGTTTTTTGTCTTTGTTAGGACAATCATAACTTTTGTTTCAATCAACATAGTTTCAATACAATTCTATTGGCTTTAAGTATATTAACGATGGATTAAAGGTTGCGACATCTTTAATTGAAATAAACATACATCTTGTGTCAATATCGGATTGACCAAAGAAAATCACATAATTCGATCACATGATTCTTATTGAAATCTAAAAAAAAAAAAAATGAACATGCATCGGCCCAACATCTCAAAAGCAGGTTTTAAATGAGCCTCTTTGGAGGGTCATCATTTAAATCACATTTAAGCGGGGTTACAAACAAAACGATTACAAACCTTTAATTAAAAATTAATAGTTGGCTCACTTGGCCAATATAAAATTGTGGGGACTTGGTGAAGTATATGCATATCAATTTTATACCTAAGTAATAACCGTGATTAAATACATAATTACTTACGCCGTTTTGATCGAGCCTCTTGGGAGGGTCATCGTCATTACTAAAAATAATTCACAATCATCCTTTTGAGGAATTTATTCATGTGAAAAGCTATCTTTTGGCCGTCTCTTGGGGAATTTCTCCAAAAGAATTCACAAATAAATAAATAAATCATGGAGGTCAAAATTAATTAGATTCATAATCAAATTAATTATTAAAACATACTTAGTAATTTTTTGAATTTGAGATTTTTTCAAGGCAATTCTCATGCAAACACATTTAAACAAATTAAATAAAAGCCAGAAAAATACAACAATAAATCAAGCAAAAGCGAAAAATAAACATATTGGGCACAAATTATCGATTGTCATGGTTTGATTTTTTCTTGGCTTGATTTAGAAAAACACCGAAATCTTGAATTTCTCGCTCGTTCGTCTCGAAAAGAACCGTCTCAAAATGCCATGCCAAGTAGCTCATGATCGGGATGTAACGCCGCATCCTCCCAGCCCCTTAATAGCGACGCGCCCATGCACCCTAAGCTGCGTCGTCACCCCCATGGCTCTCGACCTCGGCGACATCGGCAGAGAACGCCCCGAGCCATCTTCACGCGCCTACCCATCGCCCTCGCCTCGCCATGAACTTCGGCGTATATGTCGTCCCAGCGTGCCCATGCAGCGCTATTTCTTCGCTTCGCCCTCGTCCGCCACTGCACGCGTACACCTTTCAGCGTTCCGCAGCGCCTTTGCCTCGCCCGGCTTCGCCAAGCGCCCGCGCTGTCTTGGCGTTCGGTGTCCGATCATGACGCCTAGCGTCGTGCCCGTCTGCCTTAGCGTCCGCATCAGCAGCGTGCCTCCCAGCGCGTTGGCGATGCTATCTGCGTCCACGTCGTGCGATTTCGAATCCATTTAATTTCTCGTCTCGTCTCGTCTTGATCGGGTTGCAATTTATTTTACAAAAATAAATAAACCTAAATCTAGAACTAATCTATTCGTTGAACAAATCAAATAGCCCTAATCTCTGCCGTGGATTTTCTCACGAGAAAAACAAATTTGAGCAGTCGAATTAAAACCATTCATCGCGTGAAATAAATAAACACATTAAATATCATGACAATTGGATACTGCAAAAGCAGATCTAACAATTCTCTTATCGATTTTCAATAAAATTTAATAGCCAACATAATTTAAATAATAATTTAAATCTGAGCTCAAAGCAGAGACTCGATGCGATTGTTAGGAAATAAGGGTGCACTGGATCTATTGAGTTGAATTTAAATACATATTTAAATTAAACAATTAATTACTAACATGAATTAATCGATTCAATTCAACATAATAATTAATCAATAAATAAACATCATGCGAACCGTATTTTTACGTAAAAACCTAAGCATGCGGAATCTAGGAATTACGTAAATACTAACCTCTCGTAGAGATAACAATTTGAGACGATGGATCAACCCTAAAGTATCTTCTCAAATATGTCCCCGTCCTGACCTAATCCGGTGGGAGGATTATCAGCGACGATTTTAATCTTTAAAAGAAAAGAAAATATTTTGGCTACCACCTTTTTGTGGATTTCTAATTTTCAACACATGGAATTGCACACTCACAATTGCATTTTTTGAAAAATATCTGAGTTTATCGACGTTTCAAAATATTTGATATTTTATCGTATTTGATATTTTTTAGAAAAAATAATTTTTCGTGTTGTGTTGGGGATGAAAAAAATCATCCTCTATTTATAAGACAAGGGTGGACGAAAATTTGGGTCTAGTTGGGCATTGGGAAATTTCTTCGCTTCTTCCGCAAAATCAATCACAGGAATATATCAATATATTCTATTTCCCAAAAATATCTCCCAACAAAATTTCCTCCTCGCTTTCTTGTTCAATATTTTTGAAAATATCACATGGAATAGGAGGAAACAAGATCTTTTTCCTTTCTTGAATTTATGGGATAAACTTGTATCTCAAGAATACTTATTCATAAAATCTTTCCAAGAAAATCAAGAAAAAAACCTTTTCTCTTTCCTACCCAAATTTTTGAAATTATTGTGGAAAAAATAAGCCAAAATATTTTCTTCTCATTTTTTCATTAATTGGACTTTAGTTTGGGCTATTTGAGGGGCCTTTAGGAGAATTAAGATTGGACATCGATGAAATTTTATGAAGATTTAATATTTAGCCAAAATATTATTCAAGCCCATTAATATTAATTACTCATTATAAAATTAATATTGAACTATCCATCTTAACCCACATTACGACTTCACAATAATATGGCTCGGTCATTATTTCCTGCGTTTAAAATTATCTTAGTCCATTAATTAATTAAAGTCATTTGAGCAGACTTTATATTAATTAATATCTTTGTCCTTGGAGTAAAGGCAGATCAACATTATTATCCATACCGAAATAAATTTTCACTTGCAAGATTTGGTATGATAAAGATTCGAGCCCACGAGGGACAAATTAAGCCGTCGTGCTTGCACCCGATTCTCGTATTAAATCTTAGCAATCGTCATGTAACTAATAATATTGCCCAAGATCAAGGTATCAAATCACATTGATTCTCTTCCCGTCATAAGTCAAAAATAGTTATTAATTTCACACGATCCTATTTAAGAGCGGAGATTAAGAAATAACGCACCAGCGAGGTCTAATTCTTGTATATTGATGCAGAAGAATTTATCCTCGCATGGAGTCGCTTCTCGTGGCATCATAATGCACTAGTGTAATCCCTTGGTCAAGACAAGCCAATCGAGCATTACACTTCAACCTTTCATGATGGGTTGTTCATTTTCCATCTAGGTTGTGAATTTGTACTTAGTCACGAGGGCTGTTAATTTGATCTTTTGTGATCTAGTATCACCAAATTAACTTCTAGCGTAACAACGTCTTGACTTATCGAATGGGTATCACGATAAATATATATAACATTCATTCATATTTAATGCAACATGTGATAAATAATTTATTTGATAAAATAAATAAAAACTTCGGTTTGGTTATACAAAGTAAAAACATACTTTTAAATTATAACCTGACAAGCGATATTGTGTGTGGTCGAATGTTTGTAATGTTGCATGTTGGTACTAATAAGTTCATTGTTCAATTAATTTATATTTAGTTGTTGATTTGAACAATTGAGTTGCCCTTTGCAAAAATTTGTTAATATCTTGTTTTGTTAAAAAAAAATCCACACTTTGTAATTTGCATAGTGAAGGTGTCTAGATATGACATTTAACTCACAAGTTGAAAAGTTTGATGGTGACATCAATGCTATGAACCTTAACTTATTAAAATTAGTAAGTGAACATCTAAATGGTGAACATAAAAAGGTTTGAAGTATCATGCTTTGGACAATTTATGAAGTTGAGAAATATGATATTTCAAAACAACTATACCTCCATCTCTGTTTAATCAAGATTCAAAAAGAATCAAGAAAAGAGATTATGTTCGATGTGCAAAACCGGGAGGCGGGAGAATTCAGTCTAGAGAGTTTGCCCTTATTCTTGGTTTGAAATTTGGAGAGGATATTAGGCTTACCCTCAAGTTCGAGTTATACAATAAATTTTTCAAACAAAGTAAAAAAAGCGGTTGAATGGAATGATATAAAGGATGCCTTTGTCTGTCGATGGAAGTCGGAAGATAGTTTGAAATTGGCATTATTGTTGGTCATCTCTTGGTTGCTTGTTGTAAAAAGCAGAAGAAGAATGATAAAATTGACATCCAATACTTCCATATTGTAGATGTTCTTGAACAATTCAACCAATTTTAAGTAGGGGTAGATGACTTTTGAAGTGTTGGTAGATGATTTGCATGTCGATGTTATCAAACCTGAAATGTCATTGAGTCTTTGGTTGTTGAAAAAGTAAAACCAAATGAAGAAAAAAAGGCAAACCCGTGAATAAAGGAATGCCTTGACCGTTTTATGTAAATGACTTTGTATACACTCTACAATGTTGGGCATTTGAAGCATTCCCTTAGTTGGGAGTGTTTATGGTTCGGCGTATCAAATGGCGGATGACCACTATCATCCTAGAATGGTGTTTTTGGGATTCATAGTCTTATCAAACAATTTTAAAAATTAAAGGAGAAGCGTTTTTGGTTCTTGAGAAAAAAATGAGAGTTTTCTTTGAAAATATAGCTTTAAGATTTAAATTTAATTTTTTTTCTTACAAGATATAATATGTGTAATTATTTTGAACAAAATATTATTTTTGGAAGATTGATACCCTTAGAGTGGGAGAAAGAATTCTTTGTCATTTTTAAGTGTTGTTGGTGGGAAGATAAGATATGCCTTCATTCAAAGCTGACAAAAGAGAGCAAAAGCTAAAGACTTTAGTGGATGAAAATACTTTTGAAGAATTATTTGAAGAAAGGCTAAAAAACTAATATTCTAGTTGCAGCACCAAGCGGAAGAAATAAACTTCGTTTATGGAGTTTGTCGAAACAAATTTTTTTTGCGATGTAAATTGACATTAAAAAAAATAGAGGATACAAAAAAAAACATAAAATGATATTAACATCCTCATGAAATAGTGTGGATGTTAAATATCATCGAAAAAAAATGTGTGTTGAAGAGGTTTGATTTGAATTTACTATAACCATCTATTAACATCTGTTTTTATATAAAATTTTTAATTGATTACGATTTTGTTTATATATCGGTGTTCTCGATCTCCTAAATCATGGTTCGAAAAAAATGACAATCTGATTGCGAGAATCGTTGAAGATGTGATAATAGGGGCAAGTCGAACTTTGATAATAAATTAAGTTCTGAATACAATACTTATTATTTTGTTAATTAATATTTTTTTTTCTAAATAAGCAAGATAATAAATTATATGAAGAATGTGGCGGCGATGTTGAACAAATGAAATGTCTAAAAAAGCGAAGAGAAGTTACGGAGGTATGTCATTTTTTTGTTGATATGGCGTTTATCGTTACTACTGAAAAATATATAATTGGAGAAAAAAAAAATCTACCAACATAAATGTTTTAGGGGAGTAGTCAAGGAGGATGTCGTAAAGGGTGTCAAATGTAGCAAAGATCAACAATTGGAGAATAAATAAGCGGTAAAAAAAAAGCATTCAAGTAAATCTGTACAATCACCGTACGGTTCTCAATCGACAAAATGGAAAGAGGTTTAAAGTTTTGTAAATAAGCTATTTAGAAATGAAATAAGTGTTATGGTGACCCATTTAGTCCATACTCAAAAGACATACTAGACCAATTTTACAAGTGGTTTTGTCAATCTAGTAAAACTAAAACCAAAACCGAAATGATTAACCCGTCTTCCATTGGAAGCAAAACCAATTATGTTGATCTGCTGCATTTTTTATTCCTTTAAAAAGTGCAAGAGGATGGCTTACTAGAGAGGTAATAATTATTTTTTATAGATTAAGTTAATTTCATTTATTTTATAGTATATTTGTGTGCTTATCTTTTGTATATAGTTATCACGTTAATCGGAATATTGATATTCTTATGAATATGAGACTCTGGAAGGCCAAGAAATGCCTGATCTATTTGAAGGTCGTTGGACTGTGTTATTATCTGATTAAGGTAAGTTTTTGAGTTATGAATTTTTTGCCCATTGCTCCCGGTCATATTTGGTGTAATATGTGTTATCTTTGTTTGCGAATATGTTGACAAGGATATATCAAAAAGTGGGAAAAAGGCTACCAAACCAACAAATGGATTTAGATTGGAATGAGGAAGGAAAAACTATTATGTAATATGTCTATAAGTGGTTTACCACATGATGGACCATCTTTGGCATCGTGGAAAATTTAAGAGTGTTTATGGTGTTGCCCGTATAAATAATGATCATTGGGTTTTTACGAGATTAATCCATTAGAGAATCATGTGTGCATCATGATCCACTTCCTGAATTTGGTAGATGGCGATTGAAAATTTTGAGAAAATGGTGAAAATGTTACCTTCATTTTGTGCGCTCAAGGAAGAAGATCATTGGATTTCGTGATGAGACTGAAAATAGTTGTGAGTGGATGATTGATAGAGTAAATGATGCCCTCGTCGGTTTAACTCATCCATTTGTGGTGTTATGTGCATCAAGTACTTTGAGTGCTCGATGTAGGTCCTTAATGTCACTAAAATTGATCTAAAAAGGGTCAAGTTTTTCGATTGGAAATGTGTTGTGACACATATCAACATTCAAAGGTGATGGAGCTTGGGTGTGTATGTAGGTTTTAGATCTTTGTGTTCCAAATTTGATATGTCGGCGGGTTAGGGTTTCACATGGTTATAGCTTTTGTACTATATATATATATAGGCAATATGTTGTGCAATATGTTATTGTGTATATTTATCAACACTTGATTTGTGTATGAATTTTGGTTAAGCATACAAAATATTCATATCGATTACCGTCCATCAACAATGTTATGTGTATGAAAGCAATTGAGTTGGCATTTCTTGATTTTTTTTTCGGCTTGAGAGTTTTACTTTGAAGCTAAAAATGTCAAAAGGCTCAAATATTGCTTGAGAAAGTTCATCTGCTACAACTCGGGATCACCATGTTAGAGATCAACATTAAGGATCTTGAGGATGATCTGAAAGGGGTCTCTGGTTGCTATATCTTTCAAAGCCTAAGAAAAATTTGAATGAAATTTGAAAGCGGGTACAAAGGCTCATTTGAAATTAATTTTGAAATGTGATTTCTAAAATTAACAATATCTATCTATCTACTTGTGTGATGAACAATCTTGCTTAAAGGCACACTTTATTTTGCTATGTTATAAATATATGCAATGTTGTCTTGGTTCTTATAAATTTATATTTATGTTTTTATGTATATTATTTATTCTATTTATTTACAACTTTATTTAATAACTAAAATGATTGATGACTTTATCATACTATTAATAACATGATAAACAACATTTGTGAGATAAATTTTATACATTTACGTCTAGATTTGCTTTGTTCATAATATTTGCTTTGTTTAGAATATTATTTTGTTATCGATTAAAAGCTGTGAGAAATTAAAATATTAACTTAACGGAATTTTAATATGATTATTTTTTATTGAAAAAAAATGCATTCGTCATTAACCAATATTTGGACCTAAATACATACAATAGTTTTAATAAAAAAATAAAATCTTTTAAAAAGTCATCATTCTGATTATCTTGGAAGTTGTTTTTTCTTTGTACAAGTTCTCGCGCGTTGCACTTAAATGAGTTGTGTATGTATGTGTGTACTTATTTTTGTGTGTATGTGTGTATATTTAAATATATATTATAATACATATTTTAATATATATGTATAATTATAAATAAAATTAATGTTTTTACTTTTAACGTGGTGGAAACACTAAACATATTGGTGTTATGTGACTTATATAGATTTGTTATTTTAAAAATATAGTTTTTTATAATAGACTTTTTTCTGGGAAGTTTATTTATAAAAGTTAATAGTAAATTGGATTGTAGTATATAGTTGTGTGTATGGTAATGCGGTTGTAGGCCACGGGCTACCACAACTTGATTGAAAAGGTCGAATGACATGAAATGACTTGTGCTTAATTTTTTTTTTTTTTATAATATTCAATAGTTATCAAGGAAATGACTAGTGATGTCTTTTGCTTTACTACTTGTATATGAATTTTTAGTTTTGAGTCTTTTGACCCGGTTTAAACAATACCTACCTCATTTATATTTTTTTTTCTTAATATACTCCAATAATAAAGTTATAAAAAAAAATGTGGATACCTTTAACTAGTGTTGGCTTATAAGTACCTAATATTTATCTCGATAGTTATAGCATTATCACAAATGTACTAAAAAAAATATCATTAGGTCTTGGAAAGCGAAAGAACAATTTTGAGAGGTGTGAAAACAATAGTTTATGGGCCTTGGTGACTTTGCACTTACCGATTATTTTTTGCATGAGAATTCAATTGCTTTTTGGAATTCGAAACCAGAGAACAATCAAACTATTATGAATGTTACTCACGAAATTGAATCAACATTTTTACTCAGAAAAAAATACGACACAAAAAACGTTGTACAACGAGTTGCATCATTCAAATCTAGGCATGATTGCTGGTCCATGATGATAAACACAAAGGGACGATTCGTATGGGATAGAGACTTCACTACAATTTTAGTGACTACAGAGATATGAGAATTTTGGTTGGATGTAAGTTGTTTTGAATACATGGTTGTTGTGTGTTTTTTTATTTTTTTAAAATGTAAATTTAACATATATGTTATATATATATTATTGTTGGTGGTGTTTTTTTGAACAAGTGGATGAACATTTAAATTCTTATAAAGACTTCGACGAACCATTATGGGATATGTTAACAATATTTGAAAGTGTGTGTACGTGTATTTTCAGAGTGTTGTTGAAAATGTTGTGCAACATGTAAAACAACGTATGACAGCGGAAGTATTAAAAAAGCAGTGCAAATGATTTCAAAATTTTGTATAGTCTTAATTCAGACTATACGAACCTCATAGTTAAAAACATCACTATAACAAGTAGTGAGGTACACAAGAAACTCTTACAAGATCCTAAAATGTGTAGTGAAAAACCACACACCAAAAGCGATCTATTCAATCAAGTAACTAGTGATCTTATTCAACCTAAAACTTGATCTAATAAGATAAACACAATCTTGATGGGAGATATTGTATTCCCTCGACCGGTTACCAAATAGAATAGAATCGACCCTCTTGCTCACTAGAATTACAAACACTCGATTTTTCACCATTGGTTGTGTCTTGGATGCTACTCTCTAAAGTTTGGAGTAAAGCAAATGGTATTTCACTTTTCCTCAAACTTGAATGTCGACCCGATGCGGTGTATTTATAGACTTGAAGATGTTGCATTATCTATCCACTAGGCTTGGATAGCCTTGAACATCTCCTCCACTATCTCCATGATCTTTGTGTAACCACCCATGATCTTTCTATTCTCCTCCACCATAGTGCAACCGCTGACAATAACCAAATTTGTCTTCAACCTACAATGTAGGAAACATAGAAAACACATCTATTAAAAGCGGTCGGTGTTAGGAGAAAGGACAAATTTATGATGTTTGTGCGAGAATGTTGTCAACATATGGAACAACATCCGTGCAACATCAAAAAACTCCCCAATTTGGCATTTCTACTATAACACACATAATGTTAAAAACAACATCGAACTTGTGTTAGGAAAAGAAACAAATAATAGTCATTGAGAAGAATAACTACTATTGACCAAATCATGATTTAAAACAAGCGGAGACAACCACAAGCACTTAAATACATCGGCGATTGTACTTAGGCAAAAGAATATCTAACATAAGGTAAATAGCGAAACATAAACCTATCTTCTAGTTATTTATTACTTGAGTTCATAAAATAAAAACGATAAATAAATAGATTACAACATAGGAAATAATTTATATCATTAAATAAAGGGAAGGATTGGGCCATTTGAATGGGCTGCATCTCCATAATCTGCACTTGCTCCCCATACTTGAAACTCTCCCTATCTTAAACATGTTCACCGGTTATCGAGAACCATATAGGCGATCAATGGTAACAACACTCTCTAGAGACATACTCTCCCCCTATTAGGAGTCTTCTTGACTCGTCATCCAGTCGTCAAAATTTATCATCATCAATAGCTACATCTTCAATTGGTTTAATACGCACCATCATTGGCATCAACAACATCAACATTAAGTGTTTCCTCCATAACTTCTTTTCTGACTTCATCAACAACATCTTGAACAACATCTTCAACCTTTTTGTCGCCGGTAGCATTCGGATCATCGGCACCATCAACATCTACTTGATATCATCAACATTGTCGTGACATATGGTTGATTATCCTTCTCGCTGCATGGCGGATGGACCGGCTCCATCATCATCACCATCATCGGTGATCCTCCCCTATTGGAGTAAGCAGTCTTCTCCGGAAGGTTTTTTATTTAACGGGGCATCTATATCTTTGTCTTTGGATGGATGTAATTTGATCGAAATATAAGAATTTGAAAAAAGTGACATTAGGGATACGTGACTTCTAGTGAGGTTATATGAAATGTTGCCTTGCCGGAATGGCAATATTTTCGGTTTGTTGTCTTGAGGATCTTTCAAGGGTATATCAATTATGCGGTTTCGACCTTGATGCATTCGAAATTCCAAAACTTAGAACATAACTCTTGATCCTCTCACCTCTTGGTTTCTCAAATTCAATCTATCCCGAATTGACAAATCAAGCTTAGATATGGTAGAATACTTCCATCCAGTGTTTACCAACAAAGGACACAATATTGTCAATATAATTTGACCCATATTGAATCATTTCAAGTGTACAATCTTGTACAAAAAAAATGTTTGTTCCTTTGTCGGCCTGATGGAGTTCTTGGAAGGTAGCCAATTAGAAACTAACGACTTATGCATCACGAGCATAAGGAGGTGGAGTTTAGCGACGAAAAATTGCAAAGTTCATTGGGATACTTACCACCCGATAATAGCGGACATTACTTCCCTTATGTCGATTATTTGATATCTTCCTCCATTTGTCTAGTCTTAGGGAAGATATTTATAAGCTTAGGGTTAATGGTAACAACATTGTACGAATCTCACTTTCCCATAATTTGAAAGTACTTTATTCCACAACTTTTCTTCAAATTAGCATAAAACTCGACAACCCAAGCAACAAAATAAGGTTTTGCATATTGAAGAGCATACAACAGAGATCTACTATCTAGGAATCCTATCAGATTGTTTGCCTCAAAATCAGGTACTTTAATGATCCTTTCATCCATCTTAAGCATGATTTTAACAACAGCAGACTTTCTATCATGCTCAACCTTATCGCCGGTCGAGAATCAAACATGATTACCTCATCGAGAATCATAGAAAAGATCAAACTCGAAGCGACTTCATCATCATCTTTCACGAGGCTCTTCTGCTTCAAGATCATCTTCTTTCTCAGGATCCTCTTATTTAGGTCATTTTCTTCCTCTGAATCCTCTGCTTGAGGATCATCTTCTTTCTCTAAATCCTCAGATGATTCAGCAACATCGGCATCCACATGCACATGAGGATCATTTCTCCTTTTTGTTCTCCTCTCCTTTTTGGCCATCAGCTCCTCCATTGTCAAATCATCGCCGAGTCCTCTGATTGACCTTGGGGACTTGAGGAATCTCCATTTCCTCATTTGAATCATCCACCTGAATGGGATCATCAGAACCACCATATGTCCTTTTTGGACACTTTCCAGTGTAGTTCACCTTTTTACCAAGGTTTCTCTGTGACATTCTCCTCTTTCCCCATCTACCAACACCTCTTTTCGAGCTAATCGCTTCTTAACCCCCGATGGGATGTTCTTGAGTTTCTTCCCATTCCTTCAGAATTAGAGGAATCGGCATTTTCCATCTAACATCGGCTGTTTGAGTGGGGTTGTCAGTGGGTTTGGAGTGTCAGAAATAGGGGTTTCTGTAGGAATTTCTGGAGCGGGTTCAATAGCCAAAGGTCTGGCTGAGACATCAACATAATCAGACACATTGATCAGTTTGGAACCAACAAAAATATCGGGTAAAACTATCGGGTTTTGTTCTCGGCTTATTTACTGAGGAGATCAACGAGGATTTTGGAAGCGATGTCGGGGATATGAAGTGCAGGAGGTTTAGGAATGGATGAAGATGATGATCCACCAACTTTTGTGGAATCATAATCTGGGTTTTGTGCGGCCATTTCTACAAGTATGTTCGTGGATTGATTTCGCGGTATGATTGACGCGATGGGTTTGATGAGAAGGGTTTTGCGTGTGAGTGTGAATGATCGAGGAAGAAATAGAAGGGTTTTGTTTATCGATCATCTCACCATCCGAATGTCCAAACAAATAATACACGGGATTAAAATAATGTTATATGAAATATAGGAGGGAAATAAAGGCACAAGATGAAATAATTTAAATAACACGTGAAAAACAAACAAACCTCGAGTCTATGTGCAACAACAACGTTTTTAGATTTAGGTATGAAACACACAAATAAATCGATCTTAAGTAGAAATCAAAGTAAGGAGGTTATTACACAAACCCACAAAAAACCGACAAGGGTGGAACAAAGTAACCACCCATTATGTTTGCAAGTTGTGATCGTGTGATGTATAATAAAAGCCAAAAACATTTTCAAAACCAGGAAACCATATCAAAATTAAATAGACACAAATTAAGTTCAAATAATTCATTTAATCCACAAAATCGACTTAAGAAGAAATTTAAACAAATCATGTATGATAGATAAAGTTCAAATCACTTAAGGTTTCACAAAATGTCGGCACACATATATCTCAACACTTAATTTTGCATGAAATTCATCATCCAGTGTTGCATATTTTGAATTTTTCTTTTAGCACATGTTCACATTGATCCACCTTTTCAAAAGAGAACATCGTAGTAGCGAGCTCCGTTCCCCATAATTACTCAACGGATTGTGAACAAACATGGATGTATATTTAATCACATTTTGAAAAGAAAACATCATAGTAGCTAGCCCCGTGTCCCATAGTTACTTAGTGATTACACATCTAAGTTGTGCTTTATTTTTAATGCATTTAAGAGATTTATTCCGAAATTGCAAAAATTTTAACTAAAGTGCAAGTAATTTTTATTACTTAACTTTTTTTCTGTATAATTTTTCCTTCTTCATTTTTATATATTTTTTCACATTTTTCAAAATTTGTTTTTTTACGTTTTTTACACATTTTTTTATGTTTTTTTTTACATTTTTATATATTTTTTATTTTTCTGTATATAGTAATTTTTTTTAGGTAAAGTAAATTTTTTTCTATATTATGAGACTTTTATATGTAAAGTGAAATATTTTTTATTGTAAATCAATTGAGGACAAATGGGTTATTTGATTGTCCTTGTAGTTGAATATAATAAGAAAAAACAATTGTATTAGGTTGTAAGGGGACTCTATATCTTGTATTAGGTTGTAATTATTCCTAAAATTAACATCAATTTTTGACCAAAAGCCTAATTTGAAGTAACTGGCATTTTGCAGCCATTTGGAGGACCATTTAGAGCCCACTTGCAACCATCAACTTCAGCCCATTACGTGTCAGCAACAATTAGTAAAGACCATTGGGCTCCAATTTCACTTCAGCCCATTTAGAGGCCTAACATTCAAGTGCAGATGTGCTGGACAACCAGTGAGGCAAAGTAGCATTCTCATCAAGCTCCTGAAGCCGCAAGATGAAATAATTAACACAAATAGAACCTCAGCATAATAACCAAGACCATAATAGTTGGTAATATCATAAACCGAACTTTAGTATTTGAACTAGAATCACTTTTTCAAACAAATCAGGAACTAATTTTCGTGATGCACACAGTAACTAATCACATTCTTCCAGAAAAAATACAAGTTGAAACAAAAATAAAGACGGTCAGACCTTGTGAAACTCCTCTCAGTTTCCCCACTGCTATGAACTCCAATATATCCTTTCCTTGACATATGTCAATCCGTCTTCATCAAGAATTTTTTGTGCACGGATACATCAAAGTTCTCATCACTGGGCAATAAAATAGAAATTATAAATAAATAAAATTACCATGAAGAGAACTTTCAGTATGCAAAGTTTACACCCAATAATATCAACAAACTTCAGGAATTAATGTAAACAACACAAGAATGTCCTGAGATTGGGACAGGAAAAAGTAATAGTAACTGTTGCGAATCGTTTTATATGGAGAATATTATGTGCATTAATTTGATAACAATTTCACAAACAAAATAAAGTTAATACTTATATATAGTAAATAACGAAATTGTTGACCCGGTTAAATCGATTGAATGACTACTCTGGGGGCATGCCAAGCCAGGGATGTTGTATTGCGGGATTTACATACACAGTACAGCATACTTTTCATGAGATGAACTATGAAAGAAGATGATTTGGAGAGTAAGTGTGTGAATTCTGGAATTTTTTTGAACCTTTTCTCTCTGGGAAATTTTGTGAACCTGTCTCTTGTTCTTTTTCTTCTATTTATAGTACTTTGACAAGCATGAAATTTGGTTTGACAAGCATAATTTGGAGACTTGGTCTTGCAAGAACTCATGTGATCTTTGCCACGTTTCCAACCGTCTTCTGGTTGACCTTTACATTTGCTTGTTCATAAGGCACTCTTTTGGTCGTCCAAATCATCTTTTGCTCGATTGATTCCTGTTAGCCCCGCCGGACATATCAATTTTATCTGAGAACAACATTCTTCTTATCGAGCATATCGAGCTCTCGAGTTTATCACGAGTCTTCAGGTTGTCTGAGTCCTCAGATTATCTGAGTCTTCGGGTTGTCCGATTCCTCAGGTTATCTGAGTCCTCATGTTGTCTGAGAGTCTCGAGGTTATAACGAGTCCTCAATTTGTCTGGCGAGTCCTCGGGTTGTCACGAGTCCCCAAGGTTATCTAAGTCTCCGGGTTGTACGAGTCCTCCAGTTATCCGAGTTCTCAGGTTGTCTGAGTCCTCAGGTTATCTCGAGTCTTGATTTCTTCGGGCTTATTGAGTTCGAGATATCGACCTTAGGTCATCAATTAGGCTATCGATTTTCTTCTTTGCTTTCGTCGATCGGCTCAACATATCTTGAGGATCATCTCAAAATAGTATCGGTCATTATGCGGTTGGCGGCTGCGAAAGCGTATTTGCTCATTTGGCGAGCAGTGGGCTAGCGAACAAATTTGCTCGTTCGGCAAGCGGTGAGCCGGCGAACAGACTTGCTTAGTCGGTGAGTGGCGAGCTGGCGAGTAAATATGTTTGGTCGGCAAATAGTGAGCATACTTGTCCATCGAGCATGATTATTTTAATAGTTGATTAATACACGTGTCCCTTCAACGTGTTCGATTAAATTAAGTAATTATATCGAACACAACAATACCCCCGATAAAGATTCGCTTTGTATTCATCATGGGGCCCATTTGTTATAATTTGATTGGGCGTCGTGGCGTCGTTTCGTCTTTTGTGCCGAATTTTCAAAATTTCTTAAATCCGGTATCTATAAATACTCTATTTTGCCGCCTCAGTGCCTTTTCTTTCTTTTCATTTTCTTCTCTTTGTTTTCACTCTCCCTCTCGTCTGAAATTTCCGGCAAGGGCTTTCTGATTTCGGCGAAGGATTCTATTCAGGTAACTATTTCATACCCTTTTTAATTCCGATTATGCTTCTAGTTCTAGTTCTTCTGCTTCAATAGAATCGAACCACCATAGTTCCTCTTCCCCCTCTTTCTGTTCAATTCCCCGTAGCGACGCTAATGCATCGGAGATGAATGTCTCGAGATCAAGGTCTCGTTGGCAAGTTTGGCAGCCATTTCCGTTCTTTCATCGGATTAGATGATGCCCTAAATGAATTAGATAGGGATTTAGCCCCTTACTGATTTTTTTTGGACGATTCGGTGAGGATTTTTTGCCCAACCCCAAATTAGGCCTAGGGTTGTAAATAGTTCGATGTAAATAGGGATGATGATAATGTGAGGAGAAAACCCCGATGGTGAGAATGTTGATGAGTCGAGCAGAGGAGGATTGACGGTGAAAGCGAACCACGGACTCGATGTCCTGTTGGTCTTCCTCATAATGACATATAGCGAGTATAATGCTCGTTATAATTTTGTTTGGCCCGAACAACCTCATAGGACTAGGGTTGAGAATGAGTACCCGGCGAGCAAGATTGCGAGCGTAATTGATGTAGATATGCTCGCCCAATTGTATAAGAATTATGAAACTCCGAAAGATGTATTTTTTGGGCTTTGGTCTAGATAATGACGAATCGGCCTCCCGAGGGTTGTGTTCTTTGTGAATTTGGACCAATGATAAGCGGGTCTTCAATTCCCACTTCATCCGGCTATCACTCATTTGCTCTTAGAATGGAACATCACCATTACGCAGCTGAAGCCGAATGGGTGGCATATGATTATGAGCTTCTTGACTTTGTACGGCAAAACGAAGCCCGTATATTATCCCACAGCAGCTGAACTCTCACGACTAGTGCATTTGACCCGTCCCAAGGGTGAACATGGATGGCTGTCCATGCAGGAAAATGCTAAGTGCAAGGTTATTGAGGATGTTAGAACAAAATTAGTGATTGGAAGGAAAATTCTGGTTCGTGAGGCGATTGGAAGAGCAGAGCTTGAGCGAACCGGATGCTAAGCAGATATCCCCTTGATTTTGGGGTTTTCCAAAGTAAGTATTTTTGTGTTTTTGTTCTAGATCTTGGCGATTTTAACTTATTCTCGATTTGGGGAATTCCAAGCTGCGTGACGGACAAAGAGACCAACAGCAATTTATTTTAGCGACATCTTTAAATCAATCTCGAGCCTCACTTAGAACGATCTGTGAAGACTTTGAACTTTGTCGATCAAAGGAAGAAGGGTGGATTATGCGTGCCCTCTCACCATCTTGTTCTTTATTAATCCATTTGGTAAGGATTGTTTTTGTATTTGCAAATGTTTTGTACCTTTTGTTATTTGTTTCTCCTTCTTTTATAATGAATTGTTTTTGTCTATAGCTTTCCTGTTGTCCTTTATTCTTTGTGAGTACATCCGAGCATCTTTGAAATGGCTCGAACAAAAAGACCCAAAGAGCTTGCACAAATCAGTGGAGATGCCAGCCGATCAAGTAGGGGGGGAGGCGAGGAGAAAAGCAACCCGACGTGCAGCCTTTGAACCGGGAGAGTCGAGTCGGCGGAGAGGACAACTTCGTTCGCCCGAACAAAGGGGCGGCGAACAAGCTCCACCGCCAAAAAAAGATCAAGGAGGGCACTGACGGCGGGGGGCGACGAATTAAGGTCGACGAGCATCGATCTTTGTTGGGGAGACCCCCTATCTTGAAGCGATCGGAATGGCCGCCTCCGTGGTCGGTCCGGTCACCCAAATCATTGAAATGGAGGTCGGCACATCTTCTCCACCTCTGCGGGACCGAACTTGGACCCCTTTGAACCCTCGGCTCGGTCCCCGAGGATAAATCATTTTTGGGATGGGACGGCTCGGAATGACAGTGCGTTTGTTCACTTTATTGGAATATTTCTTTTTCATTGATTTTTTGGTCGCTTTGTCATGTTTGTTTTGCTCGGGTGTACATGCGGGTTGAAGCAGACGCGCCTTTGATGCGAATTGAAAAATTACTCTGCTTTCACCAAGTGTTCGCAAAGTTCTGGCATTCAGAGCATGTTGGAAAGGCGTCGAGACCCCTATCTGAGCATGGACTCTTGGAGCTTGAAGAGGCCACCAAGGGTCCAACACCTTTGGAAACTATGTGACTTGGCCTAGTACATCGGGGCAATCTTTGGTTCTCGAGAGAAAGCTTATCTTTGAGTCAAGTCAATCTTCATGCCAACTACTTGGCTCTCGTCGAAGTTTTGAAAGAAGGTGAGCAGGCTAAGCAAAACTTCGAGGATGAAGTGGGGTTGGCTTCGAGGGGACGGTATCTTGGCTCAGCGAGGAGGCTCATAAGGCTCAAGAGGATGCTCGTCAAGCTCGGGAAGATGCTACTTGCCGAGGAGGATCTAGGCCTTGCTCGGGGAGGAGGTGGTCGGCATTAGGAGAGTTCAAAATGAAATGAATGTCGAGCCGCCAAACTTCGGAAGCCCGACCCGACATGGAATCGAGAAAAATTTGTCGATGACAACTTCGTCATTCTTTGAAGAGATCAACACTCGTTTGGGTCTCAAAAATTTGAAGTTACCTGATGAGGGTATGTTGATTCCATGTCGAACTTCTCTTACATATGTGCTTTTTAGCGATGCCATCCGATTACGCTTTCGACACCGCGCTCATTTGGCGAACAAATTGCCATTTCATATCCCATTTTTGAAGTACGATCGACAACCCCGGATCGCAACCTTCCGATATCTAATTTGAAGCGATGTGTGACTTCTCTAATCTTCTGATGGGATCGAGGTTGATGATCCTATTTTGGGCCGAGGAAGATGCTCTCGAGCGGACATTGTTGATCTTGTCGACCAAACTCACCGAGCCAAGCATGGGTTTGAATCGGTCTTGAGCGAGCAAAAGGGCCTCTCGAAATCGAGCAAAGTGCACTACTTGGCGGCAGATTAGGCTGCCAATCTTCTTTGGCGGAGTTTGTTCTGAAGGGGCGGCGGATGGGGCATGATTTGTTCGATACATCGCTTTCGCCCACCCCCAACAACGAATTTGTTCCTTAGTGTAATTTTTGCTTGGCTGAACAATTGTTGTGTAATTTTTGTCTTCTTCTCTTTTGTTCGAACAATTTCGAAGTTGAATGATTGAATTTACTTATTGAACAATTTCCTCTAACGATCGTTGAGGATGAATGTTATTCTTGATGAATAGTGATGCTTGTGTTCTTGATGTTAAGCTTTGCTTTCTAGTTTATGCCTCTTTTCTTACGAATGAATTCGAACATTGTTTTTGTCTATGTTCCATCCTGACTTCTTTGGTTTTTGATTGTCTTATTTAGGTGCAATCAGGTTGATCGTCTTATTTAGGTGCAATCAGAGGTCGCGATCGTCTTATTTAGGCGC
This sequence comes from Stenogyne calaminthoides, assembly GCA_037126765.1. Lineage (NCBI taxonomy): Eukaryota > Viridiplantae > Streptophyta > Magnoliopsida > Lamiales > Lamiaceae > Stenogyne > Stenogyne calaminthoides. The sequence continues at coordinate 33,652,871 of JBBCBC010000008.1, read as the reverse complement.
GATCACTTCGTACTCGGCCGTCTTATTAAATTTGTGACCCCGCGACTCATCACTCGCTTTTTGTTGTGGGTATCTGTAATCTGAGTCATCTTTTTGCATTGCGTGTACCCATTACTCGCTTTTTCTTTGCGGGTATCGAGTCTGTTCGGTTTGTCAAGTGAACATAAACTTCGGCTCGTTCGTCTTTGTTCGGGTCGTCCGGCTTAGGTGCGACCTCTGATAGACTTCAACTAAAAATCTTAACAAACAAAAATGTTTTTGCTACACGTTGTATTCTATTACAACTTTTACATTTGAAGAAAGTATATTACACATAACTATAGACATATATGGTTTTGTTGAATTCAAAACCTTGTCTTGAATAGACGAAATTTGGCCTCATCTCGTCCGGAATTGATGTTGACAAGCATAGGCGGATCGGCTGTCTACCCTTCTTTAAGTAACATGCTCAGCGGCAATGACATAAGCGTTTGTCCCTCTGGACAAGTTGTGATTATGGCGGGCAGTTGTGGACATGAGCATGTGGCGACACGCCTCTGCTTGCCTATATCGGCGCCAGCGAAATCCTCTGCTTTCGTACCATTTTATCCCCGGTAGATGCCTGAGCATCAGCATCCGCATGTTGTTCGTGCGGATACCGACATCCTCGCTTTGGAGGAGATTTTTGGGGATCGTGGGGGACTAGTGATTTACTTTGCATAAGCGGTGAGTAGCGTGGATTGGCAACCATGACTCTGCCGAGCATCTTGAGTCCATAACGGCGCCTTGAACTTTGTGCTTTCGGAGTGACTCATGGGGTATAAAGCTCGCACTAGGACAAGTGTTAGGACAAATGCTCGATTTAGCAGAATGATAGCTGAATCGAGTGCTGGACACTTAGTCTGGAGGCATACTGAACAAACTTTCTTCCGATAACTGCAGTATATTTTTTTTTCTTTTTCCTCTGTTTTTCTCCACTCTCTTGACTATCAATATACTATTTATAAGTACTTATCCCAAAGCAGTCTTTGGCATAAGCTAGTTGATGTTGGCCTTCTTGCTTTAACTCCTCCTTTTGACATCTGTCCTTTTTTTTGTCGGTTCATACTCAAGGATTGACACGTTTTTTTTTTGGTTGCCACCACTTCTCAACTTGTTTTTGACCGCGTATCTTCTATCTTTCAATAGTCTTTGGCGAATTTCTTCTAGAAGATTTGTGTCGAACACGGTGTGTTCTTTTTCCATGATTATCTTTTCGTCTTAGCTAAGTGGATGATTATGTTCGGCCAATTGTGCTCGTCGTTACCGATAATATTTTTTCAGATTTGACGCACTCCACGAGTAGGACAATGGGACTCCATTCAGGTTTTCCAAATCATATGCCCCATTTAACAAATGTTCTGTAACTCTGAGTGGACCTTCCCATGCTCGGCCGAACACACCACCTGACACCCCTGTTGCTCGTCTTAAAACCAGCTCGCCCACATTGAACCTGCGTGTTCGGACTTTGGAGTTATAGAACTTTTCTGATCTCTTTTTGTACATGGCGTTCTTGAAATCAACCTTCGTCCTTTTTTCTTCTAACAGGTCTGCACTCAGGGCGAGCGCCTGGTCATTGATGTGCTCTCCAAAAGTCATTGTCCGATGACTCATAATCTTTATTTTCTGCGGGTATAACGACTTCCGCGACCAAATGCCGGGGCAAGCAGGGTTTCGTAGTTGATGTTCTGAAAGTAGTTTGATAGGCCCATAATATTTCGGGCAACTCTTCAGCCCATCCCCCGCCCTTGGAATTATCAAGTCTGGCCTTGAGGGTATTCTTGATAATTTTATTAATGGTTTCAACTTGTCCGTTTGACTGGGGATAATATGGAGTTGAGTAATGCTTTTTTATGCCCCAACGAGCATAATTTTGCCGAATTCACTTCCATTGGCTGTTTGCCATTATCCGTTACCAATGATTGGGGAAGCCCAAAACGATAAATGATATTTTTCCAAACAAAGTTCCACATTCTTTGTTCGGTGACTTTAACAATAGCTTTGGCTTCCGCCCATTTAGTATAGTAATCAACGGCAACCACAACATATTTTACTCCGAGCGTTACAAGAAAGGAAATTTGATCAAATAGATTCCCCATTTAGCAAATGGCCGTGGGTCAGAACCCGACACTAGTTCTTGGTGGGCTATGAATAAGTGGGGCATGTACACGGCACTTGTGACACTTGTGGCAGCATATCTGTTAGCGAATCTTTTTTGAGGGACCCAAGTAATAACCTTATCGATAATTTTATGTGCAGGACAAGCCCACTGTATGGTTTTCGCATACTCCATCATGAATCTGCTCCAGAATTACATGACCCTCTTCAGGAGTAATACACTTCAATAGTGGAAGTGAGAAACTTCTATTGTATAAATGCTCGTCTAAGATTGTATAACGGCGATTGTAATCTGAGGTGAGTAACTTGTGCTTTATTTTCGAGGAAGAAGTCCTTTTTGTAAGTAATTTAAAATTGAGTCATCGGGGTTTCTTGCTACTTTGTTACATGGGCGACCACAACTCTGGGAATTGATGGCGAACAAGTTGTGACGACCACAATGTCCGTCATGCTCATCACTCTACTCCTTTGTCATAAAGCGTGCCAAGGCATCGTGAATGAATTACCCAATCGTGGTAATTGTTCTATGTAAACTTGTTGAATTGTTCAAACAACTCCTTTGCTAATTCTCGATATTGTGCCATCTATTAGCCTCGGGCCTCGTACTACTTTGTTACTTGGTATCGATTATCGAGAATGTTTGTAAATCATCAGCCTCTGAATTCCCATTGTCATAGCCATGTGTAACCCAGCGAGATCAAAGCTTCGTACTCGGCTTCATTATTTGTGGCTGGGAAATCAAAACGGATGGTTGTTGTTAAAGTTTGTCGAGTTGGGCTGATGAGAACCACGCCTGCTCCGGCTCTTGAACTTGTTGATGAGCCATCTACATACATATGCCATGGTTGGTCGACAGCTCTTTCGGGCATTTGTGGATATGTCAACTCGACCATGAAATCGGCCATAGCCTGGCCCTTCATTCTTTGTATTGGGCAAACGTAATGCCAAATTGGCCTAACTCCACCGCCCACTTGAGTAATCCCCGATTAATGCGGTCGATTGGAGGACTTGTCTCAATGGGAATGTGGTTAATACCTCGATTGAGTGATAAAAAAAGTATGGTCGCAGTTTTTGAACACTCATAACGAGAGCATATGCTAATTTTTCCAGTGGAGGGTACCGGAGCTCGGCTTCTTTGAGCACCTGGCTTACATAGTAAATGGGCAAGTGTGTCGTCCCCTCGGCCCGAACGAGCACAACGCTAATTGCATGTTCGGATGCAGCAAGATACAGATAAAGTTGTTCACCTGGAATAGGCTTAGATAATGTTTGAGTATCTGCCAAAGTCTTTACTTTAATGACTCGAATGCATTTTGGCAATGCTCTGTCCACTGGAATTTCCCTTTCTTTAATGCATCAAAGAAAGGTTTGCATTTGTCCCCAGTTTGTGATATAAACCGGCTTACGGAAGCCAAATGTTCGGTTAATTTTTGGACCTCTTTCACACTCCTGGGGGCCTGCATGTCGAGCATGGCTTGAATCTTTGATGGGTTCGCTTCAATCCCAGATTGGTGACCATATGTCCTAGGAATTTTCTGAGTGAACCCCAAAAGTTGCATTTCTTGGATTTACTTCATGTTATACTCGAGAATATCAAACGTTTGTGCGAGGTGGGTGATGTGGTCTTCCTTCTGTTCGCTTTTTACCACAATGTCATCAATATACACCTCAACTGTTCGGCCAATGTGTTTGTCGAACATTTTGTTCACCAAACATTGATATGTTGCTCCGGCATTCTTTAATTCGAATGGCATGTGTAGCCAACAAAACATATTCTTTTCCCATTGCGAATCAGTATCCTTTTGATCGTCGGGATGCATGGGTATTTGGTGATAGCTAGCAAAAGCATCCATGAAGGTCATGAGCTCATGTCTGTCAGTATTATCGACCAAATAATCGATATGTGGCATCGGAAAATTATCTTTCGGGCATGCCTTGTTTAAATCGATGAAATCTATACATAGTCTCCAAGTTAGATTAGACTTATGGGATGAGCCACGAGGGTTTATAAGCCATCTTGGGCATTTTACCTCTCGAATCGGTTTATTATCGAGCAATTTTTTGATTTCACTATTCATATTTGCATCACTTTCGGATTTGAACTTTTCTGCGCACGGATTCTTTGGAGTTTGTGTTGGATCAAGGTTAAGGGAGTGACATGCATGTTTTAGTATCTACGCCCAACCATGTCCTCATGTGATAGCGAACACATCAAATTTGCTTGAAGATATGCGATCATTTACATCGGGAATGGTTCGGGTAATTCGAACCAATGAATACTTCTAATTCCGGTGCATTGGTCAATATTGATAGACTCGGTTGCTTTCGGCGGTGTTGCTCACTTTCTTTTTGCTTCCATCGAGGATCTTCGATTCACCCCCGGTGTTCGTCATCTACCTCCATAGTTTCAAAACCTACACGAGGTTCTAGATCCGGTAGCTCATTTGGCGGATCAGTGTTCATTAAATCTGGGAGATCTGGGAAATGAGTCACCATCCTGGATTCTGTGTTCGCGCATGGAGGTGTGCTCGTCAAAGGGTATTTTGGCAACGTATTTGCCTGTTGGCTTGACTCTCCGATCTCCCATGTTTGCTCCATCATGTTAACAATATTTTGTTTTTCTGGCGCACATGACATCAAACAATCTCGAGCTTTTTTCTGGTCGCCTTTTACGCTACCCGTTCCATCTTGAGTTGGAAATTTAACACAGTAATAATAAGTCGAACATGCAGCTTTAAATTCCTGAATAAACGGGCGACCTAAGAACCCGTTATAGGTAGATGGAGCATCGACGATTACAAAATCTAGCATTCTTGTTCGTCGGATCTCCGGATTTAAAGTTGATTCTAACTTGACTCCTAACCTGATCATACCATAGGGTCGGGTTACAGATTCCCCGAAACCCATGATGGTGTGATCACATGGTTCTATATAGCTACTCAAGTCCCCAACTTGTTTCTCCATTTGGTGCAGAGTGTCGACGAACAAAATGTTCGCATATGCTCCGGTATCAACCAGGAGGCGGTGCACCTTCAAAGCAGGAGACGATTTGATGGTTAGAGAGTCATTGTGGGGGTGATTATGCCGTCGAGATCGTCTTCTGAGAACATGATTTGGTGAGAGGGTGGCGTGTTAGCTGATGCGCTCACCACCTTCACCTGATGGATGCTTTGCATGGCACGCATCTCCATCTTCTTTCATCTATTCGATAATGTCGATTGCTGATAGCATCCACCCCTTTGGACCATAATCGGGGACGTATCATGTGGATTTCTTGACTTTCTCGACCTCTACCCATAGTAGGAGCCCCTCTTTTAGGTAATTAGGACCTCTTTACGGGATTCCTCGGGATCCTCATCGAGATGTTTCTTGACCTTTAAACACCCTCACGATCTCCTGTTTTTTTCTATTTTGGTTTCTCTGCTTCATGGTTTTTTTTTGAGGAATTGGGGTAAGGCGATTCTCTTCATATAACTTCCAAAGTTGGCCGAATAAATCGCAACAATCTTGATATTATGCCCGATGTACTCGTGATAATTACAATATTTGGAAGCATTTGCGATTCTTATCCATTATGATTCTTCGTGGCTTATCAACATGTCCCAATCTTTGATTTGATTAAAATTGTTTCTATTTGAAATGCCCGGAAGACTTCGTAGGGCGTTTTGCTTCGCTCTTTCTTGAATGGTTTGAAAGACCATGGGGGTTTATACCCCTCATTCATCATTTTTTACCAAAAACCTTTTTTTTGTTGTTGTTTCTGACCCAATCGTGGTAGGCGGCGGATCTGCATGGCTATGATCTTGTTTGCTTTCTCTCTCGGAATTCGGAATATGTGTTAGGCCAATCGATGCATGGCCTTCCACATATCCGTATTCGAGGTCGAACCTCCGACCCGTGTGAGGATCTTGGCATCCTCTTCAACTGGGGCTCCATCATACAAACATTTATCAAATCTTTCGATGTATGCTCGATTTGACTCACCCTTCAGCTGGGAGAAATGTGCCAACCTTTGTTTAGGTACTGGGCGAGCACACATGGATGAGAAATGGGAGAGGAATTTCTATCCCAATTGGGCGAAAGATGTGATGGACGCAGCGGGCAGAGTAGAAAACCATCTGTGGGCACGGTCGCCCAACGTCATGGGGAATGATCGGCACTGTGTCGCGTCGGTGGTGCCCATGGTGATCATAAAGTCTGAGTATTTGCTAAGATGAACATGTGGGTCAGACTCAACATCGAACATAGGGATTGGTGGTCGGATCTTTGCCACTTTCTCTTGTATTTTAATTTCGCCATGATATTTGGTGTTAGTGGCGGCGGGGCATTTGTGCTTCGCCGAGGAGTCCTTTTCGTTGCGGCCGATCGTCTGTAAGCCTTCGATGGCTTTTCTGCATTTTTCGCAAATTTTATGGAACCGGAGACTTGGATCGGGTTGTGTCCCATCATGAGGACCCGGGGTCATGCTTTCGTGATAGGCGATCCCCTTTCGATTCGTCTTGACTACCCAATCGATGATGAATAGACAATTTAGTTCGGTGATTTTTGTTCGGGGATGAGGGCGATCATGAGGATCCGAAGGAGCAGATATGTTCATCGGTTATTCCCTCCGGGATCACATGCGCCTATAATTCTTGATTCGGTCTTTGTCGGAGAGTCTCAAACGTCCAAATGCTGATGGTCTAGACCCTTGAGGCTGCTCATCATCCGACATATCATCAACCTTTTTGTCGGCCCGCTTTCGTGCAGCTTTCAATTTAACTTGCTCGCTATCAGGTGTATGCGAGCGTCGATCATCATCATCTTGAACTTTCAATTTAGCCAACTCTTTTTCGGCCCTCTCTTTTTGTGCTCGCAACAAGAAAGTGATGGCCTTTGTTGTGGATGCCGGATCGTTGGCAATATCTTCAAGATTGATGGTTTCCTTTTGTCGATCTTTGTGAGACCGATGTTGAGCCTCTTTCCGATCGTGAGGTCGGCTCTGTCTTGACCTCTCTGTCTGAGTATTCCTAGATTGAGACATTATATTTCTTTTTTCTGCCTCGGTTATATACGGGATTGTGTATGGGTTGGTTTTTTTGTCCCCTTCCTCTAGCGCCAATTGTTGCGAGTCGTTTTATATGGAGAATATTATGTGGCTAATTTGATAACAACTCACAAACAAAATAAGTACGTGTACTATATATGGTAAATAACAGGAAATTGTTGACCCAGTTCGTCAGTGAATGACTACTCTAGGCATGCCAAGCCAGGGATGTTGTATTGCGGGATTTACATACACAGTACAACATACTTTTCATGAGATGAACTTCTATGAAAGAAGATGATTTGGAGAGTAAGTGTGTGAATTCTGGAATTTTTTTGAACCTTTTCTCTCTGGGAAATTTTGTGAACCTGTCTCTTGTTCTTTTTTCTTCTATTTATAGTACTTTGACAAGCATGAAATTTGGTTTGGCAAGCATGAAATTTGGAGACTTGGTCTTGCAAGAACTCATGTGATCTTTGCCGCGTTTCCAACCATCTTCTGGTTGACCTTTACATTTGCTTGTTCATAAGGCACTCTTTTGGTCGTCCAAATCATCTTTTTGCTCGATTGATTCCCTGTTCGCCCCTTCGGACATATCAATTTTATACAGGAACATTGTTCTTATCGAGCATATCCGAGTTTAGCTCTTGAGGTTTTATCACGAGTCTTGAGTTGTCCGAGTCCTCGAGGTTATCCGAAGTCTTCTCGGTTGTCACGAGTCCTCGGGTTATCTCGGAGTCCTCGGGGTTGTCGAGTCCTCAGTTATCGAGTCCTCGAGTTGTTCCTCCGGAGTTATCGAGTCGAGTCCCGGGTTGTGCGAGTCCGGGGTTGTCGGTTATCCCGGGTCCTCAGGTTGTCTAAGTCCTCAGATTGTCTGAGTCCTCAGGTTGTCTGAGTCCTCGGAGTTATCCGAGTCTCGAGTTATACGAGTCCTCGGGTTATCTCGAAGGCTTCGTGTTATCGAGTTCAGATATATCGACCCTTAGGTCATCAATCCAAAGTATCGATTTTCTTCTTTGCTCGATCCGTCGGCTCAACATATCTTGGGATCATCTCAAAATAGTATCGGTCATTATGCGGTTGGCGAAGAGCAGAAGTGTATTTGCTCGTTTGGCGAGCAGTGGGCTAGCGAACAAATTTGCTCGTTTGGCAAGTGGCGAGCCGGCGAACAGACTTGCTTAGTCGGTGAGTGGCGAGCTGGCGAGTAAATATGTTTGGTCAGCAAACACTGAGCATACTTGTCCATCGAGCAGGATTATTTTAATAGTTGATTAATACACGTGTCCCTTCGACGTGTTCGATTAAATTGAGGAATTATATCGAACACAACAGTAACCATAAGAGATGACAATTCAACTACACACCTGAATTCTCCCCAAGGCAATGCTGTCAACCAATCAAGATAATTCCGTGTTACATTAAACTCACTAGAACTCGCTTCCAACAATTGCAATTTTGTTAGTTCTTCTTCAATGACTTGCAAAACATGAGGTGGGATCTTCTCATTCTTTGGATCGAGCCTTTCTCTTTTCTATAATAAGGGAAGAAAATTGTCACCCATCAACATTAACCCAAAAATACAGTATGCAATTAACTAAAAAAATATTCCACAAGATAGTAGAATTTAAACTGAAGGAATAATAATCCAATATACACACAATCACACTGGGCATGTCCACCCAAAGGATGACATCAAGCATATTTTAGCATATCATTAAACATCTGAGCAAATAATATGCAGGAAGAAAGACAGAATTGTTGGTCATCATCTAAATATTTGTGTGCATTAAATACTTTGTTCGTTACATTATTGTTGTGTGCCTAATTATTTGGGCACTTTAATTACTATAAATGACACCTAAAGAAATGTTAAAGGTTGGGCGAGTTGCCCCGAAAGAAGGCAAACTCGCCCAAATCGCCCTTTTCGTATCAAGAGTGGGGCGAGTTGGCCCCTATTACCTACCAACTCGCCCCAAGTCGCCTTTTGCATCAAGAAACAGGTGAGTTGGCCCCTATTGTCTACGCAACTCGCCCCAAGTCGACTTAGAGTTGAGAATGGTCGAGTTGGTCCCGAGCAAGTCGCCCAAGCCGCGCCAAATTGCCTAAGTCGCCCGCATGACGCCCGGTCCATATCGCCCACGCCAAGTCGCCCATTGCGCAAGAGAGCGGGCGAGTTCGCCCCGCTCCAAGGCAACTCGCCCGCAAGTCGCCCACTACACAAGAGCTTGGGCAAGTTTGCTCCTATGCCCGGGGAACTCGCCCAAGTCACCAGGTTGCCTAGTCAAGGCGGGCAAGTTTGCCCCGCAAGTCGCCCCGTCAACAAGAGCTTGGGCGAGTTCTCCCTGCTCCGGGCAACTCGCCCGCAACTCGCCCACCTCATCAACTCGCCTAGTTGCCCTACGCCAACAAGAGCTTGGGCGAGTTCGGCAAGTCACTCCCAATGTAGTTGCGTATATGAAGAACCAAGCTATACTTAGCCAATTTGGTGGAATATAGAAGAGTTAAGTCAAAGATTTTTCACTTACCAAAGTCTGATTTTGGCCAACCAAACACGTTAACAACCAACATCAACCAACATCAGAGAATCTCCCAAAAATGGCCGAGAAGCCTCTGAAGAAATGGCTGGTCCTATAGCCGCGAACTCAAAGAGGAAAGAATAGGCGCAAATCTCCATATATCAACTGCAACCCGCCGCGCTTCAGAGCTGGTAACGTGTTTAGGTTGATGTAATAGGATTTTAGAGTCCAACTTAGCTGGAAAACATTTAATTAATGCTGGGTCAAACTCCTCGAGGCGCGAGAAAGACCAGCTAATGAACTTGTAGTATAAATACTAGGAGTTAAGACTCCAAAAAGGGGGCGAAATTTTACATTCAATATAACGGCTTTATCAGCCAACAAAAGAGGTCTTCGGTCCCAAATCCTCTCGCATTTACTTACCTGCATTTACTTACTTGAACTCTCACCATTAACATTCAATGAGGATCATTCACTTTGCTCTTCATTGATTGCATCTCACACTCATAAATACTTGTTTGTAGTACCAAATCACATAGCCACATCATAAATCTTGTTCCGTAATTTTTGATATACAACAATTATATATATTCAACAACAAGCATACACATTTGGAGCACACAACAATTCTCTCTCTAGCTACAAGCCATAAGCAGAAAGCTGCCTTTAGCTTATTCATTCATTATTTTAAGCGAAAAAATGGGAAGCTGCCTTTAGCTTATTCATACACATGGTATACTAATCAATGCAGAAATAGGGAAAATAAGCAAGCACCAAACAAAGATGAGCAAATTAATGACTATCAACAGATTCATATGAAATTAAAATTCAATAGCAACAAGCAACAATGAAATGGACACATGAAAACTGCTAATGTATAAACTACACTAGCATTGCACGAATCAGTCAAGAAGAAATGTATATACATAAACAAGTATCAAGGATTCTATTCAAATTAGTCAAAACAAGCACCGGATGAACGAACATCAACTATTAAACTTGACAAATGTATTTTCTACGAGAATATCGCAAGAACTAGTAGGCAAGATATGTATAACCATAACCCTCAATAATGGATGTGTAAAATAACATATTTGAAGCCTAAAATAACACTTCTACCATTTTCTAATTGAGAAATCAAAACAAGCAAATGGTGCAACTTCTCTAAGCTAGCTATCCTGATAGCACTGTTGTTTCATAAACAATTGGTACATTACAAATTCACAATGAAGAGCATCTTTCATTTGCAGATATGCTTATACCAAAATCTGCCCAAAAGGCATCTACCAAATTATACACCATTTTGGCACCTGGTTTAAATCTTAAAATATGTTGAATTCTATATGTGGCCCTTGATGAAAGACTATGTACTCTATAAGCTCTTTTAAACCTAACTTTGAGCTGATTTCCTCAGAAACAACAACTATAATACCCTCAAATTGTTATAATAAAACTTCATATCACAATCATCTGTTATCACAATTTCTAATTGTTTCTATTCGTTCCTCCAAGCATGCAAGATAAGAGAGAACCCTAGATTTTGCAACTGAGAATCTCTGAATCAAAATTCTAATTGTTTCTAGAAATAAATTTGAGCATTGAGCGGAATTAGAGCATAAACTAGAGCATAAATTCCTACAAAGAAATTACTCACACCATCAATATTACCCATAATCAAACGTGTAGATATACAAATTAGAAAATATTACTATAATTCTGTGATTTCTAGTCAAAATTCTTCAAACAAATGGATGGGAAATGAAATATATACAGTTTATACGCGTACACACAACAAAAAGTTACAGAATCATTACCTCTTAGACGAAGATAACCAAAAAACTGTCGATTGGAAACAACAAAACGATGGGCAGATCACGATTTTCGAATTTCGAAGGGAGAGAGTTAGAGACAAGCATATCACGATTTTGGAAGGGAGAGAGTTAGAAACGAGCAAATCGCAATTTTTAGACGAGCAAATTGCAATTTTTACATGAGCAGATCGTGATTTTGAGATGAGCTGTGAGGTTTTGGGAGGGAGAGAGTTCTGGAGAGTTGGAGATTAGGGTTAGGGTAGGTAAAATATGAGGGGTAAAAATGAATAGAAAGTGAATTTTTTGGTTTATTTAATGACCCATTTTAAATTTGGATAGTGGTGTACGGGTTGAGGAGTGGTATAACTGGTTCATATATATACACTCTCCATAATTGAGTAATTGTATATTTCTTTTTGATTTTTTTTGTTGGTGTTAGGTGCCTCGGAGATTTGGAAATTTTATTCCTGAGAAGATGATTGAACAATCTTTTTTTTTTTTTGAAACGTATTGAACAATCTTCATGTTACTGAAGATAATAATAAATCTGTTGAAGGAAAATATATTTATGTGTCTTTATCAAGAAGTAACTGATGGAGGGGTAGTTTAGGTATTTAATTATATTATGTGTAAACCTAGATTATATTCTATATAAAGGGATCTCTGATGTATTAGCCGTACGAGAAGAATAGTGAAAACCTCCTGGCTTGGTATGCCCCCAGATGTAGTCATATCTAACGAACTGGGTCACCAAATCTGTGTTCGTTATTTCTGCATATCCTACAACACGTTATCAAAGACGAGTGCTCCCCAATTATGTTCCTGAATTTGACGGTCAGCGTTTCAAATTCTTCCGCTAGAATTTGTTGAGATAAGTAGTTCTTGCAATTTATTTCCTTGTTGCCCTAATACCTAACGAACGTGTAAATTGCGTAATTTCCCTTCTGAATCCTTTCTTGATGATGGGTAAGAATTTGTTCTATCATCGATATATTTTAGTTATACGCAATATTGTTCCACTCGTTAACTGTGCCGGAATATTTTCGCTTTTCAATAATTGAAAATCGATAAAGTTTGGTTTAATCAAGTTGTCGTTGTAAAATAGTTTTGTATACATGTTAATTGTGGATCATAAAATTTTTGTACGAGAGGGCTTGTTGCTCATCGTCATAAAGTGTGGTTTACTGCACATAATTGGACAAATTTGAGTTTTGATTTTATTTGGATATCAATATCCAGTGAACAACATAATTGAAAAAAAAATAGATTAGCATCCTATGGAAATTGTATTAAAGCGTGCAGTTGTAATTTTGGGTAAGAGCCTCTATTAAAATCCAACTGTTTCTTTATTTATTGGCTATTTAATTTCTTTGTCGAGTATCTTTTAGACTCAATTGGTCATTGTCTCTATTAGATTACTCAAGGCTGATGGAATTGCCCATAAATATGAAATGAGGAAGCAAATACATGAACCTTCCATTGAAGCTGCTTAACGAGTTAAATTTTTATGGATGGTTATAAGGAACCCTTACCGTAGGATTCTGCTCTGGTAAAGAAGTTACCCTTTTAAATTTCAGCAATTAGAACTGTTTGCCGCAGTATAAGCTTGAGAATTATTTGCTGTAGACATTAGGATTTCCGTAAAAATTCTTGCTTTTGCCTGTCATTAATTATTTTTTTGTGGCTATTTTGATTTCTTGAAATTTATTGAATGTATCTCCATCTAATGAAATGGGTGGCGACAAATAAATTTTTTTTGCAAGTAAAGTCACACAAAGATATTATTTTGATGACATTTTTTTTCAAAACTCTCATGATGTATTTGGGTAATGTGATGTTATGATAATCATTGTGGATTTAAATTTTTATTGTCATCAAATATGCCACAAGTTGTTTAAATATATACATGTTTGCTATTGTACACCTCCATGATAAGAAAATTCATGAGTAATACATATGAGTATAAAATTAATGTGATAAAGTATTTTCACAGAGCATTGAAAAATGTGTGACTAATACTCTCAAAAATCTATTTTTTATGCACATTCTAGAAAAGTAAATATCTTATATTATTACGTTTGCGTAATTAATATATGTTCTGTCTTGCTTGCAATAAATGGCTTAGTCAGCTTGACCAAAATTTAAAATATTGAACTCAAAAGAAATTAAGTACCATTGTTGGGTTTTCGATGTAGAAAATACCTTCTTCAGAAAGTATTTTTTTTACAACCAAACCATTCACTGGTCCCAATGACGATGAACTGTCTGACAAGGTCAAAGTCAATCCCCTAATATCTTTGATGCAACACATTAATCCAGTTTATACTGGGAGTACCTTCAATTGAAAACACCCGAAGAACTGTGGGAGACTATGACGTTTCGGAAACATGCATAATACTTTGTTTTCAGAACTAATTGTCTAGTGGAATGATATTCGCTTACTTTTCTATTAAGGATCAACAATTTTAATACATATATATTGCGCCTTAAAACACGTCGTACTTTCTGTGAAAAGAAAATCACAGAAGATGCCTTCCATACTTCAATGCATATACTGGTTGACAAACCAATATAGGCTTGAATGTGAAAAAAAAAATCTATCACTATGTAAAGTGATACACCTAAGAAATATATTGAATGATAAGTAAATCATTTTACTCAAAATTTGATAAGTAATTCTTTCTACTCAAAATGATCTTACTTTCCTTTTATTATTCATGCATAACGGTTTTGATTTTATTGATAGGCTTTAACTTCTTAATTGCTTTATATTTTCAAATCTCTGGCGCTATGCATACTTCTTTAACCATTTTTTAAAGGATGATTTTCTTAATCAAGATCTTATTTTTATGAACTATCACCTTTAATAAATTCAATAAGAAAATAAGGGAAGCGTTTTTCAATCCCGTGTGTGGTCATTATTATGATATCTGTTATGGTGAATTGTCCAAATTTGCATTGGACTTGTACGTTTTCATAATTCAACTTTTGTCCTAATACAAGTTATAGTAAGCATCCAACAAGTTCCTTGATGATGTGGGTCATGTTACAAGTAATTGAAAAATATGACCAAATTCTTTTAAATAATAATGTCAAACCTGATGGGACAAAGAAAATTCATGACGCTAACTTTATTAAGGGAACAATGGAAAGAGCCTCAAAGGAAAGTGGACATGTCGTGTTAACCCCTACCAACGTGAAAATAATGAATGCACCACGTGGTGCGGGCTGTGTGACCCATGGTAAGGGTCACCATTATCACGCAAGCACAAAATAACAATTAATTATAAGAGGCATGGGGAATCTAAAGGACATGAAACCCACTATATGGAAGGCTAGAACCATCGTAAAGATGTTAAACTCACGATTGCAGATTTCAATGGCAACAAGGACTTTGCCCAGTCAATAGGTATTCGTGATTTTGACTGTTTTATTTTATCAATTTCTCATTTTTCAAGAATGTTGTTATGGCATAGTGCCTCCTTTTATTTGAACAATTACTTTGGGTCTTAAAGTTATTTAGACCGATGATATTTCTTGTTTAATTTTAAAGATATTTGTGCCAACATTATCATATGAAAGATCATAATGAGAATGAAATTTAATTACCTCTAGTGAATGTGGAAGAAAACACATCTTAGAGAAATTAATGAGTCAATCTAGTGAATTGTATCTCACTTTATTTTTTTGAATTTTCGAATCATATATTGTCGCTAATGATGAACTATGGGACTTTGATTATCTGAGCCCGTCATGACAATCTTGGACATCAAGTTGTGACATCATGATCCATATTTTGAAGAACTAATATAGACATCTGTTTTCTGAGTGAAGCATAAAATGAGAAAAAATAAATTCGATATAATGCACAATATCAGTCATGTTGCTGCTTTCCTGCAACCTCTGTTTTATGAAGTACCAGAAACACTATTTACATTGCACTCTACCTCATTTTATAGATCTCAAAGGAACATCACTCATGTTGGTCCCGGTGCAAACGAGTCTTACACGTGTATAGGGGGGAATACACGTGTTCAGTGATTTTTAAAACTTTTTTCTTCATCGAGGTCGGATGGGTCGAGTTATCGATATTTTTTGCCCTGAGAAGCACAAATTGCCTTGAGTCAAAATCTACTGAGACAATGATCCTGAGCAGCTTTCAGAAGCTTCAGATTAGCCCAACTAATCCTGAATTTATCAGAGATCCTGAGGAGCTTGGATCAGATAATTATCTTACTGAACACTCAGTAGAGTTAGTTCAGTTTGGTAACTATCTGTTCTAGCTACTCAAGTGTGCGGAATGGTTGGCCCTAAGTTATACTTGTTTTAGCTTGTTGAAAATTTGCTCCTTAGTAAAATAGTGATTAAGGCTGTGAACCAGTTAATGCACATTCAGTGGATTGATTCCAACTGAGTATCAGTGAAATATGCTTTCAGTGAAAAACATGCAAGAGATATAATGCAGTACAGAAAGCAAACAACACAGCAATTATAGTGGTTCGGAGACTCAAGCTCTTACGTCCACTCTCTCTGATCTTCAGAGAAATTCCTTAACCACTTCCTAAAGCTTTCTGGCTAACTCACTGTAGCTTACTCACTTTTCTACTTTGAGTTTTCTGGCTGACTCACTGCAGCTTACTAACTCAACACACACAAATTTTCAGACTACCACAAGTAGCTTACTAACTTCTTCTCTAGAGTTTTCTGGTTGACTAACCTGCAACTTACTCACTCTTTACAACTCTGACTCACCAACAAAACATACACTCAAACTACCTTATCAAAGGGTTTGGGTTTGGGTTCGTTTCCAACTAGGGTGAGATATACTTTATAATAAGAACAAAAGCAAAGGCTAGGATATCTCTACTAAGCTTTGGATAGTTCTATCAAAACTAGGCTTAGTGAATGAGCTCTCTCCAATGTGAAACACTTGGGAAATTCTAGGGTTTTCGAGTGCTTCAATTTGCAAGAATACGAATGAGCTCTTGAGTTGCTTGAAATTTCCCGTAACCTTTCAATGGTGAAGGTAACTGGTATTTATATGCAACTTCTCTAAAGGTTACTCTTGAAAAACTATCCGTTGGAAGAGATAGCATCAAGGGTTTCCTCTTCTGGTTATTGATGAACGTCTATTTTAGGGTTTGAACACTCCCTTGCATGTTTTAGGAAATATGCAGCCATGTAGCCAATCACCAATATCTGTGAACTGGAAGATATCAGACCTGACATTCCCCAGTGAGATGTCACTTTCAGTGTCAGTAAAGTACAGTGATGTTGCCTCCTCATTAGTTAAAATCTTTGTTTGAGCAGAGACAAACAAACGGCTCTTTGCCTTTGATCTGATATGTTCCTTAATGTCCACAAATGTCTTAACATTCTGTTTGTTTGTACTAGGAATGAACATAACACTATTTCATAAAAATAGCTTGTTCAGGATCCTTTTGATCAGTACAAAAAACAGTCTTCAGGATCTTCGGATCTTCAGGATTCTCCTGATTCTTCAGAGTCTTCAGGATCTTCTGATTTGGTTCATCTGATCAATTCTTCTGATATGTATTTCTGATCAGGTCTTCTGGGTCTTCAGTAACTAAAATCCTGATCTATATCTGCTGACTATACATGGTGCAGATAATCCTGATCCCTAGCGTCTATTGAAACCTGATCCTCATTTTATTCTATCAAGATGTCCTGATACATGTCA
The DNA here is from genome assembly GCA_037126765.1 of Stenogyne calaminthoides. Classification (NCBI taxonomy): domain Eukaryota; kingdom Viridiplantae; phylum Streptophyta; class Magnoliopsida; order Lamiales; family Lamiaceae; genus Stenogyne; species Stenogyne calaminthoides. Next base: position 33,635,681 of record JBBCBC010000008.1, on the reverse strand, counting down.
TACTCAGGGGTTTTGGGATCTAATCAAAATCTTTATTAAATTCATCTCCCAACAACTCATTTTACAAAGCCTACTCTTTAGCAAAAGTAAAAATGAGACTTACTTATGCTAAAGATTCAAAATAAAATATTTCATTCTCACAAAGAATACAAGATGATATATGTGGAACAATTCATCCAGAATGCGGACCATTCAAGTATTTTATGGTTCTGGTTGATTCTTCGACATATGATCACATGTCGTTCTATTATCCACAATTAATTCTGCATTGCAAACTCTTAGCACAAATTATATGTTTAAGGGCTCACCACCATTATCATCATCAAAAGTATTTGATGATTATTGCATATCTATTGGGATCAATGTGAAGTATCCTGCACCACTTGTGCTACACAAATGGTCTCGTAGAGGCCACCATCAAAAGAAAATAAATGGTGGCTAGGGCATTGTTTATGCGCATCAACATGGCTATCTCTGTATGGGGTTATGCAATATTGCATGCAACTTTATATATTCGTTTCAAACCCACTATTGACCAATCATTGTGCGTACCAGTTGGTAACTGGATTTAAGCCTGATATTTTATATTTACGCATATTTGATTGTGCAATATACGTGTCTATTGCTCCCCCACAGCGTACTAAGATGGGTTCTCAAAGATGATTAAGTATATATGTTGGATATGAATCCTCAACAATTATCTGCTATTTAGACACCTTGACAAGCGACCTATTTACTGCTGGATTTGCGGATTGTCACTTAAATAAGACAGTCTTCCCGTCGTTAGGGGGAGATAAGAAAAAGAATTTTCTAAGGGAACGACTGGAAGTATCGTGGTCTATTCCCACTTTGTCTCATTTTGATCCCCAAACTTCATATTGAGAAAGTGAAGTAAAAAGAATAGTTGATATTCAGAACGTAGCAGATTTGATGTCTGATGCGTTTACTGATATTGCTAAAGTGACTAGGTCACATATACTTGCTGCAAATGTCTGCAAGGTAGAAGTCCCCAATAAGGGGCACAACACCGTAGAAAAGGTGTTTCAACCACACTTGGTGGAAGTGGGGTTGAGGTCTTGGCTCTCAAAAGGAAATGGAGGAAGTCACCTGGTTCGATCGACACCACCCAAAAGAAGAAAAGTGAAGTGTGCACAATTCAATTTATTGATCATCAATGTCGATAATACATCTCGTGAGATTATCTCTGATTATAGTTATGTCCATGAATCGTTACTGGAGGACACTCCTAGGTTTTATATGATTCCATAGATAAAGAAATCTCAATATATTAGAGTGTATATGAGTCGATGGATAGACATTGCACACAGATTGATGATGTATTTGATTATACTATTGCTCAAGGAATTATAGAGCACGATGATATCGAACTATGCTCAATTGTATAATGTCAACAAAGAGCATATTGGCCTAAACTGAAATAAGCAGTCTAGGAAGAACTTGATAACAAAGACACATGTATTTGGTCTGGTAGTGCTAACCTGACCAAGTGTAAAGCCTGTAGGACATACATGAGTCTTTGTCAGAAAGCGTAATGAGAAATATATTGTCCTGATATGTTTCTCACTACTCCCTGGGTAGACATAATTGACGTTAGAACAGTTTTGCTACTTAGTTAGCCTAATAATTTTCAAAGAGCTGGAAATGCAGCATATGAAAGTGGTTATTGTATATCTCTATGGGGATCTTAATTTAGAGATATACATGGAAGTGTCTGATGGTCTTTCCATTACCCAAGTCAAGTGACTCTAAACCACAGAGTGTGTTTGCAATAAATTTGAAATGCTCACTTTAGGTTGAAACAATCTTGACGGATGTGGTACACCCGTCTAAGTAACTACTTGATTGGGAAGTATTAAAAGAATAATGAAAAGTGCCCCTGCGTTTGATAAGAAACGAGTCTCGGATCTACAGTTTCTGTTGATGGATGAACATAATATGTACTCTTAATGAAATAAGAGAAACCACAAATAATAGGTACTCTTAATGAAATAAGAGAATCATGAGCTACTTGCAATTGAAATTGAGATAAAGAATCTTGGGAAAACTCAGTTTGTCTAGGCTTTGTTCTAGAACTTGAGCTTGTGGAATACTTATTCACCAATCTGCATATGTCCAAAATATGTTTAGGCGATTTAACATGGACAAGATGCATTTGGTTAGCACTCTCATTATCGATCGAAGTATGGATTTAAAGAAAGATCCATTTTGTCTAAAGAAAGATGACGAAGAGCTATTGGGATCTGAAATTCCCTATATAAGTTCAGTATGCGCATTATTGTACTTAGCTCAATGCACTTGATTAATTATTACTTTCTCAATGAACTTGTTATCTAGATTTAGTTCAGGACCAAACACAGTATCATCGGGATGGTGTCAGTGATACACTCTGATACCTAAAAAGAAACCTTTGAATGGGCTTGCTATGTCATTATTGAAAATGCTAAAGGGACCACTGATGCAATTGTGACCCCTAAAGAAATCTTAAAAGGGACAACATATGAAATTGTAACCTTTAAGGGAATGTTGAAGCTACCCCCTACACTTGTAGACTAAATAATGTATTCGTTGGTTTTGTTTATGTTGATTATCCTTCTAATCCACATAAAGGTCATTTCCAAAATGGTTTACGTATTTACTATGGGAACCAACAAGTTTTACTCAAGTACAAGTAACTCAAGTAAGCTCTAAAGTAATTGTGTTTGTTTTGTTTACATAATTATTGCCAAGAACAATTCTTGAGAAGTCAATGACAAGAATTGAGATTTGTAACTCACATGACAAATGTATTTATCAAGTGAGAGGTGTACACTTCAGGGGGAGTCTCGACATAGGTGCATTGTAACTCTTTTCTCCTCGACCAAGATTTATTTTCCTACTTAGCTTTTTGTTATTTGGCAAGGGCATTAGCGAGGCAACATTCATGCACCATCTACCCTCTTGATTTGGCACAAGGGGGGGTGTTGAAGGAAAATACATAGGAGAAAAACATTCCACTACAAAGTCACCCAAAAACTTATAACCAAATACAAAGTGCAGAAAATTTCTGCACTTTAGTTCAAATTTGAACTAAAGTGCCACGTATTTTAGTTTAAATTTCTGCACTTTGTATCTGGTTGTAATGGTTTGTTCAATCTTGTATTTAGTTGTAATTTTTTCAAAATACATTTATGTGTTTTCATCAAGAAGTAACTGATGGAGGGGTAGTTTAGGTGTTCCATTATATTCTGTGTAACCCTAGATTATATCCTATATAAATGGATCTCTGATGTATTAACCATACAAGAAGAATAGTGAAAACCTCCTGACTTGGTATGCCCCCAGATGCAGTCATTCCTGACGAATTGGGTCACCAAATCTGTGTTCGTTATTTCTGCATATCCTACAACAAAATCATCCAAATTTATAAAAAATATGTTCTTTTGCGAGATAACCACAAAAGCTTTTCTCTTTGAATTCATGCCACAAAAACACATACCAAATAGATAAACTATCCAATTTTATATTGCACAATAGTTCATGCCACAAAAACACATACCAAATAGATAACTCATCGAATTTTACACTACAAAATATAGGATAGGATGTAATTATTGAATTGTATTCATGATAATTGAAGTCTTATGTATTCGTGTGTGTCTTTGTAGAAACTTGCTCAAGCTCAAAATTTAAAGGATTCGTTGTTGAAGCCAACCCAGATATTGTTGTTAAGGTAATCTTTTGTGCAATAAGCAAGTAAGCATAATCTGGTTGTTGAGAATTACTATAGCTCCAATTTTATATGTGTCTAAAGTTAATAGTTTGTCTTAAGTTTACCTTAATTGATTTTTCTCAATACAACGTTTCTACTGATTAAAATATTGCATTTCATGGCCTCTTAACAAATGAATATTTTGTATGCGAGTATAATGACAAAAAAATTGAGGTCCTTTCGTGTATACCATATTTAAGAGCAAGGTTCTTCAAGATGCGGCAGCACGCTTCAGAGTCTTACTATTCTAATTATCCTCCGCTGTAACAGGTCTCTTGAAGCAAATGCTTTTGGGACACATCAAGTCGAATATGAAGAAGCAAGTCAAAGTTTTCTTAAAAGGTGTGCCAAATTTTTTTTAATCAATCTTTGCAAGTTTATACATGAATATACACTCTTGTAATGTTGTTCGAAATAATAAATTTGTAAACATGTAAAATAATTGTTACATCTCTTAATTTAATTTTACAATTGTTACATGAAAATAAATCTTTTGTTTATGGAGGTTGATTAAATTTTGGAACCACTTGAAGACTTTTTGGTTATGAATGAATATTTTTAGGACACTAACTTTGTATGTGTGGCAAATATAGTTCAAAATAATTTTGAACTGGCAATTGTAGGACACTATTTTTTATTTATTGAGTTATAGTTTTAGGGAAGAAGTGCCATCAGATAGAAAAAGGAAAATACTCACTAAAATCAAAGAACCAAGCAATCCATTATCAACTCTTGACAAAGAGAAATGTAAAATAATTTATCAGCTTCTAGTTTTTAAGAAGATAAGACTATGCTTAATCATTAAATACCTTCAATGGAGCCCAAACTTCCATGTCGTATGATTGAATCAAACGCTGCACTCTTTCGAACCACTGTAACCTGCAAAGTAGATTAACTTACTGGGAGAGAGAGAGAGATGCATACCTTGATCCAGCATTAGTCGAATGTTGTATTTTCATGAGCTTTATAGTCAGAAATCTTAGGCTCATAAGTGAAACATAAAAATATTTGTGAGATGTGACATATTTTGGGCACATGACACTTTGAAAGGTAAAGACTTATAGAGTATTACAAGATGAAAATAGTAAGTTCATAGAAATAATTCGATAAATGTTTTGCGACTCTATGATACAAAAGATTCCTGATTTATATTGCAAAAGGATTTAGCAAAATTATCCCACTAACCACATTTTCATGGAATCAACTAATTTGTTGCCAACAATTTTTTTTTCAATAAATTCATGAAAATTTTAACTATGTACATAATTATGTTGGTGGATTGAATGGATAGCTAGAATACTTTCTGCAATGTAAAAAGGGGCAACATCTTTAGAAAGAATGTTCTCTCTCAGCAATAAGATTATAATATCTTCACCAGGTAAATACTCCATGATAATGTTAGGAATCAGAATCTTGGAACGAATAAAAAAGTTTTACTATACAACGACTATCAACCACCACAAGCAAACTCCTCTCAGAACGAACGTGGTTAACCTGCAAGGATATTTTAGCAATTTAGTGGGTGTCATCCCACAATTGTTAATTCGCACATAAATTTAGTAAACAAATCAGTTGAAATAATTGAAAATAGTATTTAGACAAAATCGTTATTTTTATAATGTTGTCACTTGTCCTCGACTAAGCATCTTTAACTTCTTCAATTTCTTCATGGCATAGATTTCTCCTCAGGGAAGCAAATGTATAAAAACCCTTAGTATCAGACGAACTCATATGGGTTTGTAGCAGTTACTCAGGGTTTTGACACGCAAGAAACGATAGGAATTATTTTTTTAGAATTGTAAAATAATAAGTAGACAATATAAAAGAATGAAATGATGATTATAAAATTAAAATTTATAGAAATTCTGAAATAGATTATATATAAGGTTTGATTATTAGCATATCTTTTAGGATTTGATTATTAACATATCTTATTATAAAATCTAGTATATATATATATAGAACCAACTATCTGGTTTTTTATGGAACCAGATTAATGACGTGTCATGCCAAATATTCCCTAAACCATGAACCATAAACCTTAAATAATGAACCATTCGGGTCGGGTGAACCATGAACCACTCGGGCCGGGTTCAGTTCTGGCCAAGTTGGGTCCGGGCCGGGTAAAAAAAAAATGTAATTTTTTTTTCTGTTCAATTTTATTTTTTCAATTCAATTCAATTTTTCTTTTTACCCGGCCCGAGTGGTTCATGGTTCACCCGACCCGAATGGTTCATGATTTAGGGTTTATGGTTTATGGTTCATGGTTTAGGGAATAGTTGGCATGACACGTCATTAATCTGGTTCCATAAAAAACCAGATAGTTGGTTCTATATCATTACTCTATATATATATATATATATATTTAATTATATATTAAGTAATTATGACGTTATAATCATACTGGCTCAACGGTTAGACTCAGTCCGACCAAAAGAGACAAGCCTGTCTGGTCAACCTCCGCTTCTACTTTTGAAAACTAACTTTCATCATGAGTAAATCACCACCTCTCTTAGCCACAAAAAATTTGACAGAATCTTAACATAAAAAGAAGTCGAAAGATCTGTAGTTCTTTTTTTATTAGAAAAGACAAAAGAAGTTGAACCACCTCAAGAACACAAGATATGTCCCCAGAATGATTCAAAGTTATTGTTAATATAGAATATGATTGTAGTCCGTAGAGATTGTTAATTAATTTATTTTTGTGAAAGGTCAAATGACGACTCAAACGCATAAGTTCATAACCTCACGACATATGTAAATGTGTATTGAGTGGCAAAATGTATTATGAACTTCATGTTGTGAACCCATAAGCAGCCAAAATAGTTATTCAAGATGCCCGTGCTAAAACTAGTTGGATAAATGGTAGAAACTAAAGGAAACATGATCTTGGAAAGGTCGTCACACTTGATTCCTTCTTCGACCAGACTTTGTACGCCCTTTTGGGTTTTTGCAAGAAGAAGGCTGGTTAGATTCGACTAGTAGAACTGTCCCGCCTTTAATAGTATCCGATCCTGACATGCTTGAAATTATTTTCTGGGCATCGAAATAAACTTTTAGGTCTCTTATCTGCAATTGAAATATGATGGTGCAACTTAACTCCTGCCTAATAATTCAGAAACAATTATGCACATTGTGGTACACGTACCTGTTCTTGCAAGTCCACAATTCGTTCATCCATCAACTTGAGCAGTAATCTTTCCCTAGCAAAGTGATTTAATATAGCGTATATTTAGATTTAGAAAAAAAAAACCACCATTAGACTGGCAATACTATATGGATCAAAGTGCAGGGTGATTAATTTGAACATGAAAAAGAATGTAAGTAGCAGAAACATAGATGTTAAACAGCAATTTTTTTTAATGTTTAGCAAAGAAAAACATGTTTCTAAGGTTAAAAATAGTACACACACGTTTTTACCTATAAAAAGTGTTAAACTAGGGTTTTTACCTTCTAAGATTGAAAGAAAAATTACAGCAACCCTCTTCCTGCTCACACTCACTTCTTTTTTTTCCCTTATTTAAGTTTTTTGACTTCTACATACATGTTTTGTTTAATTTGTGTAATTTATATGCTTTTGAACTTAATATATTGACAAATAATTGGGTGCACCATTTGCACCAATTTAAAATTCGTGTAAATTGGATTTCAGGATATTTTTTTTTTTACTATATTTCAACTTTTGAACAAGACCTGGAACCAACTGACTCGACCTGGACCCGACCCGGACCTGACCGAATGGTTCGGGGTTCAGGGTTCGGGTTCGAATTCGGGTTCAGGGTTCATGGTTCATACATTTAGTATATGAATTAGAAATTTACAGATGATAAAAATATAATAAAAAGTTAACTTTTTCCTCATTCCATAACCAAAGAAACGGCTACACATCAATGCCTCAATAGTAGTTGGATGAAGTCTACTACGACGAGAACTAATCAATCGACCACTATCACTAAAAGCTAATTCAAATGCAACTATTGAAACCGGAATAACTAAAATGTCTCTTGCCATCTTTTGTAAACATGGATATTTAACTCCATTTGTTTTCCACCAATTAAGAATGTCAAAATTTTGAGCTCTTGGCAAGACACATTCATCCAAATATATGTCGAATTCCGTGATTTTTGGCAATGAACTAGAAGAACTTGAATTTGAAGTCACAAATTTGTCATACATGTATAATATATCACTCTCAACTGGATCAATTATTGTACTAGAAACATCGGATGATGTAATATCCAAAGAATTGTCACACAAGTTCTCACTCAATGTTCTAGATTGGTAATCAGTCAATAAATCATAACAATTTTGTCGAATCTCAAGCAACTTAGAATCTGAATTTTCACCATAGATCAAAGGAATATAAAACTCAACCAATTTCATTTTAAACCTAGGATCCAAAACAGCAGCAACCCCCGTTAAAACATGCGAATCGTTCAAATATTTATCAAATTTCTCCGCCAGCTTTTCAGCCATATGTTTTACAACCGGCTTTGGACTCCCCAAACACTTATTTATCTCCATTTTGATATCACAAATCCGTGGAAAGTAAAAATTAGATGTGGATATAGAGTTCCAGAAAACAAGTCACTCGATAAAATAACTTCAATTTCCCACACAATTCTAGTGCATTCTCCCACTCTTCATTAGATGGTAGACTTTTATAGTTCTTATCCTGCCAGCTAAGTCTATAGAAAACATCTCTATACTTAATTGCAGTCTCCAACATCAAGTCGGTCGAATTCCAACGAGTTTTAACATCAAGAGACAACATCTTAGAAAATCAAATCCCACTTGTTCAGCAGCAAATTGAAAATTTTCTACTCTAGCAGGTGAACCATTCCAATAAACTACACTCTCATGTATTTTACCATTTGCAACGTTAATCACTTCAAGTCCAAGGCCTTCTCTCACAATCAAATTCAATATATGAGCACAACATCGCATATGAAGTACCTTCCCATCTAGAAGAAAGTTTTTCTTTGAAAGTTTACCTGGTATAGCTTTAAGCATGGCATCATTGGTCGAGCAATTATCAACAGTAATTGATGATACTTTCTGCTCAATATTCCAAGCCATGAATGATTCGACAAAAATTACAGCCATAGCCTCGGCCGTATGCGTTGCAGGGACATATAAAAACCTATGTTGAATAAATAAATATTAGAGATATAATTTGCAAATATATCAAAATATAGGATTATAATATTTTACGTACCTCAAAAGAACATTTCTAAGAATTCATGAATCATCAATGAAATGTCCTGTAATTGCTATGTACCCCTTCTTACTACTATCCGATGTCCACATATCGGTTGTTATTGCAATCCTAAACAACAAACAAAAGGAGGTGACTAAGAGCAGAAATTTGAAGCCACAAAGTGGAAAATAGAGCTCAATGCAATCCTAAACAACTAAGAGCAGAAATGAGAATACTGAGTAAGCATTTCCCCCAAACCTTAGGGAGCTGACTGCCATAAGCATAGGCAATGATATGCAGGTGAATAGATTATGTTACCTTTCTTCAATTTCCTTTAATATATTCTGTTGGAGTTCCTGTTTCTTCATAAGCTCTTGATTCCTCTGGGGAAACACAAAAATTACACATTTTCCCATCAAATTGTGAGGGACTTTTAGTACTTTAAGTTAACGAAATGAATTGTATAGATTCAAGAGAATCCTAAAAGCATAACCGTAGAGAGAATGAATTTTACATCTACCGCTGGTTTCTTTTCCTCTGCAAGTTTTTCCAATTTGTATTCAAGATCATGCTTTTTTGAAAATACAGCCTTCTCGACAACTTTTATAGGAAAAGGGCACTGAGCTGAATGAATACAACATAGCACTGATGAGTGGAAATGAATTGGCACCTGCTGTATGGTATCTGGACAGTGGATGTTCAAGACATATGACAGGATATAAGCAACTACTCACTAACTATGTTGAGCAAAAAGGCCCTCGGATCACATTTGGAGACAACTCAAAAAGACAAACTGAGGGATATGGAACTCTTGAAGTTGATTCTGTTCATATTCATGGTGTTTCATATGTGTCTGGTTTAAAACATAACTTGCTTTCAATTAGTCAATTCTGTGACAAAGGATTCAGTGTTGAGTTCTCAAAGAACTTATGTTATGTGAAAGACAATACTTCACAGAAAATTTTACTGACTTGTACTAGAAAAGGAAATGTGTATCTTGCTGATTGGAAATTATCTCCTAAAGATACATGTTTGGTTGCAAAAAGTTCCACTAATACCAGTTGGTTGTGGCACAAAAGACTGAATCACTTAAACTTTAAAACCCTGAACAAACTTGCAAGATTAGCACTTGTGAGGGGGTTACCAAATGAAATTGTTGGTCCAGTTTTGAAAACCCATTAGTGCGTTAAGTACCAATTGTAATGCATATAAAACAGGGGTGAGGGAATGGTGGTTCCAATTTTTCCTTTTAAAACATGTGTTTTGCTTATAATCGAATGCATATGACAAGTCATAACATAAAGCAGTAAAGAACACACGATTTTTATAGTGGTTCAGAGTCCAACTCCTACATCCACTCTTCCCTTCATGGGGCACCAACTTAATCGACTGGACTTAGATTATCGTGTTAGTCCAATACCCAACAGATGTTTACCGAGTTCACACCCAAACGGGACTTATCTCCCTCACGGGATTGCCTACCCTCCCTTTCGGGATTGCTTAGATGTTTACTGAGTTCTCACTCACCTAAAAACTTAACCTATCAAACTAATTTGGGTAAGGTTTGTTTGGTTTCCAACTAGGTTGAGATTTTCCCTTACATTTGTTTAGCCTCAATGCTAAGGATGGGAAAATCTCTCTAAGCTTAGGATATATCATTTGTGCTTAGATCTAGAGTAGAACACTCTTGAATATATGCGTGTATTTCTTGCTTAGTGTTCTATGGTGGAAGTGCTAGATGATTTGGCTCTATAGCTTGATGGATCACGCATTTTTCCACTTCCACACTCTCCACACTTAATTTGATGGAAGAACTTGTATTTATAGTGTGGATTTGAATGTTACCGTTGGATGGAGTCACATTCAAATCCATACTATTTTGTAGCTTTTGCAGCTTCTTCAGGCTGGTTGTCTTCCTCTCATTGGTCCACGTCAGCTGAATCTAACGTCTATAATCTTCAGGATCTTCTGAGTCTTCAGGGTTCTCTGAGTCTTCAGGATTCTTTTGAGTTTTCAGGATTCTTGATTCAACAAACTTCTCTTGGCGGACCTATCGATCGGGCATACCGACTTTCGGGCTAAGCGAGTTGACTCTCTCGACCGGACAATCGACCCTCGTGTCACTTGCACTTTCGAGTTATCGATCATCAATAGTGTTCTGATTCTCAGTGAACATGACTTCGGATGACTTATCTCTAGGTGACATCGGATCGATGACTTTGTGTTTACTATTGAGATCTTGACTCTTGTCTTCGATTTGGTCGCTTTGATTTGGTATCTTGATTTTTGGTTTTCGATATCGATTTCTTCTACTTTGATTCGATCGGCTCACGATCGGATCAAAACGGCTATCGATTGAAGATATCGAGGTTAGCTCATCGGTTTAGCATTTTAGGTTAGTTCATCGAGGTTATCTCATCGATCTCGATCACGTCGATCTCGTCGGTCTTATACCTTTCCTCTTCTGATCATCAACCTTCTCTTCTGATCTTCACCCTTCTCTTCTGATCTGCAACCTCCTCTTCTGATTTGGTCTTCTGATCATCTGATTAGCTTATCTTTTCTGGTCATCTGATCAAGTCACTTCTGATCATCTGATCTTCTGATCTCAGGTCCATCTGATCAGGTAACTTCTGATTCTTCTGATCAGTTGGCTTAGCTTTTCTTTTCTTCTGATTTTGCTCAGCTCATCAGTTAACTCCGGAACTCATCTGATCTCGATCAGTCTCGTCTGCAGCCTCGTCTGATCTCGATCATCTTTTTTTGATTTCATGAGTTCCCCCTCAACTTGTTCTCTCGTTCCCCCTCAACTTGTTATCTGTAAGTTAGCTTGAATAACACAAGTTGATAATGTTTTGGCATAATTCATCAAAACTAAAATATCCCAACAGAAGTGTTCAATAAAAATCATGTTTGTGATGCCTGTCAGAAAGGAAAACAAATCAGAGCATCTTTCAAAAGCAAAGTAGATGTTTCTCTTGTGAGAATCATCGCAAATCAGCTGATTACATATGGATCTCTTTGGTCCAGTAACACCTGTAAGCACAAATGGCATGAAATATACACTTGTGGTAGTTGATGACTACTCTAGATACACATGGGTCATATTCTTACTTAGTAAGAAGGAGACTCGAACAAAAATCGCCGTAAATCTTGAAAAGGCTCGATCTTGAAAAGAATCGAGTGTGGTCAAGATCGAGATCGGATAAAAGGAACCGAGGTTTATCAATCATATCATATATCGATTATTGTTAAAGAAATGGAATAACCCATGAAACATCATTTGCAAGGACCCCACTGTGAGAATGGTGTTCTTTGAAAGAAGAAATATGACTTTGAAAGAAGTTCGCAAGAACAATGATTGGCAAGTCGATATTCCTAAGAGATTTTGAAATTTTGAATTTATCAACACCGCATGCTACTCTCGAAACGGATCCATGCTGACCAAGAATCAAGGAAATACTCCATATGAGCTGTGGAATGAAAGGAAGCCTCTTGTTTCTTTCTTTCGTGTGTTTGGTTGCAAGTGTTTCATACACAATAATGGTAAAGATCAGTTGAAAACTTTTGATAGCAAAGCTGATGAAGGGATATTCTTAGGATATTCTGAAGTCAGTAAAGCCTTCAGAGTTTACAACTGTAGGACTCTTATTGTGGAAGAAACACCTCAAGGAATCTACTTGTATTTAGAAGAAACAGGAACATGACTCAGGAGAACTGACCAAGAGAATCACCAGACTTAGCCTGAAAAAGAAATCCTCTGAACCTGAAAAGAAGAAGTCAGTCACTTTCTATGGATGGAGTGAATCAGACTCAGACAAAGAAGTTCATGATGAAAAAACTAAGGATGGTGAGACTCAGGATGAAAATTCTTCACTGGAGGAAAGCCAACACTGCTTGAAGTCGACTAATCAACATACACCATTGGACTCGGGTATGTAATGTCGATGAAGATGTGGTCACGGTGAGGCAAACTCGAATCTATCAACCAAGGGGGAACAAATGTCTCGCATAATGTTTCGAATGGAATTTCGAGGAAGATGATTCCCTTTCTCCTTTTCGTTATTCCCTGAATTTGATGAACTGCCTGAACCTAACATTTCTGATGTTGAGGACACTACTGAAGGGGGAAAATCTAGGAGAAAAAGGTTGGATAGCCATCTTACAAGTCAGATTGTGGGTGATCTATCAGAAGGAGTAAAGACAAGAAGTTTCCATGGTGAAAGTGCTTTATTCTGTTGTTTTCTATCAGAAAAGGAACCTACTGAGATTGAAGAAGCTCTACAAGACTCATTCTGGATTGTTGCTATGCAAGAAGAATTGAATCATTTCACAAGGAATGAAGTTTGGGAGCTAGTGGGACGACAAAAAAAGGCACAATGTGATTGGAACTAAGTGGGTGTTCAAGAATAAGAGAGATCAAAACAACAACATTGTGAGAAACAAGGCAAGGCTAGTTGCACAAGGTTATTCCCAAGAAGAAGGCTTGGATTATGATGAAACCTTTGCACCTGTTGCAAGACTAGAAGCCATCAGATTGTTTCTTGCATATGCTGCCCACATGAAATTCACAGTCTATCAGATGGATGTGAAAAGTGCATTTTTGAATGGTGTGCTTAAGGAGGAAGTATATGTGGAACAACCTCCGAGGATTTTGTCGAATGACCAAGTTTGAGTGCTCGGGGAAAGCCTTGTATGGTCTTAAGCAAGCACCCCCGAGAATGGTATGATACACTTTCTCAGTTTCTTACTGACCATGGTTTTATCAAAGGAACTGTTGATAGGACTTTGTTCAGGATAGAAGATGGAAAGTATATTTTACTAGTTCAGATCTATGTGGATGACATCATATTTGGATCTCCAAATCATCAGTTGTGTGAAAAGTTTTCTACTCGATGAAAGGAAAGTTTGAGATGTCAATGATGGGGAGATGAATTTTTTCTTGGACTTGGTGAAACAAACTAAGGAAGGAATATTCATCAATCAAACAAAATACACCAGAGATCTGATTGCAAAGTATGGAGTACCAAATTGCAATGCAGATAGAATTCTCATGAATACTAACTACAAGATGGATCCTGATCCTGAAGGCAAATCAATAAATCACACCGATTATAGAGGATCATTGGATCTTTATATATCACTGACAAGTAGGCACGATATAACATTTGTTGTTGGGATATATGCAAGATACAAGCTAATCCTAAGGCTAGTCACATGGAGGCCGCCAAAAAGATTCAAATATCTTAAAGGCCTTTGTGAATAGAGGATTATGGTATCCGGTGATGATAACCTTGAATTAAGCGGTTATTCAGGATCGATTATGGAGGATGTAGAATTGATGGGAAGTTTACCACAGAACTTGTCAATTTCTTGGAAGTAAACCGATATCATGGTTTTCAAATAAACAAACCTCGGTAGCAACGATCTTCTTGAAGTTGAATACATGGCTGCAGGAAGCTGTTGTGCACAGATTCTTTGGCTCAGACAACAATTGAAGGATTATAAGATTATAACCAATTAAGTACCTATATTTTGTGATAATAATAGTGCAATTGCTATTACACAAAATCAGTATTGCACACCAAATGTAAGCATGTTGATATCGGACATCACTTCATCGAGATCATGTTGAGAAGAAAGACATCGAATGGAGAAAATTCATACTGATAAACAGAGAGTTGATATCTTGACTAAACCTTTGGCTGAATCAAGATTTTAGGAACTATCAGTTGAATTAGGTATGTTGGATCCGGTGAATAAAGCAAATCTGAAAAAATTGAAGGTTTTCGGATGCATGAAGATTTTTCTCGTGTTTTTCTTGAAAAACTCGGGATAAAATTGAGAGTCTGAACACCGAGTCTTGGAAAACTCAGTTATCCTGAAGTTCAGTACTCAATATTATACTGACATTTTATCAAGGTCAAAACTTCAAGAAGACCGATGGAGAAAATTAGTCGAAGAAGTATTTACTCATGCACCACATTTATTGTCTATCCGAATCTCAAATTAATCATTGGCAATAAATGACAAAACACATGAAGAAATAATCAAGCGGGGACCTTTGAAATTCTCGAGGAAAGTCAATGGTTTGCAGAAAGCGATAATTAAATGCTTTGTTCATTAATCACCAATATGGATAAATTGGCGGCTAAGTACTTAAACCGTCCTTTCAAATACCCGTTTTAGTCGGTTTTTAATCTTGACCGTCAAAACCTTCATCTACATAATTTTCCATAAATCAAAATCCTATATCCATTACGAAGACTCCATTCAAGCCCTATTTCAAAAAGGCTTTCGTCTTCACAAACTCTCTCGCTTCAAAACCTTCGATTACCCGAAATCTCTTATCTAAAAACCCTTCACTCAAAATCACCAAAAATGACACTCTATATATCGACAAACTCGCCATTTTCAACAAAAAACCATGGTACGAATATGTTGTTTCTCTAGAAAGCACATCCGATACACCTCACAAGGAGGAGGCGTTGCATATGAGGATGGCAAAGGCGATCGCAAATCAACGGGATCTTTGAATATGCCAAGGATGGCAAAATTGGATGACGAAAATTTAGAGTCTAAGATTACGGTGTTGCATTTTGGAACAAATCAAAATATGTAGATTTTGTTTAGGGAATTATATATTAATATGCCAATGTCATATATGAGTTAAGTGAGGTAATTGAGTTTGTTAGGAACAAGAATTTGGATAAAATGGCATCAGTTTAAAGTTATCATTTGAAGCCTAAAAAAATTCTTGGATATTGCAAACATCAAGATCCGGTAGTTTCGAATAGATAAGCGCCTAAGTTAAATTTATTTTTGGAAACATTCAATTGGTTGCACTATTTGATCAAGAGGAGCCAAACAAATTTGAATGGCTCAGAAGTTATCAAGGGAAAATTCAACCAAGATTCATTTATTTTCCAAAGAGGAGGAAAATCATGTTCAAAAACCATGTTCAAACCGAAGAAGACTTTGAGAGGAAAGAAAGAGAAAAAACACCGAGTCTCGGGAGGAGAGGCCAAGAAGAAATCGGGAAGATACAACGGTGGTGGAGCAAGGAGCAAGTCAGGAAATCCACTAAGACAACTAATGAAGAAGCCAAACAAGCTTAGGGGGAAATCAAATTAAAAAAGACAACTAATGAAGAAGAAAACAAGCTAGGGGGAAAGCCTTCAATGCATCTGGGAAAAAAGAGAGAAAGGTGAGAAACTCAAAAGAAGAAAATCTCCAGGTTCGGCTCCTCGGAGCAAGAAGAGGAAGTGAAGGCTTCAAACAATTCGAAGGAAAATGAGGCGGTGAAACTAAAGAAACTCAACCGAAGGCAAAGAAGCAAGGGTTGAAATCTCCACCTCTTGATCCAGTTCTTGCTCGTAGTGACAAATGTGCGATATGAGCAAGACATCCTGAATTAGACATTCGGAATTTTCGAACATCGCATCAGGAGAAGAGTGGTTTTTCTAAGATACTTTGAAACATCTCGAAGCTCAAAGCTCAGATGAAAAAATCTCTGATGAATTGGTGAAAAAGAAGTTACCGAAGGAAAATCTGAAAAGGGACCTCATATCTCATGATCGAACAAAAATATCGGGAGGTGATCCGCACTTGGTCGATCAGATCCAAAAAAGAGATCGAAGTCGATGTTGAACTTGGATAATATCACATCGAACCGGTTGAACCTTTTTCTTGATCCATCTAAAGTTCGGACTTGTACAATGAAAGCAAAAACTCGATTGGAGACAATTGTTTTACCTCCAAATTGATTTGACCCCTAATAAAGCCCAAGATTGAAGAAGGAGAAACCTTGGCAAGCCAATCTCAAGAGTTCATCTTGGACATCTTTGCAACTACAAACAATAAATGGACGACTTTAGAAGGAAAGGGAACGGTTCATCTGGACCATACCTTGAAGCTAAAGCTAAATGCTTATCCGATAATCGACCTGGGAGGATATGCTCTTAAAAGTTCGAGCGATAGTATACATCCTGAATTAGACACTTGAAATCTTTGAACATCGTGATCATTCTCAATGGAGGAGAAGAGTGGTGGAATCTTTGAGATAAGGAGCAATACTATATGGATTTGACCGACTCAATTCAAGGTAAAAGAAAGGGTGACAAACTAAGTAAGTTGTTTGCACAAACCTTGGAGAAAGAAAGACAAAAAGAAATTATGGGGATGAAGTTCAAAGAAGAAAAAACCTACCTTCACTCAAACTTTGATGAATTGGTGAAAAAGGATGATTGAGACAAGCAAAGAAAGGAAGAGCAAGATTTTGAAATAGTAGATGCATCAAGTTCTCATGAAAATCGAAAAAGAGTTAAAAAGATGGAGATTGGGAGGTGATGCGAAGAAAGGCAAAAGTTCTGAGGGGAGAAGGAACCTCAGTTTGGTGTTCCAATCGATCAAGAAGAAGAAAGAATCGAGAAAGAAAAAGAGACTGGAAAAAAGTCACATTGACAAGTGGATGATGGAGATGCATGGAAGGACATCGATGACATTTATCCTAAATAAACTTATATCACACATCTCCATAAATCAGGCTCCTAGGTTTGAAAATGTTATGTGAATGAAGTTAGCACTCTTTGGTATCTTTTGACACTATTATACATTATGCCAAAGCTACTAAAGTTCTTATCTTTAAATTTGTTATGTATGATATGATGTCTTTAATTCGAGGCTCGATGATTGGAGCAACCAACTCGGTTGGAGACAATTGTTTTACCTAAGATATTTAATAAAGAAGTTTTTAGATGATAAATTGATTTTTATCAATGAAGGTTTCAAAGATCCTATCCAAAAAGGATAAATTGAAGAAGTTGGTGCCAATGGTGGAGAAAGTGACTCAAATTGAAGAAACCTTAAAGGCAAGCCAATCTCAAAAAGTTTGAAGACATGAAAAAAAAATTGTTGAAGAGAGTTCATCTTCGAGTCTTTGAAGACATGCCGCAACTACAAACAACTCTTGAATAATAGATAAAATGACTACTTTAGAAGGAAAGATTGATGTAGTGGCCGAGCTCAATCAAAAGGAAGAGATGGAGCAAAGGTATCAAACAAAAAAAGTCATTTTGTTTGTCCGCATTACCTTGAAGCTAAACCGATTGAGAAGAATGATCGGATAATCAAGGCAATTTAAGTTTGAGGAAATGGGCTCCCGCTCATGACCAAGATGATAGACATGATGCATGAAGTGTTCTCAAAGTAGTTTGCTCCACTCGCAGATGAATTCTCAATGGCCAAGAATTACATGATGAGGCTAGAGGATGAGCATGATCACGAAATTAAAGGCAAGCAACTCAAAACTGATGGGCAATCAAAACTCATTCAGGAAGCAATACTATATATGGACTATTCTAACCTAGATTGATAGATATACAATCAACTACTCCCAAGGTATGGTGCCCAAAAAAGGGAAAGGTAGTTTGGTGGCAAATTAAGTAAGTTGTTTGCACAAACCTTGGAGAGAAAGGCTGAAAAAAAAAGGTAGAAGGAAAGAAATTTTGGATGCCTTAAGTGAGATTGAAGCCGAAGATCGAGAGAAACCCCGAAGTTCAAATAAGTTTTGAAAAACCTACCTTCACTCAAACATCCGAGCAAACCATTCAGAAGTAATTGGTGAAAAACCGAAAGTGATAGAAGGATGATTGAGACAATAATCAAAAACGAATTTAGGACTTATTCAATTTGACTGAAGAGCAAGTCGGATATTTACTAAAAAGAATAAAAAACATTAAGTTAATTTTATTAAGTGGAACAAGAAAAAGAAGAAAAGAGCTAAAGTTTCAAAACCTACTTTGAGAAGGGATGAACAATAGGACCAAGGATGTTGATAATGGAATTTGAAGAATCGAGGAAGAAATTGAAACTTCTAACAAGGAAGAAATAAAGAAGTCTTCGATATTTAAGAAAACTCCTTAAAAAGTTTTGATTGAAAAAAGAGAAGAAGATTCAATCTTTTTAGGTTTATTATTGGTGTTCCAACCGATCATGAAGAAGAAAGAAGAATACAAAGCAAGTGGAAAAAGAAGATAATAAAGGTGGTTTTAAAAAGTTTTTAAGCAAAAGGATGGGGTGATTAATTAATGGGCTAGAAAAGACTCGAAGTGGCGCATATACATTGACAAGTGGATGCCTATACGGTTCAATGATGCATGGGAAGAGATCAAGAGAACCTTCCGGTTCTATTATGAAAATTGTTTAAAATAAAATAGAATGGAGGGAGATAATTTTAGAAATTATGTTCAGATAAGAATGAAACCTTCATCATTAAAGTATCTCCATCGACATTCTATCCTAAATACCGCAAAGTTGGATCAACATGGCGGAATGAAGGAAATACGCAGATAATACAAGAAGTCTCCCATGGTCCATAAATGTACCAAATTTTGAAAATATTCCATAACAAAGATTAACCATTATTTTTTGTGGAATATTATAATTATGGGTTTTTGAGAATGTACATGAATGAATGAAGGAGATATGTTCCATTTCTCGAGATCAAGAAATAACCCAAGATATGCCTAAAATTTAGGCCTAAAGGAAAGAAACAAACGTTTTGATATCATCAAGGCAAGGATGAAATCAAGAAGAGATACTTAAAGGGATGTTCAACTTTGGAAATTGTGCGAGGAGGATGAAGTGGAAGAAGATGAAGACTTTGTTCTTAGGAGACGATTTATTTTTATTTTCATTGTAATCAGTAACTCTTATTTTATATCAATGAAAATTTTATCTTTATGCTCAAAAGATAATATCTCATTATCTTTTTACATGTCTTTAATTACTTGATATGCAGATTGTTTAGAAAATTGTTGGGTGAAATACCATTTTTGATCATTTTTTTGTAATAGATAAATTAAAAGGATTTGTTTGAAACCTAAGGATAGGTTAGGTTTTCTTAAATGTAACAAGATGTAATTTATTTTTTTTGGCATCATCAAAAATCTATTGGGGAAATTGTTGGGAGATGAATTTAATAAAGAAGTTTTGATTAGATAGATTAGATCGTGAGAAAAAAACCCTAAGTATGACATGTTCATGATAATCTTGATAGTGCGAGTTAAAAGGTTTATAAAAGATAGATTGTTTAGGAGAAGATATCATCACAATGTATAGTTAGCGTGGGGATATAGAAGACTTTTTGGTTAGATCTTGAAGATTTAGATTCTTTGAAGATTACGTTTGCATGTTGTTGTTGCTTGAAATAATTATGTAAAATTAATTTAGAATTCTTAAAGATTAATTGAATAATTTAAATATGTATTTCACCGGGAAAAAAATTCCGGGAGCCATATTTCCCAACATTATGATGCGTTGAATACACTATTAAAATTATTGAGAAGATTAATATGGAAGAATTGTGGTTCGTTATTACTTAATCCATTTCTTAAATAGGAAGACTTATGTCCAAAAAAGAAGTCATTTCTACTTATAAGCAATATTGCCATTTTATTCAACGAAAATTAAGACGATTTAATTTTTGGAGAATTTTGTTGGAAAGATGGAATGATTTGTCCTTGGGATTCATTTTCTTATTTTTTAATTGTGATATTTTCAAAAGATTTATACCAAATCTTGAAGAGTGGAATTAGAAGTATGGATAATAATGTTGAATTCTTAAACCAATGATAAAAGATATTAATTAAATAAAAAGTTTTTCAAATGGCTTAATGGACTAAGATAATCTTAAACCTTTGAAAAAATATCTATGGGTTAAAGACTAAAAAGTGAGATTAATTAAAAACTTGCACATGTTCAATATTGAAAAAAAGTAAATCTTATTCTCCTAAAACCCTTTAGTAGCCCAAAAAAACAATAATTGAAAAAGGTGCTTAAAATAAAAAGAAAATTAAGGAACTAAGTTAAGAGGAGAGAGAAAGTGTTGTTTAAGTATTTGATCAAGTTTATTCATAAATTCAAGAAAAATCAAAGAGATTGACCAAATAAAAATATTTTTCATTTTGTTTGTCTACATTCATTGTATCTTGGGAAGACAAGAACCAATCGAAATTTTCCCCCCCCTCTATATCTATAAAGATGAAGACAACAATGTTAGAAATTCACAAAGGTGGTGACATATATTTTTCTTTTTTCCCTTTTGTTAATTGTTACCGGATTGTTGAACAAAGCGTGAGAATACTAAAGAAGACTTTTGGGTGTGTTAGATTTGACTGATTTGCTCAATTATGTCCAAAAGGTAGTACTAAGTTCATGTGTAGGATTTACATTGGCTTTAAAAATTGGTGATTTGGAGTCGCTTTTTGGTTGATAGAATATTATGTTCGGCTAATTTATTTTAAAACATGCAAGAAATAAGATGGAGTGTTCAAACCCTAAAAAATAGTCGTTCATCAAACACCGAAGAGGAAACTCATAAAGATTGGGGTTATCTCTTCCAACGGATAGTTTTTCAAAGAGTGACCTTGGTGAAGTTGCTCTATAAATGTAGGTGACTTTTTACATTGAGAGGTTACGGGGGAAATTTCAAAGCAACTCAAGAACTCATTCAGATTATTGCAAATTGAAGCGTCAAACTCGAAAACCCTAGAATTTCCCAAGTGTTTCACATTGAGAAAGCTCACTATTCTAAGCCTAGATTGATAGATATATCAAATGCTTAGAAGAGATATCCTAGCCTTTGCATTAGTTCTTATTGTAAAGGATATCTCACCCTAGTTGAAACCAACCCAAAACCCAAACCCTTTGTTAAGGTAGTTGATGTGTGTTTTGTTGGTGAGTTAGAGTTGTAAAGAGTGAGTAAGCTACAAATTGGGTTAGCCGGAAAACTCTAGAGAAGAAGTTAGTAAGCTACTTGTGGTAGTCCGAACACTTGTGTGTGTTTAAGTTAGTAAGTTGCGTTGAGTGGTGTCCTCAAGGATTCGCCCAACATATAATGAGTGTTATAATTTTGGTTTGCTTTTTAAAAACTCAAGGTAGAAAAGTGGAAACCGGCTGAGTTAACTGAAGAAAGCTTTAGGAAGTGGTTAAGGAATTTCTCGTGCACCGTCCTCGAAGATCGAGAGAGAGGTTGGGCGTGGGAGCTTGAGTCTCCGAACCACTATAATTCTTTGTGTTGTTTGCTTTACATCTTGCATTTTATATCGATTAGAACCAAAAGCATATTTCATCGATATTCCGGTTGGAACCACATGATGGTTGTTTATTGAAGCGCATAAAATTGGTCACGGTTGACCTTAATCCTTTGAAATTTTTTATTAAAGGAAGAAGATATTTCTGCAAAGCTAAAACGAGTATAAACTTAGGGCCAACCATTCCGTTTTGGGATTATACTGGAAAGTATGCTTTTACTTTTACTTTAATATAATCATTGAATAATGGAGGACTTATTCACTGAAATAAATTGTTTATCACTGATGCTTTAAATATCATCGAATGTTACATATATTTACTACATAATTGTTCAATAAATAGTACGTGTTACATTGTAGTTAATTTAGTGATACCAGATCACAGAAGATTAAATTAACAATGGTTGCTGGTCCCATTCCTTGTAACTAAAAGTACACCATTCATTCGACCTAGATAGAAATGAACAATCCATCGTGAAAGGTTGAAGTGTAAGGGCCGGATTTGGCTTGTCTTGACCAAGAGATTACACTAGTGCATGATACTCGAAAACTAATCGTTTGGGCCTCGAAAACTTCTTCCCAATCATGGTCGCTTCTGGAGAATAGGACCTCACGGGGAGGACAAATTGTTCAGAACTGAACAAGGAAGAATTAGACCTCAGTGGTTCGTTATTTCTTAATCTTCATTCCTTAAATAGGATCACATGTGATTGGTAACTATTGCTTTGACTTATCATGGGTAGAGAATCAACGAGATTCAATACTTTTTATCTTAGACAATATTATTGGTCACATGTGATTGCTAAGATTTAATATTTTGAGAATCGTGTGCTTGATAAATGCTTTTACGCTTGTTCGATTAAGCGCCCCTGGGAGGTTCCCTAGCTTTGTTTGTTGAGGATGAGATTTGCTTTCCCTCCAGGAGGTATAAGCTTTATCATAGGTTTTATCATACAAAATCTTGCAAAGTGGAACTCAAAATCTTTTTAGGTATGGATAATAATGTTGAATGTCTTTTCTTCTTTGTAAAAACCAAGGACAAAATATATTAATTAGCGGAAAGCTATTTTTTCTTTTGGCTTGAATTAATTAATGGGCTAGATAATCTTAAACACGGAAATAATAACCCGGAGTCATATTGACATTGGGTTTGCCTATGCCCCTGTAATATGGGTTAAGATGGATAGTCAATATTAATTATGTAGTGAGATTAATTAATATTTATGGGCTTGAATAATATTGTGGCTCAATATTGATAATTCAAGATCCGTTGGAAGAATCCAATCTTAATTCTCTAAAGGCCCCCCTAAGTAGCCCAACATATAGTCAATAACCTAAAAAAAAGGTGTTTAAAATAAAATAAATATTATTGCTTATTTTTCCTCATAATTTTTGAAATTTATGGATAAAAGGGGAAAAATTTTCTTTGAATTTTGTTATGGAATGAAGATATGTATTCTTGGAATACAAGATTATCTCATTAAATTCAAGAAATCTCCCACAGATTGGTTATCCATAGAGCAATTTTCGAAATTTTTGATAATTAAGGGAAAGAAAGATTTTTCTTGATTTTCTTGAAAAGATATTATGGAAGATATGTATTTCTTGAAATACAAGAATATCTCATAAAATCAAGAAGATCTAAAATCTTGGATTCTTGCCCTATAATTTTGAAAATATTCCATAACAAAAAGTAGGTGGGATTTTGTGGAATATTATAATTATGGGGAAAAAGAATATAGGAGATATGTTCAAGATTTCTTGGAGATCAAGAAAAGATTTTTCCACATTATTTTTGCCTATAAAAATTTTTTTTCAAACCACCCTCTACTCTAAAAGGGGATGATTCTTTCATTCCCAAGTACAATTCCATGTCTTTGGAAAAATTAGTAAATCCACAAAAGGTGGTGCAACAAAGTTTATTTTTTCTTTTGTTAATTGTTCATGGCGTCCTACCACCGGATAGTCGAGCGAGGATTAAGAGAATACTTGTGAAGTTCTTTTGGTGTGTCTAATCAACAAGACCATTTCAGTTATCCCCTCAAGAGGTATGTTCACGTAAACTTCGTAGAATTTAATATGTCGTAGGCTTTTTTTACGTGAATTGATTATATGCATGATTTGTTGTTGGATTATTATTTGAGTTAATATAGGATTAATTCATGCTTTAGTAATAATTATAAAAATTAAATTTGTATTTAAATATTCATCCCGAATAGATCCGTGCAATTTATTCCCCAACAAGCGATTGTATCGAGCCGCGGTTTAGACTCTGAATTTTAAATTGTAATTTAATTTGTTGTCATTAAATTTGAAATTGGATAGTAGAATTGCTAGATCTTTTTTGCGGTATCCAATTGTCATGAAATTTAATGTGTTTATTTATGCATGCATATAAATTGTGTGGTTTTTAATTCGATTGACAACGATTTTCGGATTCGATCATTTTACCTTTTTGTGAGAAAATCCATGAGTAGATTAGATTTGTTTGATTTGATCAATGTAATGGAGGACTAGCCTCTTTTCTAGTTGATGAATCTATGTGGTTTATTTATTTTTTGTAAATAAATTGTTCGCCCAGGATCCTTGTTGTTAAATGGAAGCGACGTAATGGAGAAAATGCATTTTGGCAATTTCGGTCATGAAATTTCCCTTCTTTAATGCATGGAAAGAATTACAAGGATATAATAAAATCGTACGGCGTTAATTTTTCCCTCTTTCACATTTCGGAGGTGTCGAGCATGGCTTGAATCTTTAATGGGTTCGTCAAAAAGTTGCTTGATTTAACCATATGTCGAGGCCTGAATGAAACGCATTTCTTGGGATTTAACTTCATATTATACTTCCTCGATTATATCAAACGTTTGTTTTAATGGGTGAAATGCATTTTCCTTATGTTCGGTCCTTTACCACAATATCATCGATATATAGGTCGACATTTGTCCGATTTTAGTGATATAACATTTTGTTCAATTAAACGTTGATACGTTGCTTTTGATTCTTTAATCCGAATGGCATGCTCGGAATATAGCATGTATTGATTCTTTTCGTTCGCATCAATCCCCGTATTCTTTTGATCGTCCGGGATGCAGGAATTTGGTGAATGAAGTAACCGATCCATAAATGTCATGAGTTCATATTATATTTCAACCAAATAATCAAACGTTTGTGGCAGGTGGGGATGTGGTTTTCCTTATGTTCCTTATTTAACAATAAATCGATATACGCCTCAAGATCCATTTTCCTGTTGTTCGGCCGATAATTTTACCTCGGCCTTTTGGTTAAATCCATATTTTTGAATGGCGTGCGTTGTTAACAAAGACATGTTCTTTTCGTTGCCATCTTATTCTTTTGATCGGTCCGGATGCGTATTTGGATATTTGGTGATAACCGTTAACGATCCATAAATGTCATTATTCGCCATGATCAATTTTAAGGTGCAACATGGTCGATACCATTGGATCGTGGGGCAATATTGAAGAAGCGTGACAAGTAATTATTGGATCAAGGTTGGGTTGATCCATCGTCTCATATTTCGATTGCCGTTTCTCTCTTACAAGAGGTATGTAATCGGGGCTCAACTCCTAGATTCCGCATGCTTAGGATTTATGTGGGATCGATCGTAGGAGATCGGGGTATGTTGTTGTTGTTTATTTAATAATTATGTTGAATTAATTTAGAATTGATTCATGTTAGTAATTAATTGAATAATTTAAATATGTATTTAAGTACAAACCTCGAATAGATCAAGACCCGTGTTGGAAATTTCCCAACATTATGATCGTTGAATAGGACCCTAGAAACGTTATAAGTAGGCGAGGATAAATCTAACATTAAGATCTAATGTGAATTCAAATATGGAAGAATTAGACCTCAGTGGTTCGTTATTACTTAATCTCTGTTCCTTAAATAGGATCATGTGAAATTAATAACTATTCTTTTGACTTATGTTGGGTAGAGAGTCATTGTGACTCGATACTTATATCTTGGGCAATATTATTGGTCACCGATGGACGATTCGCATGGCACGCACCTTCTTTTACGATTTAATATGGAGAATAACATGTGCAAGTATGTTTTTGGCGTGATTTGTCCCTTTTGGGGGAGGCTTCGGAAGATTTATCATACCAAATCTTGAAAGTGGAATTAGTTTCTGGTATGGATAATAATGTTGAGTCATTCTTAAACCAATGATAAAAGATATTAATTAATATAAAGTTTTTCAGTGGCTTAATGGACTAAGATAATCTTAAACACGGGAAAAAATTAATGGGAGCCATATTATGGGTTAAGATGGATAGTGCAATATTAATTATGTAGTGAGATTAATTAATATTTATGGGCTTGAATAATATTGTGGCTCAATATTGAAAATTCAGCAGTAAAGCACTTATGGATGAAAAGTGGGACAAAAATTGTCCATTAGAAGGTTCAATCTTAATTCTCCTAAAGACCCCTTTAGTAGCCCAAAAATAAAGTCCAATAATTGAAAAAGGTGCTTAAAATAAAAGAAATATTAATGCCATATTTATTCCAATTTTTCGAAAATTAAGAGGAGAGAGAAATTTTTTTTCCTGATTTTCTTGGAAAGATTTTATGGAATAAGTATTATTGAGATACAAGTTTATCCCATAAATTCAAGAAAAATCAAAGATTCATTTTCTTCCTTTTAATTGTGATATTTTCAAAAATTATAGATATTGGGGAATAAAAGATATTTTTTTATTATTATGGAAATAGAATATATGAAGTATATTCAAGATTGTATCTTGGGAAGATACAAAGAAATTTCCTAAGCCCTAATTATCATGAAATTTTGTGGGATCGGATCCCCCAAGGTTGATAGTCTCTATATCTATAAATAGGGGATGAATTTTTCATCTCCACTACAATTTCATGTGTTAGAAAAATTAGAAATTCACAAAGGTGGTGACATATATTTTTCTTTTTCGTGTTTTTGTTAATTTGTTCAAAACATAAGAAATGACTACTCCGGGGCATACCAAGCCAGATATAGTATTTCGAGCTTTACAGTTTTACCAAATGAGTTCTAGGGTTTTCGATATGTGAATAAAAAACTCTAATTGTTGAACAAAGATTTTTTGTAGGCTACTTTTTTAGGATTATTTTCCGAACCCCTATCTATCTTCTTTTTTTTCTTGAGAAATTTGGATTGGTATAGCATGTCTTTGGAGTCTTTGGAAGGACTTTGGGTGTGTTCGGCTTCATTGAACCGTTGCTTCATCTATCTCCGTTGAATTTGATCGCCAAAAGGTATGCTTTTGTTCGTGGACTTTTGTTCCTTTTAGGAATCCAACATGTGTAGGTTTTTACGTGGCTTTATTATAAAGTAATGATGTGTTGTTGCTACTTGATTATTATTTGAATTAATATAGGATTAATTCATGCTAGTGATAATAAAATAATTTAAATTTGTATTTAAATTGTATCTCGAATAGATCCGGGCACCCTATTTCCCAATATCTTATCTTCCAAATAAGATAGTGTCCTTGAATTTTTCATAAGACTTTGGAAGAGAACTCAACAAGATGAGAGCATGATCTTCATCTGCAAGCTTTGTGTCAATATTATCATGATCATCAAGATCTTGTTGAACTCATCTAACTGCTCCAACACAGGCTTTTCATCAGTCATCTTGAATGTATAGAGCTTCTGCTTCATGTACAACCTATTTTCCAGAGTTTTCACCATGTATAAGCTCTCAAGCTTCTTCCATACACCCCTAGCCGTAGATTCCTTAGAAACTTCCCTCAAAGCTTTATTACCAAGACTCAAGATGATGGTATTATGTGTCTTCTCCAACATTTCAGTAACCTTCACCTTCTCCTCTGGTTTTGATCCCGAGGAAACTTCGGTTTCTTCCTTCAAAGCATCTGCTAATCCTTGTTGTACTAATATTCTTCTTCTTGATCTTCCAAAGACCAAATATGATTTCCCTGTGTACTTTTCAATATCAAACCTGGTAACTCCCACATTGACCCTTTCTCCTTCCCACATACGGCGCTAATTGTTGTGAATTCAAGCTAATAACTCTCAACAATGGAATAGGAATCAAATGCAGTACCAGTATTAGTTGATACTCAGAAAAGTATCACTTACTGAAAGAAAAGGTATTAGTGCAGTTACATGTATAAAACCGTAAAAACAGAAAGATTTTATAGTGGTTCCATCAAGGCGACCTACATCCACTTTGTGAGACTCCAAACTTCAACAATAATCAGTTCCTAAGGCTATACAAAGAACAATCAAGTATGCACTCAGTTTTCACAACTATGAACTCACTGATTTTCTCTCAACTTTGAAAGCCTATAACTCTTGAATGAATGAATAAAATCGCATCTACTGGTTATACCTTGAACCTCTTTATATCTATTGTGAGGCTATGGAAAGAATCAGCTCAAAACATAAAGAGAAACTTCCACAATGCGGCCTTCAAAACACACCAGCAAAGCACACATTCTGTTATAACAATGTTGTTTCAACCAACTTCAGTTTGTTGCTTGGCTTGCAAGTTGACACCCAACTTATTCATATTTGCAAACTGATCCACAACTCTTCTTATTGTTTAGATGTTATATAGTTATACTTTCAACAATTGATGGAACCATAATTTGTGTTGGAGATTGGTAAGATTGTAAAAGTTGTAAGAAATTAACTTAAGTTGGTGTTATTTGCCATTTAATCTTTGTCATTGAGACTGTCTTGATTCTTTGGAGATTGAATCTTCTTTTTTTGTAATATGCATGCTGGTCTACACTCATTCTCAACTAAATGTATAAAATCCTCGTTATGTACAATGAAGTGCACATTGTTTTTTTTTTCGAGAAAACCCTCATATTTAGTCTCTTCTCATTTAAAAAGTTCTTTTTTATTTTAACCAAGAGAATTAATTTTTGGGCAATTATACCCTTAAAGAAGTTAACAAAAAATTAAAAAAAACTGTGGTACGGGATTAATATAGTGTAGTACAAAATTAATTAAATCGTGGTACAAATTTAAAAATAATGGTACAAGTTGAATTAAATTATGGTACGGACAGAAATGATGGTGGTACGGTGTTAAAATAAGGTGGTACGAGGTTGAAATAAATGTGGTACGATAGTGATAATGGTACGGGGTTGATAAAATGGTGGTACGGACTGAAACGATATTTACAGACTGAAGTGATAGTGGTATGGGGTTAATTGAAGGGTGGTACGGGCTGAAATAATGTTAGTACGGGGTGTATATATGGTAGTACGAACTAAAATAATGAAAGCATAAAAAAAAGGTAAAGTTGGAAAAAAATATATTCTCTTGGCTAAAAAAGAATGATTATAAATTTTATGACAAAAAATAATTTTTATTTTTATGTTAGGTTATTTATAAACTCATCATTTTTTCTTTTTTTTTGCATGACGATCTTAAATTAATTACTCATCTTGTTTAACAGAGATTAGTCCTTGTTATGACTGTTGTATTGTGAAATTATAGGGATACTCGAGATTTATATAGTATCTCAATTAAAATTTTGTATTAACATTATATCCTGACCCGTTTTTTGCAACAACATTGGATGAGATACTCGAGTTGTTTATAGAAAACTTTCATCTTTTTAGATGAATGTCAAGAAAATATCACCATGAAGCATTAAATTGTTTTTTTTTCTTGCAAAATAGTATTGTAAACTCTTTGCTCGATTTATTTAACCATCATCTTAACTCATTATATATCTATATTATTTCAAACCAAATTCTCCAATATTTGTGTGTGGTATTAGTAATTAGATTGGCGGTAACATCAAACATATTGTTTTTTTTCTTTTAGAAGAGAAACTCTATTAATAAAATTACAACAATTCCATACAAGTTGAACCCTCAACCCAAAAAGGGACATCAATTTCAAACTAAGCAAGCAAGGGATATCACTTTCAAACTAAGCAAGTGGATGAGACGACGTAAAAGAAAAGGAGCTAATCTATCAGTCACCCTATTTAACTTTCTACGAACATGAAGAAGCTCAATGAAGTTCCCATAAAACAAATTCGTTGGACTTCCTAAACAATATCAACTACAAAATACAAATAAGCAACATAGAATCATAAGAAATAAAAAAATTAAAAAAAACTGAACAAATTCAGCACCCATCTCTTGTCAAACCCGAATTTAGGATTGTATTTCATATCACTCTCACTCTCCACTTTCCACTTTTCATAACTCACTCGCCCAGAACTAATTCTCAAAGCTCAGAGAATTTATCAACAATCTCTCCTAACATCTCTCCGTCTAAACACAACAAATCTCCCGTCGGTTAAAGGTATGACATATTAAACCCTAGCTGTCTCAATTTTGGATAATTTTCTCACCTACTGGAAACGTTTTTTAATTTGGTTTCAATGATTTCGAGATGAAATTGGTTTAATTTTTCTTTTTTGGTTTATGATCCTTAATTCTCTGGTGGGTTTCGCTTTTTCCCTTTGCTAGAAAAGGGTGTAAATTCAATTTATGCGATATCTCTTCGCCTGAGTTCTTCTATTGTTGTTGAATCTGGTATGACTTTAGTTGTTCGCTGTAAATGGAGATTGCTTGACTGATTTATTAATTTTCTTAGTTTTCTCCGCAAATTAGGTTGGACAACGACAAAATTTGTTGTGGATTATTTCAGTTTTCTAATTTGATTTTAATTTTGCATATACGGGCGTTCTGAATTCTGACCCAAATCTACTGTATTCGTCTGAGTTTGTGAGTGTTTCTCGGTTTCTATATACAATATCATTGCCTGTTTTTGGTCTCGGGCAGGAAGAAAAAGAGACGAGAACGAACAATAGTTTTGTACAAAAAAAGATGCTACATCATCCGCCAATAACACCAAAGGTATGCATACAGTACTGTACGAATTATGAATTCTGATTATCTTTTTTTTTTTTCAATTTTAATTTTATTTAGTTTTGATCCTGGGGACGGGTGTAGAATGCATTTTCTGGAAGCACGTGGGAAGAACCTTCATAAAGCTAATGCTATAAACGTCAAAACATTCGGTGAGGGAGCAGCCGTGGAGGAGCAATTTAATGTGAAAATTAATACTTATTATGTATCCATGGTATAATTTCTCTCTTCTTTTTAATGGAGTTTGCTTCCGAAAATATCCAGGTGGTGGTATAATTTTCATATTTAATGTTTGTTTCTTGGTTTTGGTTGTTTTTGAGTGTTCTTTTCAGTCTGCAGCCTAATTTTTTTTTTTTTTTTTGCGTTTCAATTTTGTTTGTCTCTGAATTATTCTGAATTATTTCAGAGTTGGGAAGTAGCCTGCATTTTGAAACAAAATTTGAAGACAAAATGAAGCCCGGGAGTGCTGTAAAGCTAAATGTTGATACGCTGCTACACCGTGTTCCTTTTGTCTGTGAGTGGTTGGGTGTGGGACGGGGAAGAGGGCATTTTATAATCATGTGCTTCGGCAATGCTATATTTTTATTACGTTTACT
Source organism: Stenogyne calaminthoides (assembly GCA_037126765.1). Taxonomy (NCBI): domain Eukaryota; kingdom Viridiplantae; phylum Streptophyta; class Magnoliopsida; order Lamiales; family Lamiaceae; genus Stenogyne; species Stenogyne calaminthoides. The sequence goes on along the minus strand of JBBCBC010000008.1, from coordinate 33,604,137 downwards.
TGGAGTTCATTATGTTAAATTATTATAATATTTTTTTCCAGTTAAACTTGCTCACACCGCACAGTTGAATTATGATGAATAGTGCCATATAAATCCCACTATATCTACGTGTTTGACAAGTTGATAGCGCATTGTTTTTGATAGGCTTTCATAAATGAAATGAAGGGACTAATAATATTTGATTGGGAAACTGGCCAATAATCCCTGAGAAAAGAAACAAAGATAAATACACTATTGGGTTGTTGAGGGATGAAGGGTGTGTTTTAAAACACTTAAAATAGCTTCCAGAAGCACTTATTTTCAAAGCTCCCTCTCACAACTTTTGAAAATAAGTGCTTTTGGAAGCTGTTTTAAGTGTTTCAAAACACACCCGAAAAGTATCAGATAATAGAGTATTCACAAGATCTTTTCATGACTTCGAATATGGAGGCTTTTTATATGTCATGCTGCCTTGTGCTAGAATATTTCTGCTTCTCATAATAAGCAATGATTGCTTGACTATTTATGACATTACTACCTGCGTGATGGACATTACCTACGGCCGTCAGGTCTGACTTACGTGCAAGTACTAGATTCTTATCATTTTTTTCTCTATCTTTCTATAAAATTGTAGCTTTTTACCACGCCAATAAACTATCTTCTTTTTATGGATTGTTTGTTAAGGCTGCGATTGGTAGACCTTATTATGGGGCAAATAGTGGTCAGTAAAAATTTACAAGCCCATTTGGTAGCTAACATATTTCCCGTACAAATTATTAAGGATCCGAAATTTATGTGAATGACCCTGTCCGTATTACGCCTTTTTTCCTCCATTTCACTGTAGTCTTTGACACAAATTAATACCTCCTCCCCCATGGTATTCGGCGAAGAGGGGTTCTACAGTGACTTTCTGTGGACGACCTTGTCCTCTTCAAGAACAATATGTCACAAATTGTTGAGGCTCTTGTTCATTATTTGTTTTGGTCGAGGGTTTTTCGATTTTGGGAGCGACGGGCGGCACTTTGAAATTTGGCACATTCGACGGTCGTCGACGGCGCGCTGCAACCATTCGTTTCCTCACCAATCAATAAAAGGAATAGTGGATCAATTTCGGGGGGGATTTTAGGGTTCTGAATTGATGGCGAAGGTGTTCAATAAGCTGCGAAATTTGGACTCACATCCCAAAGTCAATGAGGATTTCCACAGTCGGACGCTCTCCGGTGGCGTTATCACCCTGGCATCTTCCATCGTTATTACTTTGCTTTTCCTATCGGAATTTAGTATGTGTTCTTTACTTTCTAACCCTTTGTTGAACGTTTTGATGCTATTTTGTTGGATTTAGCAAGGTTTCGTGAATGTTTTTTTGGCTTGATTTGTATCTCTGCTTGCGGATATTTATTGTTAGCTTTGATTTGATTTTCTGTTTTTGTCGAGGCAGAAGTAATGGTATTTTGTTATGTTTTTTTGTGAGCTGGCTTATTTATTCAAATTTTGCTTCAATTCGTTTTGTGAACCTTTGGTTTTTGTATGAGAATTTGGAGTTAGATCGATATCCAATATACCATGCTCTGTATCCTGATTTGCTTTACCTTAATAAAGAGATCGAAGTATCAATCAGTAGCTTATTCTTCATGTGCTATGCTCCTCTATTTTTCGATTCTATACTTTGAGATGTTGGTGATAGAAATTTGTTCTTCTTGAGTTAAAAAAAATGTCATTTTATTTAGCTTGAATTTAGGCATTCTCTATGGTGTTTATTGCTCGATATCATTTTATTTAAACGTTTGCCATTTTATTATAGGAAGCAGAGGATAAAAATGTCTATCACAGTACCAGCTATAAGTAGTAAGTTAGCTGATATCCTACCTGATGACTACTCTTGGAGGAAATACTGGCAGAAACCAATCAAAGGCTCTAAATCTCATTGCTGATGACAAACGTGTTAGTGAAATATCTAAAATAGAAACTAGGATAATTATTTAGGAATTATGAATCAAGAATAAATAAGTAGCACTTAAGGTTTAGGCTTGAAGCTGGGCATCTCATCTATGCTATAAGTATGATGTTGAACCCAAAGCTAGTTTTGGTTGGAAAAAATGATTATTATTCCTTTTGTTATACTTCTAAAATAATATATAAGATTAATTGTTATAGCTGGCTAACACATATGATTTTAGCATCTTTAGATTCCTCATCACAGACAAGGAATGCAAGTGGTGGGGACTGGCAAGAGGAGATTTATCAGAAGGTATTGTATTAATCCATCTTTCTTTTTGCCATCTGAAAGAATTTGTTTAGTAGTTATAATTGCAGGCTAGTTAAATGTTTTAGTGATTGCCTTGTTCAAACCTTTATACCTCACCTGTCATTAATTTTGTTCATTTTGTGTGTTTTAAATGTAGCCTCAATTTTAATTTTGCTTGTATTTCATTGCAGATCAAATCCATGAATGAGATGTATTTCCCTGAAATGAGTGAAATATATCAGCGAATGGCCGCCAAGTTGCAGCTAGTAAGTTACTAATTCAGCTGATGACCCATAATTATATCATTTTGCTGCAGGTGTTCTCCACCGAATGGAATGATTGCTCAATATCTAATGACCTTCAAGAAAATGTTCCTTTCTGTTGCTGAGAGGTTTGGCCTACCTCTATTTTCTATGTAACAATTTAGAATTCTGAGGTGATTACCACTGGCTCTTATCATATATATATTCGGGCACATAGTTTATAATCGTTACTTATCATTTAACCTTTTGACAAACATCTAATGCATGTTGATGAATGTTTGGGTTGATTTTGTATAGTGGATATTCATGCTCATTTCCTACCGACCCTTTTCTGTTGGGATCTTATTTTTTATTCACATACACATGTAAGACAATTGATGCATACACATGTAAGACAGTTGATGCATGTTTGGGTTGATTTTTGTTTAGTGGATATTCATGCTCATTTCCTACTGACCCTTTTCTGCTGAGATCTTATTTTTTCTTTCGGTCTATACAATGGTGCTCTATCTACATTTTGCTACATCAGTTATTCATGAAATAACATCAGCCCTCGGAATCTACTGTTTTAGGTACAACTATTGCACTTGGAACATGTTATTCAGGGATTTCGTTGTTAAGCGCAACTTGATATGTCGTATGAGTTTTGCAAAATGAGTTTCATTTCAGGGGTCACATGTAGGGATGAGTATTTGATTGGCTTTGACATATATTCCCACCAGACCAAATTAACTGAATTCCTCATATGTTAAACTTAAATCAAACCATATTATTATTGTCTGTGGAAAAATAAAATTTAGGTTGTGATGGGTGTTTGGTTGAGAGGGTTTGAGAGTGGGGTATGAGAATCGAAGTCATAGTATGCATTTGAAATTACACTAATGACTTTGATTCTCAAATAGCCAAGTGTTGATATGATTCATTTCCATTTCCATTCCTTTTCTTACAATTTTACATAAGTTTCCATTGACATCATCTGTTGGAGAATTGATTTGTGCTTCTTATTTACTTGATGCAGGATAACTAGGAAAGAAGATTGAGGCGATATCTCAGTATATCGTCTATAAGTAGTGACTTGAGGACAATAAATCAACAAATGTTGATTGTAGTCCAATAATAATGTTGTGTCATTTCGTGTATCCTTCATTGATATTGGCTCTGTTCCTAAGAACAACTTCTTAGATTGGATTGCCCCCAGCTACAAATTTTATCTGAAAAGTAATAATTTCAATAGATTTATTTATTCTCATAATCTCATTCAGTGTTGTAAGTAACCAAGTTACTCATTATGTATATGCTTAATCTCATGTATAAAAAATATATAATTTCAGCAATACGATGCTATAATGACTACGGTATATGCATGTCATGGTTCACAAGTTTAGTTCCATGAACTGAAACTATGATGTCGTCCTTAACAGTTGAGAAATGTTATTGGAAACTTCAAACTTGATTGCAAGAGAACTCTTCATCTTTGGGGCAATGTTTTGGAGTCACAAAACATAAAACAAGAGTTGGTATATGCCTTGGATTTGATTAATTTTTAAACTGACAACATAGTTCATCTTGAAACAATTTCAATCTTAAGCTACAACTAAGATCAGGAGTAATTATAGCAATTGAGTACATAAATGAGAACATATAACTACTTTATTAAAGTTTAAAATATTCTTAATTTTATTAAAATTAAATTCGTGTACCTTTCATTCAAAAACGAACATCAAAATATAAATTGTTATAAGATTGTTAATACCATATGGATAAAACCACTATTAATACCACATGTTAGTCCACAACTAAAAAAAATGAGGCTTTTATGTTTTGTTAACAAGGGATAGATTGGTCATTTCATTTAAATCCACAATTTTATGCATGTTTATTACCCCTACCAAGTGACACTACAAATTTTATACAAATTTATTACCCCCTACCAAGTAGAATACTAATTATATCTTATCATTTTTTTTACAGCGTATCAAACGACGTAATACTACCAACACATATTATATTATATCAATCTCTTTTATCCTACCTTTTTTATAATCCCCTACCAATCCCTACCTAAATGTATTCCTATCATATTATAGTGATGCTATTTGTTAAGGTCATTTTCTATATAAAATCTTGAAGATAGTAGTGTGTCAGTGGCTGACAAGTTCATTATGTTTTCTTTCTCCCAGATTCTGACCGAGTTTATGTTGGTGTACTTCCCTTCTTTCAGCAGTAACTCTATGGAAAGTTGTAACATCTTAGTGTTTGAACTTCAGATACGTATCTGTCAGGGTTCTGCTATTTTTTAATTAAATTAGTCTAGCCTAGCGAGCCACTAACATCAACATTCAACTATGACGTAATTATTTTTCTATAAATATGATTAGCAATAACATAGTCTTAACTAGAAAATTTTAGTTTTAAATCTGCCTGCCATAGCAATTGTCCTTTATTTTATGAAGCTTTCAAATGTTGCTTAGTTTTTTACTGAGATTGACGTTTCAGCAGTTGGGCCGATAAATAAGGAACCTTCCCATACAAGATTATAGGTTACAGGTGCATGTTAAAGAGAACATCTTCTACACTCCTATCAGATTTTAAATAACATTTTATTAAAAGATTATATTCTTGCAGGAGCATAGACTTAATGTTTTTCTTGATCGAAAATATACTAGGTGATGACTGATGAATATTTGAATATATTTTCCATCATATATTGCGGTGCAGCTGATGGGTTTCCCTTCCTCGATTTTTATGAAGTGACAATGCTTGAAGTATTTCAAGCAGATTATGCATGTACACCAGTAACCTTTGCTCTGAAGTTTTCTCATGTATATTGTATCTATACTTTCTAAAATTCAAGCTTCTAAAGATTTTACATCAATCTTTGGAAAATTTTACATTCAATTGTGCTACCCACAAAGATTTACTCTTCTTAGTGGGTATGCTATGTCTCTTTTCATTTATATTTTATCTCTTATTAGCTTCAATTCTCCTGAACATGAACCTGATATTGGCTATTTGTTGAAGTATGGAAATTGGCTTTTATGGGTTTACATACGAGGCCTTTTAAAGATTTGCAATATTTATATAGAATTGGAGAAAGATTCCCACACATTGGACAATAATTTTTATCCCGGAAATGGGGATAGGAGGTTGGATGTTAGAATCAATTGATTGTAATATTATTTTGTATTAATATTTTGGAAGCACAAGGGAAGAACATTGACAAAGGTAAGATATAATGTCTAATAATTTGGTGACAGGGCAACACCTGAGAGCAACATTACTGAGAGGTCAATTATTTGTACAAAAGTGATGGTGTAGCGTAAGTCTAGAGGTATTTGTTGCGAGTGTAGGCATTCATTTGTTTCAGGATAACGATGTGTAACACAAGTTCTGAAAATCTATTTCATCATTATACTGGTCTTTAATAGCTTAAACTTAAAAAATGATTGGTCCTGTGATTTTTTTGGTAATTATCTCATGAAATGGAAGCTATATATGCCTTTGTTGATGTCAATTGATATAAGAGAAACAATTTTTGTTGGGTGTGAAATATTTGTGTCCTATTGTGCTAAAGTTGTTACAGTAAAGATGTTTGAGATAAACTGATGTGAGAATGATTTGAATTAGATATGAAAAATTAGATAAATTTATGCAAAATTCTTCATTTTTTGTCTAAAAAAATATATTATTTTAGTAGGACGTCTACTGGTAGAATTACCAAGAATGTCAGTAACTCCATCCGATCTGAGATTACTATCCAAGTTTTAAAGAAGATAATATCCCGTGATTGTGTCTAATGCTATGAAAATAAACAAAAGTCAAGTACAATTAATCACTTTCACATGTTGGCCTATTGTTGAAGAAATCTGTTTTTAATCATGGTCAATTATATGTTGATGGCCACAATATCATTTGTTCCATATATTGTGTTTCACTCTGTGTTCCATAAGGTTGATTAATGACACGTGTAATGGACAAAAAAATCCAACGAACCATCATTACCCTGGGTCCATGTGTTAAAAATCCAGGAGGTGGAATAATCTTGGAACACAAAAAAGTGACACAGAGGAATTTAACTGATGTTGATGTTTCATGAGTGACCAGTCGGAAAGGACTTAAGATTTTAATTTGTGAATAAGATGGTGAGAATAATAGGTCAACTAAAATATTGTGTACAAATAAGTATTTCAAAATCTATTGTCTATCTATGTAATTTGCGATTAGTTTTTTTTTTTCCAATTTTTTTTATTATCAAATTCCATATTTAGTCAAATTGAATTTTTACAATATTAGTGTATTCAATATTTTATTTACAACATGATAATATTAACAAAAGTTGAAAAAAACTTTTAACTATTGATCCGGGTGAAATACTAGTTTAATTAATAAAAAACTAAAAGAAAATGGAGGGAGAGAAAAATATATCCCGCCATTATGAAAAAGAAAACCTGGGCGTGGCCACGACGCAAATCTTCGTCCCGAGCAGTTTCTACAAAACTCCTCCTGCTTCTTCCAACAACTGCAGAATCAAATGTTTCGAGGTAAATATTTCTTCAAGGAAAGTAGAATTATATCCTCTGCTGAAAATTACTCTAGAAATTCAATTGATGAAATGTTTTGGGTTTGCTGTGAATCGTTAGTATTTTTGGTGGCGTTTGTGAAGATTATGATATAAGATAATGAGCATATAAATAAAACTATACTACACTTTATAAAAGTTTAAAATAATAAGCATATGTAAAGCGGCTGTGATACAAATTTGAAAAATGGGGTAAAATGTCGATCTAAATAAACCTGAACCTGAATTCTGCCTGGTTTTATATGATAGGTGAACACTGAATAGTGAAACCGAGATTGGAGGAAATAATTGGGGGAAGCGAGGTATCTGATGTTGTAAATTATATATATTATTTCAAATGATTTATAAATTCCTATATTTTAGTATAAAATATTTGTTTACATATTTAATTGGATAATATCTTTTATAACTAAATTCCCTATTTCCTGGTCAAATTTTAACCCTTCTCTTATACTCATCTCTATCTCTTCCCATATGAAAACTTTCCACTATGTACGTGAGTTATTGACTCTCCAACTACTTTGAAAATCTGTTGCTACTTTCATGTATTTCAAAACTTGGGCTTCAACTAATTTATCCATTTTTTAGGCTTGATCGTTAGAAAGATACTGGTATATATTTGAACAATGTGATAAAAAATATACGATGATTGTTTTCTATTCCTCTTCTAACTTTTTGCTGAATGATGGGTTTATATTATTATGTTGCTCCTGATCCTAGGTTTATCCTAGAAGGCTTGTTGAATCCTGGGGGATTGCTAAGTGTAAATACTTAAGGATAGTGCATTTCAAGCACGCCTCAAGTGGTTTTCTTTTGATCTTTGTTTTTATCTTTTCCTTGTTTTATTTTGATCGTTGGATTCTCTAATATTTTCCAACAATCTTAAGGATTTACAATCACCAAAGATCATTCTTGTTCTACCGAATAATCACTCGTTGTTTTTTATTATCGCCCGATCAGTTTTTGAATCATATCCTTATCTTCGTTACTATACTCTCATTTATAACTGTGTTTCGGGTATCGCTGCATTCAAGGGTTTAAACAGCTCTTGATGATATAATATGAAGATTGCTTGATGCTAAAGGAGGGTCGTAATCAGATGGTTCGAGATCCCGAAATTCAGGTTGCGGTTATGGGCAAGTATGAGTGCGGATAAAATTGGTATGGTCATAAACCCTATTTTCTTATATGTTCAATACGGACTTATGCTTGGGTGAGTTCTTGTGTTGATTTAGATTTGAAAGAAATAATAGAGTTTTTAATGCGTATGAATTTGAGTAATTCCAATGGCGTGCTATTGAATTGTGTTTTTGATGCGTTTCTGTTAATTCTTGTGTTCGAGTGTTTTTTTTAAAGGAAGAAAATAGTTGGGCACAAATACTTTTGATTCTTTAATTTTACTAGCATGTCATGTTTTGACCTTTTCATAATTTGCATGTAAATTTTATATTACTATATATGATGTTTATGCTACGGTTTTTCAGTCCATTCATCATGAAATTAATAGATAATGATTTTCTAAGTGTTTCATGCTTGATGTTTTTGAATGATTGCTGAATAAGAATTTTAGTTGAGAACTGAAATAATTGCGATTCTAAAAATTTCCTTTGGAAAGCATCATCCAGTGTGATACTAATTACATTAATTAAAGTCTTTCATGTATTTCCTTTTGACAAGTAATTCATTTGTTTTAAGTGGCTTTAATTAGTTTGTTTTAAGTGGCTTTGTCTTATGCTTGCTATAGAAGGATTACAACTTCTGACCTGCATATTAATTATCTTTTTGAGATGCATTTCCAACTTTGTTTAGCCATGTTCATACATATTACAGAGTCTGTTATTCCTCGATTAATGTAATTATTTTACTTGGTTTCTACTGTTTTAATCATTGAAAGAGAAAATTCTTGAAACTAAAAATTTTGTAGCATGGAAATTCATAGTCATTTTGGTTGCTGCAACTTTTATGGTTAATGTATTTAGTGTGTGTTTGCCGTTTGGTGATTAAAGACAGGGACGGATCCAGAAATTTTCCATAACGGGGGCACAAATTCAAGTATAAGATGAGTTGGTATCACGTACACCCAGTTGCACCGTGCATTCAAAGTGCATTTTTGAATCGTTTAGCTTGCTATACTGAAAAGTGCAACTTATTACACTAAACCGTGCAACTATTTTTCCATATTAATAGTTGCACGATTCAGTGTAAAAATATTACACTTTTCAGTACAACAAGATGCACGATTCTAAAATGCACTATGAATGCACGGTGCACCTAGGTGCATACAAGACCAAGCCATATAAAATATAGGAAGTGTTGGAATTACAAATATATTACGACTATTATAAATTAAAACATAAAATAATTTATTTTGAAGTTTGAACAAATATAAATATGAAATATTATAAGAAAAATAAAGATGGCAAAAGTTACTTTTGGCAAGGATTTGAACAACAATCCTCATCCACGTTATTACTTACTCCAAAACAACTTTGACCCTTAATACATTATACAATATTTTCAATAATATAAAGAATATTAGTGAACAACAAAATTTTTTGTGGGGGCACGTGCCCCCCCCTTGGCAATGTGCGTCCGTCTCTGATTAAAGGTGTTATACCTGTTTTATTTTTGAAGCTTTTGTATATGTGTGTTGTAGGCAAAGATTATTGCATAAGAAATACAAAATATAAGTTTAAAACCTTAATAATATCTGTTGAAGTAAATGTCAATCTATTTTGTCTGCATACTATATGTAAAATGGAATACCATATGAATTACACCTAATTATGTGTTGTGAAATATCCAATAACTTGAAATGTTTGAAACGGTGGAGATATCTTGCTAAAGTTATCTTATTTATATATATATATATATTGTATTGAAAAATGTGTTGAATATAATATTATTGTTGAGACAAAGAATGCTGAATTCTTTGTGCTTGTATTCCTTTGAAACGGTGAACTAATTTATTGTATACTTGTTGATGGAGCTTATGATTTTTGTGAATGAAAATAATTTTTGCAAATAAGTTTTATACTTACCTCCTTGTTTGAGAAGGATTCCCGAACAATTTTCAAATTATATTATTTCAAATGATGCAATATTTTTGAAAGATTATTTCTATTGAAATTGAGTCTTTAAACAAAATTAAAATAAATTTTTAAATGATTTATCATTAGGTTGTAAACCTATTGGTTGTGAATGGATTTTCAAAATAGTTTTACTCAAAATAGACTTTATTATTTTTGACATTGTTTGATAAGTGTCTACAATTTCGTCCATTTGAGATTTAATTAAATTATCTTCTATTTGCAAAACTTTTTTTTTTTATCAAATGGACGTCAAAAGAATTTTTATGTAGAGATTTAGATTATGAGATTTATATAAGTGGCATGAGAGATGTGATCAAGTTTGTTATCTAGTGATTTTACTCACTTGAAGTTGATAATTGTGTATATCAAAGTGATCTTGTGGCTTAATTTGAGTTTGCACAAATTATTGAGAATTTGATGCACAAACTATAATTCTTAAACATGTTATGGTGTCAGAGTTTTATGCTCTGAAATTATCTGGCAATGAAGCCATAAAGCTAAGAAATTGCTTAGCTTGTATTCCAATTTGATGAGACACTGACACTTTGTTGTCAATGCTTTGTGATTGCTAATAAACAATAACCATTGCTAAGAATAAAACTTTCAATGGTAAAATAGTTATATTCGTACGAAATTAAGTGGTTAACCAGCTGGTAGAAGATGAATTGATTTGACTAGTCTTAATTGAAGAGGAATGAGACAAGCCAATTGATAATTAACAATGGTGGGAACCCAACCTTTGTGATTGGAGATCCCATGAATAAGGTTCATATGGGTAATAACAAGTCATTTGTTAGTTCTGCTAGCACCTTAAATTATATCATTTCCTAAATGTGTAGTGCTTTAAAGCAAATATTTTCCAAAATAAGTGTGGTGTTTTACTGCAAATTGGGAGGATAAGCTAAAAGCTTTTAATGAGTCATAGCCCTTATGGGTGGTATATTATTTGCAGAATATATTTTGATGAACTCACCTATATGAGTGTGGAGTGGAGCCGCTCCTATGAGACAGTGACTAAGTCTCTAGAGCACTCATGAATAACCAGGCACGCGCATGGCCTATTCGCGCACAACCGATTTGAGCAACAAAATAAACACATGTAATGTGATGAGTAAGCAATTTAAGTTACAACAATAAGTTATTGATTCATAGAAACTATATGTTTCACCAATGCTTAATAATTTATACCTTATCTCTTCTAGATCTGGTTCATAGTCTAAAAGACACCAGATTCGATGCATTACATAGTCCTGTGATACCTAGTCGATTTTATTTTATTTTGACATTTTATATATTTTAAATTTTTAAAACTTTATAAATTTTTTGAAATAGGTGAGAATTGTTGTAAATTATATATTATTTCAAATGATTTATAAATTACTATATTTTAGTATAAAATATTTTTTACATATTTAATTGGATAATATCTTTTATAACTAAATTCCCTATTTCCTGGTCAAATTTCATCCCTTCTCTTATACTCATCTCTATCTCTTCCCATATGAAAACTTTCCACTATGTACGTGAGTTATTGACTTTCCAACTACTTTGAAAATCTGTCGCTACTTTCATGTATTTGGGCTTCAACTAATTTATCCATTTTTTAGGCTTGATCGTTAGAAAGATACTGGTATATATTTGAACAATGTGATAAAAAATATACGATGATTGTTTTCTATTCCTCTTCTAACTTTTTGCTGAATACTGGATTTATATTATTATGTTGTTCTAATCCTAGGTTTATTCTAGAGGCTTGTTGAATCCTGGGGGATTACTAAGTGTAAATTCTTAAGGACAGTGCATTTTAAGCACGCCTCAAGTGGTTTTCTTTTGATCTTTGTTTTTATCTTTTCCTTATTTTATTTTGATCGTTGGATTCTCTAATATTTTCCAACATCTGAAAAGGAAGGGACGAAGTTAAGCAGAAAAATGGGGATTTTTTCGAAGAGGAAGAAGTTTAATTGTAGTGAAATTGGGAACGACGATAGTGAGGGAGGTGATGATATTTGCAAGAAAAGTGGGGGAACAATGACAACAAAGAAGAGTTCGAGGATAATGTGTAGGGTAAGGAAAGAGGAGAATAATGGTGTTGGTGAAGAGAAGGAAAAAGGTGCTGGGAAGAGGAAGGGACTAGGGTTTGAGGAAGGATTGGTTAAGAAGGAAGTGGATGGAGAGATGAGAGATAGTGTTGGTAATGTTGGAGAGACTGAAGATTTGCAAGATTTGCTGAAGAAAGAGCAGAACGGAGAAGATAATGGAGCAGAGAAAGAAGAGGGAAATGATTCGGAAAAGGACAATAACAATGTAGGTGAGCAGGAGAATGAAGAAATGGGAAAATGCAGTAGAAAGCCTAAGGAGAATATTCAGAAACTGAATATAGAGGCTGCAGATGTTGAGGGTCCCCCAAGGAGGGGGAGGGGAAGGGGCTTGAAAAGGAAGAAGAATAATGATGGACCTACAGCTACGGTTATAGAGAACTGTGAAAATAATAAGACTAAGCAAAGGAAGTGGAGGTCTCATAGTAAGGATGAGAACGTAAGCAGAATATGAAATGTCATAAATTGACTTATTTTAGTTATAATTAGTGTATTTAAATGCTCTTTCAAGTTATTATCAGCTTTCATAGTATGTGAATTTTGTTTTGATGTTTATAGGAAAACTGCCACCAGTGTCACAGAAATGATAAAGGGTCGGTTGGCTGGTGCACTAAATGCAAGATGAAGCGATACTTTGGACCCTGCAGGAGAACATGGTATGCTAGTCTTATAAGAGGATGCATTTGGATCTTACTGGAAGTAATTAGAATCCTAATTCTATAATTTAATAATTATTCGTTGCATTTCTCTGCCAATTGCTTATTTTTATTACAGAATGGAACGATGCTTGTTTGTTTGCATATTTTAGGACTCGAGAGGTTGGAAACTATTTTATTTTGTTTTATTTTTCTCTTTGTATAGAATGCTTTTTTAAACAATTTGTATGCATATAAAATGGAAATCAACAAGGCTTGTTTTGTATCACGTAGTGATAGGTGTATGGAAAATATTTTCGTGTTTTAGCACACTTGTTATTTGCTACAAGTTTCATACGTGCTTTCTGGAATCCTCATTTGCCCATGTTTCTTATGTTAGGTACCCTAATATGCCATTTGAAGCTTTTGCTGAGGCTTGTCCTGTTTGTAGACTGAACTGCAATTGCACATCATGTTTACGCATGGAAGTTCTGGTTAAAGTTTGTTTTCTGAACTCACTGTGTGCTTTGGCTGCTTCAATAGATTTTTATTAGTTTCTCATGCATCAAATGCACTGTATGTGTGTAGGATCATGAGCAGATTGAGGAGAAGTCAAAACTCAAAATTAATGAAGGTCAAAAGATTCAGTATGCTAAATACATAATAAAAGTTCTTCTGCCATTTCTTGAACAGATTAACGCAGAACAAGTAATGGAGAGGGAACTGGAGGCTAAGATTCAAGGTTTCATTTTCATCCCATTTCCATTTCCTGACATGCTTTAGAAATGTTCAAAGTTTGTGGAATTAAAATGTTCTCTTCCTGAATTATCTTGTGTCCCTGTGTTTACACTATTAGATAATGCGTATCTGATGCTCTTTCAATAAACTTCTGTATATTTGTAAATAACTTGGATATGTGATGCTGAAATTTTATTGCTACATGAATAAACTTTAAATGCACTTTGAAGTGGTTTAAACATTAGTTTTAACTTTCAAGTATATCTTAGAACATCTCATTGAGCTTTGGCAGGAGTATCAGTTCCTGAAGTTGAACTTGAGAAAGAAATTTGTGACGCGGGCGAGAGTATTTATTGGTAGGTCTTGAGGAGGATTCTCATTCATGTTATAATTTAATATGATTTAAAATGAGCTGAGTATGTTGACAACTGTCGAACTTCTATTGCTGATTATCACAGAAGTTGTCCTCTGTGTTCCTATGATCTCTGTCTTGTTTGTTGCCAAGAACTTAGGGATGGTTGCCTTCAGGAAGGTAAAAAAGGAACGCTCTTTCGATATGTTGACTTTGGGTCTAAGTATCTGCATGGTGGTAAAAAGAAATATACAAATATTGTTGGTAATCAGACTTCAACAATTGAGGATAACTCAGAGGATAATGTTTCTCCATCTGAATGGAAAGCAATGGAAGATGGTGCCATTCCATGTCCACCAAAAGATAAAGGAGGCTGCAATAAATCAGTTTTAAAACTAAAATGCTTGTTACCAGATGAACATGTCTCATTTTTGCTTCTCGAAGCAAACAAAATATTTCTTGACAGACATGAGGTTGTGTGTGTTGCTGAGGAGAGCTGTTCATGTTCCAAATACTTGGGTCATGGTGATATTATGGGTCAAAAGTCACTTAAAGCAGCCTCCAGAGAAGATTCTGTTGATAATTCTTTATACTGTCCATCAGCTGTAGACATTAAGCATGACGACTCGAAGCATTTTCAACAGCATTGGTCAAAGGATGAGCCAGTGATAGTTACTAATGTGCTTGCAACCACCTTAGGCTTGAGCTGGGAACCTATGGTTATGTGGCGTATGTTTCGACAGAGAAGAAACCTTGGACACGGTCCACTTCTTGGCACAACTGCAATAAATTGCATGGACTGGTGTGAGGTCTGTTTATGTCTATTCTTAAGTTAAATTTTTTGAACCATGTATGTTAACGTTCATATTGGGTTCATTAATTTGGTCTGTAAACTATAAGGTTAAACATAGCATACTTATTTATCAGTTTCCTGGTCTATTTCTTACAAAACTTATCTTCCTTGGTTTTGGTTGAATTTCGTTCTTTAGCATTCTATTTTTTTTTACCAACAACAGTAGATTTATAATTTTAGGGTGTTTAATTTTGGATTTAGTGGAATACTTAATAATGTATTTTTCTTAAAATTTCCACAGTTCTGGTATATACGTATAGGTCTGTCATGCATCAAGTTCTGTTGATGTTTAATTAATAGTGAAATCTCATGAATTCAGCTAGCTAATTGCTTGATTCAACAAGACTTAGAAATTTCATGCGTATCCATTGGCAAGTGCTATCAATGCCAAGCTTTATGGGCGCTATGAAAACAGGCTAATCTTTTATAGTTTTAACCCTAAATACTGGTTAGTTATTTCAAAAGCAAGAAGGGGATCGCCCCCAATGACATCCGTTTACATGGAATTCTTCTACCACAATCTTTTGGATGTTATAAACTTGTACTGACCTGTTCTGTGATTATCTCTAACTTTAGGGTCATTCATCCAATTCATGACCAAACTATTTACTTGACTTCAGAGCACAAAAAAAGTCTCAAGGAGGAATTCGGTTTGGTCTTTCTTTCTTACATTCTCTCCCTCTGTACTAAATCTCTTTCAGGAAGGGTTTTCTTGATTATATTTTGTTTATACATGTTTTGTATAGGAATTGAACCATGGACATTTATACAGAGACTAGGAGATGCTGTCTTTATACCAGCAGGCTGCCCTCATCAAGTTCGAAACTTAAAGGTACAGTAGTCAACTTCAGTATATCCTTTTCTTTATCATTGTAAAATTTTTATGGCATATGAACTTAAAATGATACTACTAGGTTTTATAATTGCCTATACTATTCTTGAAAATCACTGTTAAAAAGGTAATTGAGTGTGGTAATAGTTAACATACTTGTCCATTCTCATCTCTGTCTCCCAATAAGTTGAAAGTTTGTATGTTTCCTTCTTCACAAGACCAGCTTTTAAAGTTTTTATCCTAGATATGGGGTGTTGCATCAGTGGTTTCGTTGGTTAATTTGATTTTGCAAAACTGGCTTACTTGGATAATGCCATATGCAGACTTTTAAGTTTTAAGGGATAATAAAATTTTGAGGACATTAACTTATGAGGGGTGGAGAAAACATGATTTTTTTTCTGGGCTTTCACATTTAGGACATTAATCTTTAAATTGGATTTTTGGCCCGGTGGGGGGTGGTGGCAATTGGGGAAAAAGATCTGGGGACTTACCCAGATGGTTCGGGGATCACATGGGTTTGTTTGGCAAATTATAGGATGAACATGTTTCACGTTGAAACTGGTTTAGGAGTGTGACTTATATTACTAAAGGGTGTGATTTATATAACTAAAGAGTGTGACGTTTTACTATAAAGAGTATTACTCATAAAAATGAAGGGTATGATTTATATTACAACAAAGAGTGTAGTCGTGATAATTGAAGAGTGTGACTTATAATACTAAAGAGTGTAGCTGTGATAACTGAAATGTAAAAATGAACCAGTTTCACGGTGAACAAGTTTCACAGCATACCAACTCTTTTAGTTTTAATTATTTTACTTAGAGATTTTGCTTAGATTCTAATATTATGAGTAAACCTTTTTGAATAATTTATAAATTTTACAGATTTCTTTAATTGTTAAATAATTATTCACATTTTTTAGTAACTTTAAATATTTAATTTATGGATAAACATTTTTATGAATAATTATTTTAAGGTTTTTTA
The DNA here is from genome assembly GCA_037126765.1 of Stenogyne calaminthoides. Classification (NCBI taxonomy): domain Eukaryota; kingdom Viridiplantae; phylum Streptophyta; class Magnoliopsida; order Lamiales; family Lamiaceae; genus Stenogyne; species Stenogyne calaminthoides. The sequence goes on along the minus strand of JBBCBC010000008.1, from coordinate 33,587,489 downwards.
ATTTCATCTCACATTCTATTTTTTAGTCAAATATAAGATGGATATAATATAATGTATTCAAGTGATGTGGGGAGATGATTTGGCGTCCACGTGGGCAATTTAGCCCAAATTAGGTCATATATTTGGCCCAATTAACCCAACATTTCCTAAATGTAAACGCCTGGAGAAAAAGTATCCTATTTTTCCCATTCCCATAAGATAGCATCCTAAAAAAATGTTATCCCTACCTTTAGTGAGCAAATAGATACACACACATGTGTTCTTTTAGATTATTTTGCAAACATGAGTTCTTTAGTTCTTTACTTTAGTGATGAAACTCATCAACTTCACATCTTTAGTTTCTTAAGATATTAGTTGCTTTTTTAAATCTTACAGCAACTTTTAGTTCCTTTGGTGCAAGTATTTCTATATCAGAATTTGCTGAAACGAAATCTAACTGAAATTTCTATCATGTTGTATGATGCAGTCATGTATTAAAGTTGCACTTGATTTTGTGTCGCCCGAAAGTGTTCCATCACTGTCTAACGAGTTTCGCTTGCTGCCGGGGAATCATAGGGCTAAGGAAGGCAAGCTAGAGGTTTGATTCTTCTTAATTTAATATTTTTTTCCTTTGGCACATGTTTTTGTAATACCATTTCAGCATGCCACGGTATGTAAATTTTTAATGCCTTCTTCTTGATTGTGTCAAATCTATAAAAAGAATATCTCTTGTATTTACTTTGTAATCACGGTTGGTTTTGTAAGTGCTGCTAGGCTTTTAGGTTGTTATTCTTCCCATCTGTTGTTTGAATTTAAATTTTCATGTGATGAATTACGAAATTTGTTATCCTTGTTTCAGTCTCAGGTGAAGAAAATGGTAATTCATGCAATGAGGGAGGCTGTAAATGACGTCAAGAATTTCGAACTACAATAAAATGACACTTGTAATCATTCTTAGCTTACCATATTTTATAGTTCTGAATTTCAATTTCCAACAGTTTTTGGCCCTCCCCCTGATATACTCTTTGTTTACTTGTTTTTCATCTTTGTCTATTTTAAGAATAGGTCTCATGTGCACTCGGGTGCACCGTGATATCATAGTGTATTTCAGAAGCATGCAACTATTCAAAACGGAAGCATGCAACTATGTTCCCATATTAACAGTTGCACTTTTCTATGTAAATAAGTTGCACTTTTCAGCATAACAAGTTGCATGCTTCTAAAATGCACTATGAGTGCACGTGCACCCGGGTGCATACAAGACGTAGCCTTTCTTTATTTTTTGGGACTGGTAAATAAATATTACCACTCATCAAACAGGTACACCCAAGCTAAATAACAGCACAAAGAGGACCAAACTGCAGTGCGAGTCCGGAAAGCTGAGCAGTAAGCGGAATCGAATGACTAATGAGAAGCATCAATTAAGTATGCTACTTATCCAGTTAGTTGAATTCATCAGGGTTGCTTTTATCTTCTGCAATGGAGTTACTGTTCTAGTGCGGTTACGTTCAATAATTTTATTATAGTTTGTTCACACGATAAGTCTAAACACTAATTAGTTATTGCGAATACATTAAACTATTGGTGCAGCAGGGGAAACAGAGAATCAAACCATTGGCGAAACGGCTGCAACGGAGGATAACAATACTCGTTCCGATTCAAGCAGAATCACCAACCTAGAGGACCAAGTCAGCACTTTAACACTGAAAGTGGATCATCTATCAGGGCTTTTTCTGAACAAACTTGATGATATCTTAAACATCATTAATGATTTTAAGAAGGGGGTACAAAGTTTGAAAGCACCAAAACACAAGACTCAACAGCAAAGGTGACACTCAAGGCTGCTGAAATGTAATTTTTAACCACTTTCTCCTATCAATAAAAGTACATTTTGGCTCTCAGATATTACATCTCGAAATCTTGTTTACATATCTTTGTTATTTAGATCTATTTGCAGTTTGAAGGAGTAAGGATGAAAACGAAATTAATCGAGGTGAATGTCAGGGTATTTGATTCATTTAGATAATCGGAAGTGATATTTGATATTTGAATTATTTGGCAGTATTCGAGTATTCAGTTCAAATTTTTATTCTTCTTTTTCAAAATTTAGTTAATATATATTTTTAAATAATTGGTAATTTCTAGTGTGATGTACTTATATATATATATTATTCATTAATTATTCAGAAACGAAAAATATTTATTTAATAATGCATAATATTAGCTACTCATTAAATTATAGGATATATATATTATTCTATTATAAGTAATTATTATGGAATTGATTAATATAGTGATGATAGTATTCGAATACTATATGAATTAATAAAATAGTTTTGTAGTCAAATTCAACTGTTATAATTTGAATCTTAACATTCAAATATAAAAGGCTAATCAAATAAAATTTATTTGATTATTTTGCACCCTTTGTAAGGAAAATTGTAAGTTGAACTGCTTTGCTTAGGAATATTGGTTTTGACATTTATAAAATATTAAGACATTTATAGGAATTCTATTTTGTAAAGATTTTGTTGATGTTAAACACATTATACTATCAAAGTAGATTGCAACTTTTTTATTATTAGATAATCACCCCTTCAGAGACTCCAACATGAAGTATTTAGCATTGTTGTAGCAGCACTCCATTTGCAAGTCACTGCAAAATGATCTAAAGGCTAATAATCAGCATATGAGTCAACAGCTCATATCAAGTACATAAATTTTTTTTTTCTTTTTTCAGTAAATAACTATAGAATTCAAAAATATTGGCAAGCTTTAAGGAGAAATGGAGGGATGACGTTTGGTTCAAAATTACTCTATGGTAATGGAATTGAATATGAGGTAATTGTAACAATTAATACACTAATAGTTTATTTTTTTTAAATCAAATGATGATTCGAATTCATGACTCATGACCTCACGACATTAGTAGTAATGTTCTAACCACTTGAATTATTTCACTTCATCGACTATAATAAAAGATATTAATTCACTTTCACCATACTTAGTACCGGGTAATGAGATTTAAAATAAGTTGTATTAAATTTTTCAGGCATTTTAATGCGAATAATTCCTATTACCCATTCCATTACCCCCGACCAAACGGACCTTAAATGTTATAATACACCCAAAGAGTTCAAACCAATTCTCAACCCAGGAGTAATCACTATTCACTAATCAACTCTCGCATGTTCACTTGCCACTATCTCAAATAAAGGAACATTTAATTACAACTAAAGTTGTTGAATTACTGAAAATTTTGTTCAGAGTAGTCGACATACTAACTCATTAACAATTTAATTGGAGGTGAGTCTTATGAGCATTTAGGCATTTATAATACATTTAAGAAACATGTAACTAGTTTATCTATTTTGTAAAGATTTGCAATTATTTTTCCATATTAATATTTGCGGTTATTAGATAATCACCCCTTCAAACAAATTGCATCTTTCAAGATATAATAAGTTGCAAAATGTTTTTAATCAGCATATGAGTCAACAGCTCATATCAAGTACATAAATATTTTTTTTTTTTTTCAGTAAATAACTATAGAATTCAAAAATATTGTCTGCTTTTTAAGGAGAAATGCTTTTAATTGGATCTCAAATTTTAGACTGGAAAATAAGACCGAAAAACCAAAATCCTAAAATTTTATTAAGCATTTATTAGGGAACAAAAACATGCAAGCCTAATATTGTTCAGTCATTGAAGGAATGTGTGCTTATGATCTCACCTGTTACAGTCCCTACACAAAATAATCCCAAAACAATCACTTTCGGGATAGAAATAATTTTAACTTGATCTCAAAATTGTATAAATAAATTTGAATATTGAGTATTTGAATGTGCTAGTCATGTGGTTATTAAGAGCACAATTACAAGAACAAAAAAACAATCTTCTTCTTCTTTTTTCTGAAAATTTACAAAATTAAAGATATCCACAAGATCCCAAAAAAATCATCCAAACACATTGTCAACACTTGCGATAGTCCATTACAAACAATTGATTTTTTAAGGATTCTACAACGATTACCACTCACGATTATGGGCTCGCAACACGGATTTGAATTCAGCCATGATCTTTAATTTTTGTAATCGTTTAACGATAGATTTTCGACATTTATTATATTTCCGTAATTAGTGTTATGATTTATTTTTTTTATTTAAGAGTCAGTTCTGTAATTTTTTCATTCAGTTAAGTTGATTATAAATTGAGAATTATTGAAAGAGAGTTTCTCTTATATTTCTCTTTGCCGGTATTCCAATGAGAATCAACGGATATTGAGAATGTTGTTTTGTTATTGTTCACGCTTTTCCCTGCATCAGATTAACTACAAATTTTTACGATGTTAAACCGTTGATAATTTCCCGACAAAATATACTATTACCAATTCCCGAGGAGATTATTCCAACATCAACTCCCAATGAAATATTACGTCGGCAAATCTGTAAACTTTGAATTCCTGGGGTGCGAGCATATCCCTTGTGCTCGTTTTAATATATTTCATCTTTACCTTTAAAAAAAATATTACGTCGGCAAATTGATGATTGATATATTGAAAGAATATTATCGAAAATCAACGACAAACAACACGATTTCGGGTTAATTGCTAGAAACTACATCAAACTAACCCCCCTAACTAATAACTACATTCACTGTTTATTATTACTAATACATACAAAATTTATATGTCTAATACCCAAATTAGCCCCATATGGATATATTCAAAACAGCCTGACAAAAAACTTCCCCCATGTGCGTCGATGTCATCATGTCACATCATCTGCTGCAAAAAGAACTTTAATTCAAATTTTGAAAACCACGAAAATAGATACAGAGGGATGAATTACTTCATCACAAAAAACTCAATTCATTACTTCATCACAAAAACCAGATTTTTTATACTAAAGATATGATCGACGATTTTCGTTGGAATTGAAAAATATCTCTCTGTCAACGATTTTTTATACTATAAATTGTCTCTCTCTCTTTATAAACCGTCAACGGCTATTGATGCCCCGGCTGGTTATCAACGCCATGGTGGAGAAGAAACGGAGAGCTTCTAGGTTTGTTAGTTAAATGCTAACTCAACTACATAGCTTTTGGGTTTGTTGTCTCTTTTTTTTTTTTTTTTTTGGGTTTGTCCCATTTTTTTTTCTATGCTTAGTTGGGTGTTTGGTGGTGTGGTGGTATTTTTGAGAAAAGAAGGGTGGTGGTACTTGAGTTGGGGGTTGATATGGAGCTCAATGATGGTCATTAATGGTGGGGTTTTTTTTTTTTTTTGCAATTTGTGATGTTGAGATTATTCTTTTTGAAATTGATTACGGAATCTATTTTTTGTAATTAACTATGTTGTAAAGCGATTTAATAATGCGTTGGTTAGTTTTTTTGCTCCTATTTCCTGTAATGATAAAAAAATGAAACTCTTGTTCACTTATGCAATACATCACATGTAATGCAAGCACATAAAGTATTATGCAATTGTATTTCATCATATGCAATAATGTTCTTATCAATTTTCTTATATTTTTTAGGAGTTTATTATTGTTTATTAAAAAACATTATTTTTTGAGTGAATTAAATATAAAAAAATTCACTAATTATGATCATAATAATCACACTAAACTATAAAGTTAATGATTATATAAAAAGATATGTAGTCAAATTTATACGAATTTCTTTTTTAGATAATCATTACACTTAGAATGATTCATACTTTTGAAGAATACAATATCAACAAGTATATGCAATATAAATAAATAAACTAACATTTAAACATACAATGCAATTTGGTTTATATTAATGCAATATAAACAAGCACATGCAATATGACAAACATAAATTCAATATGAATACTTCCATATTGTTGAACACGAAAAAGAATCAATCAACTACATACGAATTCATGAATGTTGAGTAATAGTTTTAAAAATTTCACACCCAGGTGAAATTCATAGAATAAAATTTAAATAATTAAAGGAAAAAAAATGAGTACAATCTAAAATGCCGCATTCGTTTACTTCCAAAAAAATCTTTCATTGTCGGATTTATCAAAGTGGAATGATAGTTGCGATTTTGGCGACGATGCAATTTCTTCCGGCGAGTTTATTCGGAAGCAGTGGAAAAAGAACGTCGACAAGCAAAAACGGAAATTTTTCGGCGAGTTTATGCAGAAGCGGTGCAATTTTACCCTTTTTTGCAGAAGACGGATTCCGGTGGTGCAATTTCTTCGACGTTTTCTTTAGGTGGTGAGAGAATTTTTTGCAATTTCTTCAGACGGAGAGAGGAAGTGAGTTCTTTAGGCGGTGGTGAGAGAAAGTGAGAGAATTTCTACAGAAAATGCAGATTGAGAATGAGGGAGAATGAGGAATAGTAACTTTTTTGGGAAGAGAAAAGTGTAATGAAGCTTCCTTTCCATACATTGATAACCGTGCTCTATCATATCAACTACAACTTGTCATTTCACCTGCAATATTTTAATTTGTAGGCAAGAGAATATGAGAGGGGTAAAATTGGATTATTTTTGTAGTTTTTAGCAAGTTTTTATTGGGTTGTAGTTTTTAGTAATAGAGGGGGGGGTTCAATTAGAGGTATCAGTCACACCCCCCCCCCCCACCCCCACGATTTCGGCGTATGAACTAGTGACAAACTTTATACTCCAACTTACTGCCATAAATATGGGTCATACATCAAAGAAAAAATATCAAATTTTGTCGTCAAAGGCGATAATTTTTTTCTGTCATAAATTACGTCGTTAAGCTCTCTTAAAAGGAATTTTGTATTGGTAGATCAGTCATTAATTCACAATTTCTTCTTTATTATTTGGAGTTACATTAAGTGTCAACACAATCTGGCATTAAAGTTGATCATCTAAGGCACAAAATTCGAAAGAATTCCCGTACAAGTGTATTACGCTGATGCATTTTTTTTAGAGGTATAGATAAAATATATTATCGAGTACAAGGGGTACTCAAAATCCCAACATAAGCATAGTTGTACAGAAAACGAAAGAAAAGCTTACAACTTCAATGGCAAGTACTCAAAAGGTTGGCACTCCCAACAATGCAATGGAACACTAAAAGATAATGGGTAGTGTGAGCGAATTCATTTCCACGAGCAGAATTTAATACCATCTATAAGTTCATCCAGGGTATATGAGTTATCCTTGAAAATCACCCCATTTCGAACTTTCCAAAATTTCCAGATTGTAGCCTGCCAGATAACACCGGAGATCTTCTTTCTGACATTACCTTTTTCTGACTCAATGAACTCCACAAAATGCTCACGAGCAGAAGAAGAATAAAGCATCGGTTTGTCAAGCCATAAAGAGATAGCTTGCCAAATGAGAATGACTACCGGACAAGAGAATAAAACATGGTTCGAAGACTCTAGAGGACCGAAACACAATGAGCGTGAACCTGTCCCAAGCCCCATGGATAAACAACGTATCATTAAGTTGTCTTTTGTGGGTAATCTTTCATGAACAGTCTTCTAATAAAAAACTGAAATTTTGGTAGCATTAAGTTGTCTTTTGTGGGTAATTTTTCACGAACGGTCTTTCAATAAAAAACTGAAATTTTGGTAGGAATCACCTTCCACCATAGCTTCCACCACGGAAAAAGCACTTCATCAGTCTCAGGCGATGCTTCCACGATAGTATCATACATTTCTTTGGTCGTAAAGACAGCTTTTGCGGACCCCAACCACACCATTGAGTCCACCACACTCGGATTAACTTTGTGCCTGTAAATCAACTACCAAAAATCCACAAATTCAAGAAACTCATTAGTAGTAAAATCTCTCTTCCACTAAAGAACTCAAGACTCACTACTAACATCCCACATCCTACCAACCAACTCCTCTTTTTTTTGCAATGACAACTCAAACAAATTCGGGAACCTTTCCGACAACCGAGTTCTACCCTCCATCCATGGATCGACCCAAAACCTTACCTTAAGCCCATTCCCCAATACCAAGCTCAACATATTCCTAAGTAAGCTCCCCATTGGACTCCACCACAACTCATATAAATCTTTCCACCACAATGACCAATTTTTATCGACCCTACGCACATCAGACACCCACCAGAATGATCCATACCTAGACTCGATGACACTGACCCACAGAGATTTCTCCCCCGACACCCAACGCCACAACCACTTACACAACAAAGCCAAATTAAATGCTTTAATATCTCTCACACCCAACCCCCCCACTAGACCTACTACGACACACTGACTCCCACCTAACTCACGCAATTTTCCGACTCGACCCTTACCCTGTTAGTGTTAGTGTCCTAGAGACAATCTATTGTAAGGACATAATACTCGATGATATTCAGTTTGATTTAATATTATAGTTCACTTAATATTAATGTATGACAATACACTTGTTTGAATATTATGTTTGATTGTTTGCATTTATTCATGCAAGTGTTCCCATGAGTCATTGATGTCATTGAGGTTGTGAGAACTCAGATGACTTAATCATGATTCTCAAATAGTCCCGATCAAGGATCATCAAGAATGGGATATTGATGATGCAATGGAGATTGATGTGCGATCTGCATCATACTCTTAGAGAGTGTAGTAAGATCTCACTTACTACAAGATACTAGGTATCTCATGATGGATGCACAAATACCTTAGAGGGTATTGGTATACACATCCGAGAAACCGTTTGATGTATTTTCTCTATATGTATCTACGGGTGTCTCGGTTAGTGGGAGCGATGCGATACTCCTTTGACTTGAGGTCAATACGCACGACATGTGTGGAATGATGAACTTTGACCATGACCGACACTTGCACCCTAACCATGGGTAGATATGGTTTGGATTGAGTTCATCACAAAGTACATGTGCGTGGTAGTTGAGTCAAGAATATGATTCATTCCTCAAAGTGGATTTAGAGAGAATACTCATCTTCTCATCATAATTGGATCAAAGTCATCGGCCGATGCACGTCAACTTAGACTTTGTGGCTAAGTGTGACAAACATGATCAATTAGAGATTAGAGATAATATGATTAAGTTATTTGAATAGACACTCATCATGTTCAAGACTTAATCGAATATTCGCGAATGAAAGGAGGAAATCGTAATAGCCCATGTTTCAGTTACAGGTAGTTGCACGTTTCTCGCAACGTACCTCATATATTGAGAATGTCTGATTTATTGTCTATGGTTCAATTAAGACCGTTAGTTTGACTAATCGCTCGATATATGAGGGCCTATGGGTCACACAACAAGTAGTTCCCTTTTACGGATTATAGTTGATTGATTAAATGTTAAATTGGATTTAATATTTAATTTATGGAGAATTAATTAATAATAGATTAATTTGGAATTAATTATTATTAATATTTAATTAAATTGAATTTAATTAAATAAGAATTCCCAATAATAATATATGGAATATTATTGTAGGATTTAATATATATGGAATCAAATCCGCAAAGATTTGATATACATAGGAATTAAATCCGTAGAGATTTTATATGTGGGAAATAAATCTTAGAGATTTATTTAAATAAAGATTAGGGATTTTATTTCCCAATCAGGTTAGCTTAAGATTTAAGTTGGGTCTCTTCTATATATATGAGCTCTTGGGAATCCATAATACTGTTGTTCAAATTCTCTCCATAAAATCTAGAATAGGAATTTTCCTAGCAAATTCCGTCTCAGATTCAATGCTGGCAAATCTGTGCAACTCCGTGAACGGGGATTACGTGGATACCATAGTAGAGAAATATGCGTACGATTTACTGTAATATTTCTCTTTATGTTTACACGTATTTAATTATGCAATTATATGTTCGTTGTTGGTGAACTGTTTAATTCCACTGCGCATGTATTACGTGTTTACGTACCTCTAAATTCCAACATACCCCCCCATAAAAAAATTCTTTGCAGTTTTATCAAGGTTTTAATAACACACTCAGGGGCTTTGAAAAATGATAGATAGTAAACTGGTAGAGCTGAAAAATCGAGTTCAAGAGCACAAGACGACCTCTTAGAGATATATATCGTTTTTCTCATCCTGCTAGCTTCCGACGGAATCTGTCCACCAATGGTTTCCAAAATTCTGCTTTCCTGAAATTCGCACCAATCGGCAGCCCCAAGTATGTGAATGGGAGTTTGCCAACCTTGCACTGCAATATACTTGCCAAAGCCTCCAGCTGGTGATTTCTTAACCGAATCCCATGTATAGAGCTCTTATGAAAGTTGACTTTTAAGCCTGAGACAATTTCAAAAAGCACTGAGCATTCTCCACAAATGCCTTGCCTAACAACACTGTGTCATCCGCAAATTGCAAATGACTGATCAAGATCTTGTCCTTCCCAATTTCTATCCCATCAAACTCCTTAATCTCAACTGCTTTTCTCATCAAACAACTGAGCCCTTCCGCAGCAATCAAGAACAAGAACGGAGATAACGGATTACCTTGTCTAATCCCCCTTTGAAGCTGGAATTCGCCCGTCGGGCTTCCGTTAACTAGAATTGACATTGTAGCCGACAAAATACAACCTCTAATCCACTTCCTCCACTTCCAATTGAAGTTCATGCCCCGCATCATCTCATCCAGATACCCAGGATCGAGTCATAAGCTTTCTCAAAGTCCACTTTGAACAAGAAACTTTCTTGTTTTCCTTTTTTTACAAAGTCAACAACTTCATTAAGGATCAAAATGTTGTTCAGGATCTGTTTGTTACCCACGAATGCAGATTGATGCTCTGAGATCACCGTCCACCACTTTAGCCAACCTGTTGGCTAACACCTTAGCCACGATCTTGTACATGCATCCAATTAGAGAGATTGGACGATACTCTGAAAGTGAACTAACATCGGACTTCTTCGGGATTAGAGCCACAAAAGAAGGGTTACCTCCTTTCACAATCCTCCCGTTCTTATGGAAATCATCCATGAACAATAAGATATTCTTCTTCAGAGACGACCACATCTTTTTTACAAACTTGAAGGTGAACCCATCCGGTCCCGGGCTCTTATTCCCTCCGCAGCTCCACACCTCCGGCTTCACTTCTTCTTCTTACACTGATGCATTTGTAGTTGATCTCATTACCACTTATTTATAGTTATAATTACACATCACTCAATTGTTATCCCACTAGCAATAATACCTTTTTTAATAATTACTATTACAATCATCCAATTATTATTCCACTAATTAACAATTACTATAAAATAGTATAACATCACTTTGATTTGACGTAAAACTTCATCCGTTCCTCCTTCAAGTCCAACCAAACACATATTTATTATACATTAGATTATCCACATTTCATTTTTTCACATTCCCATATCAATATATCATCCACCTTCATCTCTAACTAAATGCACAAGTATGCTTGTTTTGGGATTAATCAAACCGAAGTTTGAGCATTGAAATACCAAATTTTGTATGTCACGAGATTTAAATGGATTGATCTTGAAATTCTATTAAGAATGTATTTGACTGAACTAAAAGCTTCCAAAGTTAAATTATAAGATATTTAAGAACTTAAAAAATTTGAAAATGAGTTCTTTAGTCTTTAGAACTTATAATCTATAATAAAAAAAATTCTTCTAACTTATTAGTTATTAGTGTGAAATCTTTTAAATTTTATACTAAATAATATATATATATTATTTAAAAAATATTTACTCCATCCCAAAATAATAATCTCCTTTATTTTTTCGCACATATCAATAAAAATATAAAATATTATTTGTTTTGTTTGAATGTTCTATATTCTTATTTATTAAATAGAAAATAATAATGTTTAATTCCAATTTATATTTAATATGGGTAATTTAACCATTGTAATAAGAAATAAGACTATATATTAAGAGAAAAAAAAAAGAAATAATAAGGACCATTATTTTTCCGTAAAAAAAAAAAGGACCATTATTTTAAGACAAAAAACGTGTATGAGACGGTAAGGGTACAAATTAGCATAAATTAACAATCACCCCTTCTAAAATGTTAAAGTGTTAATGTTCAAATTATGTTTCGTTCTATAAGACCGTCTCACGCAAGTGTGTCTCAGTAGAATTTGTAAAATTTGTATGAAGTAGATGATGAGTGTTTAGAAAACTTAAATTATTAGTGAAAAACTATAATCACCTATAAGCATGCCCTCTCCAACTTTTAAATTATAACTCGTAGTGATTAATTTAAGTAGAATTATTTGATATGATAACACTAATAAATAGGAGTAATATTTTTACCCCCAATTCTAAGAAAATCATTTATAATTTTTTTTAAACACACCCTTTATAAAAGTGTACTTAATAATCGAACAAAATGGGGTTTTCACGAGTTTGAATAACAAATTGTCCTATAACTTTGGTTTCAAATAGATTTATTCTCATAAATTTTTTTATTGTCGATTTAATCCCAATAACTTTGACAATGTTCAATTTTAGTCCCAAATCGACCGAAACAACGTCGTTTTGCCGTTTTTTTTTGGGGCTTTCCGACTGATGCTGTGACTGGACTGCCACGTGTATTTTTTTTTTTAACAGCTGGAATTTCAAGCATTATATATAATTAAAATTTTAAACTTAAAATTAAAATAAAATTAACGGCAAGAATTAGTCAAACACACTTAAAAATACACGTGACAGTATACGTGACAGTCCAGTCACAATATCCGCCGAAAAGTCCCAAACAAAAACGGCAAAACAACGTTTTTTCTACCAATTTGGAACTAAAATTAGACATTGTCAAAGTTATTGAGACTAAATCGACGACAACAAAATTTATATAATTAAATTTATTTGAGGCAAAAGTTATGGGACCATTTGTAATTGAAACTGGGGTAAAATGTGGATCAAAGTAAACCCAAATTCTGTGTGGCAGTGAAAAGTGAAAACCGAGTTTGAAGGAATTATTTGGATAAGCAGAAAATGGGGAGTGTTTTGAAGAGGAAGAAGATTAATTGTAATGATGGGAATGAAGATAGCGAGGGAAGTGATGATATTTGCAGGAAAAATGGGGGAACAAAGAGGAAGAAGAAGACTAGGGCAAGGAAGGATAGTAGTGGCATTGTTGGAGAGAGAGAGAAGACATGCAATATCTCGAAGGCTAAAAAATGCACTAATATTATAGAAGATGAGGGTTTTTCAAGGAAAAAGAAGAAGAACAGTGATAGACCTACATCTAGGGTTATAAAGAATCGTGAAAATGACGATAAGAGTAAGCAAAGGAAACGGAGGTCTCTTAGTGAAGACATGGGGGATCGTCCATCCAGGCCACCACAAAGTGTAGCACCCAAAACCTAGAGTGATTACTAAGGATGTATATGGTGGCGCCGCCCCCACCGAACCAACACACAGACGGCGGCGCGGTGGATAGTCAATCCTACGGTGTATCTGGTTTTTTCGGCGCTGAGTTCGCCGCCATCAGGTAAATCGCGCACGTCAGCCGCAGTGGAGACGAAGGTGGCCGTGGTTGTAGCTCTGCATCATTACTTCAGTAAGCGTTTCTTGAAGAATTAGTCTTAGTCTTCAAAAATTAGTCTTAGTTCTTTCTCTCTTGAATTTTTTTTAATTTTTTTTGATTTTTTTTTTGAATTTGTGCTAGAATTTTTTGAGATGAAGGCGGATCTATGGTTTGAGGCGGTGGGTATGGCAGCGGTGAGGGGATTTTTGGCGATCTGGTAAATTTCTGCATTTCTTGATATTTTTAATTTGTGTTTTAATTTTGTGTTTAATTTGTTTTTTTTTTTTTTTTTTTTGTGACGATGTGTTCTGATTTTTGTGTCTAATACATGTTATTTTCTATTCAGATGTGTGTGTTCTTGCAAAATGGACTATGGAGAAAGAAGACTATGGAATATGTGTTATTTTTCTGTTCAGATGTTTGTTCTTGCAAGACTATGGAGGAAGAAGACTATGGAAAAGAGGAATGTTTTGTTGGATTGTTTGGGGTATATTGGGTTCTGGTTATGAATATGTTCATGAATGCATGCATAATTTTTTGTATATATTCATGTTTTTGTGAATTTGTGCATGTCCTTTTTTGCATATATTCACGTTTTCGTGAATTTGTGCACGTCGAAGATATGTAAATTTTTTAGATTTTTAGATGATATGTATTTTTTAGATGAAGATGTGTAAATATTTAGATTTAGTTGAAAGATGTGTAAATTTTTAGATTTTTAATATGTAATTTTTCTATTTAAATATGAAAATTTCATATTTTAAATGAAACAAGATGGATATATATTTCGTTTTTTTTTGTTCTCATAAATTCCTTCGAAATACCAACAACAAAAAAAAACAAAAAAGAGAGAGAATGTTGTGAAGCAACAGAGAGAGAATGAGGTGTAATAATTAATAAGAGAGAGGAAGGTTGATGCATAGGGAATGATGAAAAATCATCACATCACCTGCAGGAGAGAGAAGGTGATGAATGCGCAGGAGAGAAGGTGTGAAGGCTTAGAGAGAAGGGAAAAGGGGTAGTATTGTCTTTTCTATTATCATTTTTGGACCTAATAGTATTTTTTTTAAATCATTGGACTATTAGTACTGGATGGTTCATTTTGGACTTTAAAGTTCTGCACTCTTTTTTTTTTTGTGTTTAAATCGACAATGTGCCACCAGTGTCAGAGAAATGATAAAGGCCCGGTTGTCCGGTGCACTAAATGTAAGACGAAGCGATACTGTGAGTCCTGCATGGAAACATGGTATGCTAGTTTTATAAGAGTATGCATTTGAATCTTACTGGAAGTATTCGGAATCCTAATTCTATAATTTGATAAATTTTCACCGCATTTGGTTACCGATTGCTTAGTTTTATTACAGAACAAAATGTTGCTTGCTTGTTTGCATATTTTAGGACTTGTCCTGTTTGTAGGATGAACGATTTGCATGGAATGTTTTATTAAACAATTTGTAAGCATACATAATGGAAAAGCTATTACGTACAATAAGTTCTTGTTTTGGCATACTTGTTGCCATGCCATTTGTGGAAGACAAAGAGATGGTTACCAAAACTATACTTCTTTCTAGTTTTACTGTACAAATTTGCTAGAAGTTTTGTACGTGTATTCTGGAATCCTCAGATGCCTATGTTCCTTATATTAGGTACCCTAACATGTTATTTGAAGCTTTTGCGGAGGCTTGTCCTGTTTGTAGACTGAACTGCAATTGCAAACCATGTTTACGCATGGAAGTTCGGGCTAAGCTCAGTTTCTTCAACTAACTGTGTGCTTTGGCTGATTCAATACACTTTAATAGTTTTCTCATGCATCAAATGCAATGTAGGATTGAGAGCAGATTGAGGAGAAGTGTAAATTCCAAATTAGTGAAGGTCAAAAGATTCAGTACGCTGAACACATGATAAAAGTTCTTTTGCCATTTCTTGAGCAGATTAACACAGAATAAGTGATGGAGAGGGAACTGGAAGCTAAGATTCAAGGTTCTCCTTTTCATCCCATTTCCATTTCCTGAGATGTTTAAGAAATGTTCAAAGTTTGTGGAATTAAAATGTCCTCTTCCTGAAGTATCTTGTGTCCCTGTTTTGACACTTATAGAATATAGAAAATGTATATCTGATGCTCTTTCAAAAAACTTGTGACATTTTGTTGCTACATGAATAAAGTTTGGCAAAGTCTTACCTAAACAAGTATTACCGTGCAACTGGTTTGCAATTTGTATGTATTTTTTAACAGTATTAGTTGTTTCATTAAAAGGTACTGGTTTGATAGTATTAGTTTTTTCATTAAAAAGTATTAGTTACTATACTATAAAGTGATATTTATGAATTAGTGGCATGGTAAAAAAAAGCTTTTTATAAGACCAACTCATAAAGTTTATTTGCATGTTTGGAGTGGTCTAAACATCAGATTAAGAATATCTTAGAACACCTCATTGAGTTTTGGCAGGTGTATCAGTTCCGGAAATTGAACTTGAGAAAAGAATTTGCGATGAGGATGAGCGCATTTATTGGTAGGTTTTGATGAGGATTTGCATACACGTTTTAGTTTTAATATAATTTAAACTGAGCTGGGTATTTCCATTATGATGCAGTGACAACTGTCGAGCTTCTATTGCTGATTATCACAGAAGTTGTCCTCTGTGTTCCTATGATCTCTGTCTTGGTTGTTGCCAAGAACTTAGGGATGGTTGTCTGCAGGGAGGTAAAAAGGGAACACCTTTTCAATATGTTGACTTTGGGTCTAAGTATCTGCATGGTGGTGAAAAAGATACAAAAATCACTGGTGATAAAAAAGATCCAAATAACTCAGAGGATAATGTTTCTCCATCTGAATGGAAAGCAAAGAAAGATGGTTCAATTCCATGACCACCAAAAGATAAAGGTGGCTGTGGTAAAGCAGTTTTAAAATTGAAGTTCTTGTTACCGGATGAACATGTCTGAGAATTGCTTCTCGAAGCAAAAGAAATTGTTGATAGACATGAGGTTGTGTGTTGTTATGAGGAAAGCTGTTCTTGTGATGATACAATGGGTCAAAAGTCGGTTAAAGCAGCCTACAGAGAAGATTCTGTTGATAATACTTTATACTGTCTATCAGCTGTAGATATTAAGCATGAGGACCTCAACCATTTTCATCTACTTTATGCGACTGCCTCGCCATAATGCCATGCTTACCTTTTAAAGAGTATACACATCCTGCCAGTGGATACTTAAACCTTGGAGCTAAGCTTCGTCATTGAAACCTGATATGGGCCCAAAAGCTTATATAGCTTATGGGTTCGATGAAGAGCTAGGGCGTGGAGATTCTGTTACGAAGCTTCATTGTGATATATATGACGTGGTATATGCTCTGGATTTAATTTTCAGTAACATTAACCCTTATATTTCAATCATACTTTAGGGTGTGTATGTTCTCCATTTTGCCTACATGATTTATGATATCTTTGCAGGGTTTATTCCTATTTTTAAAATACATGAACAAGTAGATGTCTGAGTGTCGTCTGTTATTGGAGATTGCAATAATATCATGACAGATGATATATACTTGGTTTATTTCCTTGCTCAATAGTTTTAATTGGAGAAGTGAATCATCAAATAAAGTTTTTGATTTTGTCAGATTTTTCACTTGATTCCATATTGCACTAGATTGTGTGTACATTTTTGCTCATTTCAGTTTCAATGTCATTAGGTAAATGTCTTGACACATGTGGAAGCAGTTAAACTTTCAGAGGAGAAAAGTAAGAATCTAGAGAAGATTCCAATGTTGAAAGAGAAGCATGTTGTCCAAGACCGAATTGAGATTTTTAAAGTTGAGTTGGATCTTGACCAAAATAATGAGAAAAAACTTTGTGGAGGAAAAACGGATATTGGTTACAATAGTTGTAATGATGCTGAGAGTGGAGCTCTTTGGGACATCTTTAGACAACAAGATGTTCCTAAACTGGAGGAATATCTCAAAAAACACTTTAATGAATTCAGGCATTTTCACTGTAATCTGCTGCAGGAGGTAATTTAATGTCTTAAATTCCATCTCTTTTTTTTCTTCTGTTTCAAGAGACTTTCATGAGTTTCATCATATTCTATTTGTGACCATGATTTGCATTTCTGGAAAGTTCTGTAGTTCCGATAAATTTGTTTAGGCACAACATTCTTTCATGCAGCAACTTCTATTGATGTTAAAAAAATTTAAAGTTGAGTTTTCTATGATGAGTATTATTTTATGTAAAAAGAAAAAAAATACTTTTCCACAATGACTCTAGCATCTTCTGATTGTTTTTTAGGCAAATACTTTTGGGTTCTAACTGGATACTTAGGGTTTCCTGTACAGTCGGAAATCTCTGATACATCACTGATATTTAAATTTGAATAAACAAAACATTCACTGCTCATAGTAGTCACTTTTCCACAAATTTCTCAGTCTTTTCTTTTTCCTCTTTAAATATGTGTTCTTGAGAACCTCATGAATCAGAGTATGTATAATCAAAGTGCTTATTTACGATCCTTAATCTTTTGGATGAAGGAAACAAATTAAAATCAATTTTAGTGAATTTGCTTTACTTTAACAGTTTAACTATGTTGTTTCATGTTAATAAGTTAATTGGTGTGGTGCTATTGATAGAGTTAAGACGAATATGAACAAATAACTGGATAAACTGAAATCAGAACACCTCAAAAGAGGTCCACAGAACTGATATCTGCCACATCAAATATCTGCTAAAACACAATTATCAAAGTTGCCCCAACTAAGCATAGCAAAGAAATATTAATAGACTCTCAAACCTAAACCCTAACTTATGCCCTAAGCAATAAAGCGCACAGGCAATTTATTCCAGACATAGATTAAAAAACCCAACTATAATAATACTAATAGGATAATAATATGAAGTGTATCAGCTTTCTTTGCTGTTTCTTGGTTTTGAGTATATAGAACCACTTCAATTAATATTGAAATCTCATGAATTCAGCTAGGTATTTGCTTGAGGCTACAAGACTTAGCAATTTCATGTGTATCCAGTGTCAAGTGCTACCAATGCCATGTTTTATGTAAACTATGATAACATGCTATCTTTTATAGTTTAACCCTAAATACTGGT
Source organism: Stenogyne calaminthoides (assembly GCA_037126765.1). Classification (NCBI taxonomy): domain Eukaryota; kingdom Viridiplantae; phylum Streptophyta; class Magnoliopsida; order Lamiales; family Lamiaceae; genus Stenogyne; species Stenogyne calaminthoides. Next base: position 33,568,975 of record JBBCBC010000008.1, on the reverse strand, counting down.
TAGTTATTTGAAAATCAATAAGGGATCACCCCCAATGGCATCTGTTTACAACTTTACATGAAATTTTGCTACCATAATCGTTTGGATGTTATTAACTTGTACTAATTGTTCTGTGATTATCTTGTACTTTCAGGTCATTCATCCAATTCATGACCAAACTATTTACTTGACTTCAGAGCACAAAAAAGAGACTCAAGGAGGAATACGGTTTGGTCTTTTTTTCTTCTTACATTCTTTCCCTCTTACTGAATCACTTTCAGGAAGGGTTTTCTTGATTATGTTTTGTTTGTATATGTTTTGAATAGGAATTGAAGCATGGACATTTGTACAGAGACTAGGAGATGCTGTCTTTATACCAGCAGGCTGCCCTCATCAAGTTAGAAACTTAAAGGTACGGTAGTTAGCTTTGGTATATATATATTTTTTAATGGCATATGAACTTAAAATGATACTCTTAGGTTACATATTTACCTATATTGTTCTTGAAATTACTTTTAACAAAGTAATTGAGTTTGGGAAAAGTTAATGGGTACTTGTCCATTTTCACCCTTGTCTATGTTCATTTAAATTTAAAGTCAAGTTGTAAGATTTGTCCCAATTAGTTAAAAGTTTGTATACTTCCTTCTTTACAAGACCAGCTTTTAAAGTGTTTATACTAGCCACATGCCATGCATCAGTGGATCTATTGGTTAATTTAATTTTTGCAAAACTGGTGTATTTGAATAATGTTATACACATAGCTTCATTATTTGCTCCCTCTGTCTCTAGACAACCATCTTATCCTCCTATCACCAGTTTGAACCAAAGCAGAAGGAATATAGTTGATGTACTATCAGAGTAATTTAATCAATTTATAAGACCCCAATCTTTAGTTCTTTCCTTTAAACTCGTCAACTTCAGATATTTAGTTTCTTAAAATATATGTTGTTTTTTTAATCTTACAACAACATTTGGTTTCATTTGATGCAATCCCATGTACGATGCTTTTGAGTACGTCTTAAACTGTGTACCGTATGGGAATGATTCTTTTATCAGAATTTCTCGAGATAAATCTAATTGAAATCTCTATCATCTTCTATTGTGTGCAGTCATGTATTAAAGTTGCACTTGATTTTGTGTGGCCTGAAAGTGTCCCCTCGTGCTTCCGACTGACTAAAGAATTTCGCTTGCTGCCCCTCAACCATATTGCTAAGGAAGGCAAACTAGAGGTTTGATTCTCCTTAATTAATAGGTTTCACCTGTAGCACATGTTTTTGGTTATACCATTTCAGCATTACATGATTCTTCCTATATTGGTTTGAGTTCAAATTTTTCATCTGATGAATTCTGAAATTTGTTATTCTTGTGTCAGTGTGAGGTGAAGAAAATGGTAATTCATGCAATGAGGGAGACTGTAAATGATGTCAAGAGTCACGATCGACAAACAAATGAAACTTGTAACCGTTCTTTGTTTACCATATTTATTTCATAGTATTGTTTTTTGACCCTGATATACTTTTTGGTTACCTATCCTGTTCTTTAATTGTTTTGGGACTGGTATATAAATATTGCCACTGATCAAACAGGTACACCGAAGTCAAAAGACATCAGAACGGGGACCAAACTGCATTACAAGTCCAGAAAGCTGAGCAGGAAGCGGACAAGAAAGGCCAATGGAAAGCTGAGCAGGAAGCAGAATCAAATGACCAATGAAAAGCATCAAACAAGTATGCTACTTATTGAATTAATTCAATTCATTAGGTTGCAGTTCCTATCAGTAACAGAATTAATTTTTGAGTGCGATTATAGTTTGAATTATTTTGTTTACACTATAACTATAAACATTAATCAGCTATTGTGAACATGTCAAACTATGGGTGCAGGGAAAACCGATAATCAAACTCTTGGTTCAGGGGAAACATCTAATCAATCTCTTGGTGTAGGGAAACCATCTAATCAAACTATTGGTGCAGGGAAAAGAGGGAATCAAACTCGAGGTGCAGGGAAAACATCTAATCATACTATTGGTGCAGGGGAAAAAGAGAATGAAGCTCTTGGTGAAGGGGAAATAGGGAATCAAACTAATCGAACTCTTGGTGCAGGGGAAACAGAAAATCAAACAATTGGTGCAGGGGAGACAGATAATGGATCTCTTGGTGAAGGGGAAACAGAAATACAAACTATTGGTGCAGGAGAAACAGAGAATGAATCTCTTGGTGAAGGGGAAACAGGGAATCAGACTAATCGAACTGTTGGTGCAGGTTAGAATCAAACAATTGGTGTAACAGCTGCAACAGAGAACTGTTCACAAAGAAGAGAAAACCATATGAGATGTTTGTTTGATACTGCTGTCTCTGAGGATAAAGTTTGTTTTCTCTTACTCACTGACTCACTGTGTGCTTTCGCTGCTTTAATACATTTAGTTTTCTCATGCATCAAATGCACTGTAGGATTGTGAGCAGATTGAGGAGAAGTCGAAATTCCAAATTAGTGAAGGTCAAAAGATTCAGTACGCTGAATACATGATAAAAGTTCTTCTGCCATTTCTTGAACAGATTAACACAGAACAAGTGATGGAGAGGGAACTGGAGGCTATGTTTAAGAAATGTTCAAAGTTTGTGGAATTAAATTGTCATCTTCCTGAAGTATCTTGTATCCCCGTGTTGACAATTTTAGATAATGTTATCTGATGCTCTTTCAAAAAAACACATGAATTTTTTGTAACTTGTAATAAGTTGGGTATGTGATGCTGAAATTTTATTGCTACATGAATAAACTTTAATTAAACTTTGGCAGGAATATCAGTTCCGGACATTGAACTTGAGAAAGGAAATTTTGATGAGGACGACCATATTTTTTGGTAGGTTTGAGGAGGATTCACATTAATATTAATATTTAATATATGATTTAAAGTGGGCTGAGTATCTCTATTATGATGCAGTGACAACTGTCGAACTTCTATTGTTGATTACCACAGAAGTTGTCCTCTATGTTCCTATGATCTCTGCCTTGGTTGTTGCCAGGAACTTAGGGGTGGTTGCCTTCAGGGAGGTGAAAAAGGAACACCCGTTCGATATGTTAACTTTGGGTCTGATTATCTGCATGGTGGTAATAAGAAATATCCAAATATCGTTGGTAATCAGATTTCAACAATTGAGAAAAATGTTTATTCATCTGAATGGAAAGCAATGGAAGATGGTGTCATTCCATGTCCACCAAAAGACAAAGGAGGCTGCAATAAATCAGTTTTAAAACTAAAGTGCTTGTTACCAGATGAATACGTTGAAATTTTTCTTGACAGACTTGAGCTCGTGTGTGTGGCTGAAGAAAGCTGTTCCAGTTCATGTTCACTGAAAGCAGAAGATTCTATTGATAATGCTTTATACTGTCCTTTCTTGCGAGTTGAATATTTTGAATCATGTATGCTAATTTTCATATTTGGTTTGTAAACTAATAGGTTAAACATATTATACCTTTTTATTTGTTTCCTGGCCTATTTCTTGCAAACCTATCCCTTTGTTTTGGTTGAATTTCATTTTTAGCATCCTAATTTTTTTTCCACCAAATTATATCTAAAATTTTAATGTGGGTTGGTATTCACAGGATTACTGGAATTTTATTTCTTATGCTTTATTGATACCCGATCTTGCAACTTATCTTGTTCTTTCTTCTTGGGTACAGATTGATGCCAATGTCCACCTGTTTTTTAAGGGGTATTCTGATGGCCAATTTGACAGAGAAGGGTGGCCTGTAATACTAAAATTGAAAGACTGGCCCCCGTCTACTTTATTTGGTGAGCGATTGCCTAGACATAATGCTGAGTTCATCAGCTGTTTACCTTTTAAAGCGTACACACATCCTGGCAGTGGATACTTAAACTTAAGCTTCCTGAGAAGTCTTTCAAACCTGATATGGGCCCAAAAACATATATATCTTATGGGTTCAATGAAGAGCTAGGGCGTGGAGATTGTGTTACAAAGCTTCATTGCAATATGTATGATGTGGTATATGCTCTGGATTAAATTTTCAGTAGAATTAACCCTTAGATTTCAATCATACTTTAGCCTTTGTATGTTCTCCATTTTGCCTACTTGATTTATGATAACTTTGAAGGGCAACGAAGTGAATAGCTCAAACATTTCCTATTCCTATTTTTAAATACATGACCAAGTAGAGGTCGGGTCCGTTATTGGAGATTGCAATAGTATCATGACAGACGACATGTACTTGGTTTATGTCCTTGCTCAATAATTTAAATTGGAGATGTGCATTGTCAAATTATGTTTTTTTATGTTTGACAGATTTTTCACCTGATACCATATTGCAATAGATTGTGCGATTTGTGTCTATATCTGTGCTTATTCCAGTTTCAATATGATTAGGTAAATGTCTTGACACATGTGGAAGTAGTTAAACTTTCAGAGGCGAAACGTAAGAATCTAGAAAGGATTCCAATGTTGAAAAAGAAGCATGCTGCCCAAGACCGAATTGAGATTTCTATGGATGCAGATATTCAGAAACAACTTTGTGGAGGAAAAGAGGATGTTAGTTATAATATATCTAGTGCTAGTTCTAATGATGCTGAGAGTGGGGCACTTTGGGACATCTTTAGACAACAAGACGTTCCTAAACTGGAGGAATATCTCAAAAAACACTTTAATGAGTTTAGGCATATTCACTGTAATCTGCTGCCGAGGTAATTTAGTGTCTTAAATTCCTTCGTTTACTTTTTCATCTTCTTCATCTTTCCCTACAAGAAACTGAAAATTATATTATACTATTTGTGACTGGGCTGGTTGAATTCTTAATAATGTGCTTTTCTTAAAAGTTCCACAGTTTGATATATTTGTATAGGTCTGTCATGCAGCAAGGTCTGTTGATGTTTAATTAATAGTGAAATCTCATGAATCCAGCTAGCTATTTGCTTGAATCAACAAGACTTAGCAATTTCATGTGTACCCAGTGGCAAGTGCTACCAATTCCAAATTTGATGGACACCATGAAAATAGACTAATCTTTTAATAGTTTAACCTTAAATACTGGTTAGTTAGTTGAAAAACAAGAAAGGGATCATCCCCAATTACAACTTTTTACATGCAATTCTGCTACCATAATTGTTTGGATGTTATAAATGTCTAACCTGCTATCTGATTATCTCTTACTTTCAGGTCATTCATCCAATTCATGACCAAACTATTTACTTGACTTCAGAGCACAAAAAAAGTCTCAAGGAGGAATATGGTTTGGTCTTCCTTTTTTTTTTTACATTCTTTCCCTTTACTAAATCACTTCAAGAAGGGTTTTCTTGCTTATGTTTTGTCTTTTATATATGTTTTGTATAGGAATTGAACCATGGACATTTGTACAGAGACTAGGAGATGCTGTCTTTATACCGGCAGGCTGCCCTCATCAAGTTCGAAACTTAAAGGTACGGACGGGACCATACAGTAGTCAGCTTAGGTATATCATTTTCTTTATCATTGTAAATTTTTATCGCATATGAACTTAAAATGATGCGTAGGTTATGTATTTACATATCTGTTCTTGAAAATCACTGTTAACAAAGTAATTGAGTATGGGGAAAGTTAAGTAATTTCCCATTCTCACCCTTGTCCCAATAAGTTGAAAGTTTGTATGCTTTCTTCTTTACAAGACCAGCTTTTAAATTTTTTATCCTAGTTACGGGGTCATGCATCAGTGGTTCTATTGGTTAATTTGATTCTGCAAAACTGGCATACTTGGATAATGCTATATGCATACTTTTATGGGATAATAATTTATTAAGGTCAGTAACTTATGAGGGGTGACAAAAACATGATTCTTTTTTTAATCTTATAGCAACTTTTAGTTCATTTGATGCAATGTCATGTAAAAATGAAGCCTGTAAACACGATGCTTCTGAGTACATCTTAAACTGTGGGAGTGATCCTTATCATTATTGGTGCAAGTACTTGTATATCAGAATTTGCTAAAACGAAATGTAATAGAAATCTCTATCATGTTGTATCGTGTGCAGTCATGTATTAATTTGTGTCGCCCGAAAGTGTTCCATCACTGTCTAACGAGTTTCGCTTGCTGCCTGGGAATCATAGGGCTAGGGATGGCTATCTAGAGGTTTGTTTCTCCTTAATTTAATAGTTTTTACCTGTGGCACATGATTGTGTCAAATCTGTAAAGTTTATCTTTTAAATTCACTTTGTAACCACGGTTGGTCTTCTCAGTTCTTCCCATCTGTTGTTCGACTTTAAACAGAGAATCAAACTCTTGCCACAGGGGAAACTGAAAGTCGAACTCCAGGAAATCAAACTATTCGTCAAACAGCTGTGACAGAAGAGGGCTCTGAACAAAGTCCCACAAACCTCCGACTCTGAGGATAATAGGGAGAGTCCCAAAATGATAATCGGCCAGAATCATAAACCTAGAGGATCAAGTCAGCACATTAACACAGAAAGTGGACCATCTATCTCAAGTTCAACCACTTTTTCTGACCAAACTTGATGATATCTTAAACATCATTAATGATATCAAAAAGGGGGTACAAATGACAACACTCAGATGCAAAGGAAACAATCAAGACTTAGACCCATGTTGGCTGCACAAAGTCTTTTTTGCTCAAAATATAATTTGTATCCACTTTATCATATCAATTTAATTACATTTTGACTCTTAATGGTTGCATCTGAATATCTTGTTTAATTATCTTAATTTATTTGCACTCATTAAGGAGTAGGGAAGAAAGGGAATCTAATCGAGGCAAGTACTAAAATATTCAGTTAAAAAAAAGAGGATTTGATTGAGTGTTGAGGAGGCAAGGAATTTAGTCCAAAATACCAAATGAAAAGTAGATCGGTTTTTTTCATTCTAAAGGAAGTGCATGTATTACCTGGATATTCAATTCAATTCAATTAGATAAACTATTCTAATATTTATATTCGTTTAAAATTTGTAAATTTAATACATAATTGATTCATATATTACTAAACTATTCAAAATTTTTATACGAGACATGAATATATATTTATTAGACTTATACACTCCTCCATACCTGCAGGTTTTTAACCTTTGGATCTTAAGGGCCTTGGGATTAAAGAATCCATTGGCCAACATACTTATGTAGTCAAATTTATTAGGCTGACTAGTGACAAGCTATTGCCAAACGCCTTAACTGCCTGTAGGGCATGTTTAAGAAACAAAAAGAATAAGGACTTGCGACCCCGGGGTGATAGGGGTAGTTCAATTATTTTATATGATGAAATAACTGTTGTATCTTTAATAAAATAAGTGACAATTTTTATACTCCCTCCGTCCTGTTTTAAATTGTTCATTCACTGTTTAGCTCATGTTTTAGCGAGCGAATTATTTATTAGTATTTGAAATGATAAAGAGATTTTTAAGATGGGGTATGATAGTCCTACCCCTTATCTATCCTACACCTCCTTAAAAGTTACTTAATCATTTCATATACTAATAAACAACCCACTCGCTAAAACACGAGTCAAACAGTGAATGAACAATCTAAAACATGACGGAGGGAGTATCACTTTTTTCATTAGGAGTACAAAAGTAATTAACAGTTTTCACCTTGGATGAATCACCCTAAATACCATTACCCTTCACGAACAAGGCAGATCCACGTTCTAGTTTGAAATTGCATATGTTCACATTTAGAATACGCCCATCAATTCAAATCTGAACTCCAGAAACTGAACATTGACACACAGAATATTTATGTATACATCCATCTGAAGTCTCAAAAAGCTGTTTTCGAGCACTAAGGGATGACATTAAGTTGCTCGTTGCTCAGGACAGACGAGAATAGCACAAAAGGTACACTAGAAGTTACAGCTCTTGTCAAAAATGACTCACTATCTTTGATTCGTTAGGAAGGAATGCTGAAGAGTAAGTTCACCGTTAGATGGATCAAAGAATGTCTCGATTTCTATTGAGGATAAAATGCCATTTCCAACCTCTACAGGCTCATTCAGAAGCTTCACACCCTGTTTCCAATGTCTTTTATCTGAAACATTCAGATAAAGAGTATTAATCTCATGAAGAATGATTTATTGATTTATTTGGGTTGATTAGGAATAGTAGCATGTTCAAGAAAAGACAATGAAAATGGATATCTACAAACGAAATGACCTGGTCCCGTTGACAAAATGGTATTTCCGTCCATATCCATGACCCAATCAATCCAAAGTACAAATCCATGGCAAATCCCAGATAATCTAAATTGAACCTATAAACAAGGTTGGTTAGACGAAGAAACGAGTTTAGTACTTGCAATATATTTAACGGGAGATATTACCTGAGCTTTTCCAGAACAAGAGCTCATTGGTTCTGAAAAATCAAACTCCATAACAGTGGCCATTTCACTGAGAATCTGGGACAAAATTTACGATGAAGTTAATCAATATTTACCAATCTAACCACACAATGATTAACACGAGACTACCTTGGTCTCTCCACACTGCCAAATAAAAAAGGGCAGAAAAGGACTTTCTTCTGTAACAGGTAAACCTCCACATGCCCCCAATGTGGTATTGACAACTGAATGATCAAATCCTTCAATTTCTTTCAAGCAACAGCGGCTTTGCCATAGGTCCTACAGAACTTTTTGAAGTGATGCATCTTCTAAATACAGAGATTATTCAGTTTAAGCATATCTATTACCAACTTACAGGGAGGTACACTGCACAAGCTTTCAACAATCCTCTACAAGGCATAATTAGCATATCTTTTGATAAAACGGGTTCAAGCAAAGTTCTTTCCTTCCTATAAACAAAAAGGTGAGTCATTAAGTTCTGACAAGAAAAAATCGCATTTCAATTTTATGTAATAGATTATTTGAACGGATTGAAGAATCAGAATAATGACTAAAGATTGGAAAGTCATAAACAAAACCAAACTATAATGATCTCCCCACGGAACTAAAGTGTAAGATTTTGAATAAACCACGTTAAGTTGGAAAAATAGAATTTGAGGAGCATCTCCATGAAGGTAAAGGTATAACTTTTCTTCTTTCTTGATATTTCTTCTCTACACTTACCTAGGGAAGATAGGTTACTATTGCCATTCATTAAGTTGGATTCCATTTAGTCTCTGATTTTAGGCGAAAGGTCCAGGCATAATTCACTGCTAGGCTTTTGCTTGGGGTAATATAATAATGAATTATTATTTACTGAATTTTTGGCAATATTATTGATACTATTAATAGATTTTGAAGCTAGAAAATGGACAGCATTTGTCTGCCAGTGGTATGGCAAATTGAGACACTAAGTTGTGAAGAAACGATGAATAAGATAAACCGTTGGGCACTCATGCGAGAATATAAATTTTTAGGTCATATAAAGTCAATTAATGAATTAATGTTAAATTCTGAATAAACTCACAATTTATTCTTAAATTCACACTGTTAATTTAATAACAATAAAATACTGCCAATTGAAGTCAAGAGGTAACACTTACCAAAATCGTAGATTTTGCCAGGGAAGTACACTCTCATTCCCATAATAGAACGGCTCCACTATGAATAAGTTAATCTGCAGAACAAGCGTCATTTGAATGTTTAGAGTAATACTTGGGTGCATTAATTGCACTGTACAACTGGTGCACAATTAATAATGTTTAATGAAAACAATTAATATTGTTCAGTGAAAACAACTAATACCTTTTAGTAAAACAACTGTACTATTTAAAAATGCCCTTGAGTTGCATGGTACAACTGGTGCAAGAAGTATTAGCCAAATGTTTATGTTCGATAAATGTAGAATTACATCATGAAAGATATGGTTCTTAATTAACTGTCCTTTAATACATTATAGCATAATTAGCTCAAGCAATTAATCATTCTTAACTCCAAAAAATAAATTTAAGTGGAAGATCTAAACATCAATTTGTTTTTTACCTTTCTATGATGCGAGTCTTGCAGGTCTTTCTTCTTTAGAAATTGTATATGATCCATGGTGTAGCCATTAGCTGCAGCACCTGTACGCAGATATTCTGCACCCTTCTTTCCAAGTCCTGGGAACAATGGAATTACATGCGATGTGTTCGAAAGACGAGCAAGAGCAATAACTAAGAAAATGCTATCATCTGCAACTAAACATAAAGGGTGTGCTCTCTGACTCAACTGAAAATTAAAAGAGGAAAAATCAGAGTCAAATATAGGTGAATACTTGAGGTACGGAATAAAACAATAACCGGACAGATAATATACTTCGATCAGCGAAAACAACTAATACTGACCAACTAATACGTTTTAGAAAGAAAATACCATTTAAAAATGCACTCGAGTTGCACGGTACACCTGGTGCATACAAGACTTTGTCGGGAAAAAATATATTAATCCATCTAATTACAATGGGGGAAGAACTTGTTTGCCAATATCATTTTACTTATCATCACAGAAGCAATTGGCATTTTGGGAACAGTGGTTCACTTGACATGGTATTGAATATAAATTATTACTCTGAGTAAACGGAAGGAAACATGAGATTCAAACTAATTGTTAGAAGAAACTAAATTTCATGCAAAATAACCTTTAACATGCATAATTGATGAGCTAAGCTAAGTCTTAAATTTTTATCCTCCACAATTGACAAAATAATCTTACAGCTTTCTCAATGGCATTGAGCATTAAAGATCTCCAAGCACTATCTCCGTACAAAGCATTTCTTTCTGGTGATAGAACAATCTGACAATCCCGAGTACGGAGGTCAAGATGTGCAGCCTCTTTCTTGAATTTGTATGAGATACTTGTTTCACTATGAACAGCATGTAACTGGACCTTTTCATCTTTGAGTACTGGAAGACCTGATCTTGGGGTAAACCAAACAGTTTGTTTCCAATGATCACACCAATTCCCAGAGCCTAGAGAAACACAAAATACAAGAATTGGTTAAAAGAAGATGATTTAATGGCATTATGGCACACTATCAAAGTCATAAAGGCCTCATCTAACAAGAAGAACCACATCTATATACGAAGTTTCTCCCCAAGGTTGAGCAGTGACATAATTTATAATTTTTCAATTACAACATATGTTTCTAAAATTTGCAATTTGATACACACACGTTTTAAATTTGTAATTACATCATATGACTAATTTTAGGCAATTTATGTTGACGCTGGCAGACAGAAGATCTTTGTAAAAATTGCAAATAAATTCACAACCTTTTGTTATTGTTTCAATTTAATCACAACCTTTTTTTTTTTTACAATTTCATATACTGCCACATCAACAGCACTTGCCGGAAAATAGTCATGTGATGTGATAGAATTGCAACAGTTTGAAAGGCCGTATATCAAATTGCAAATTTTAAGAACATATGTTGTAACTGAAAAAACTTGAAAAGTTGTGAGTTATTTTGCAATAAACCATTTAAATAAATCACATAAACAATACTCCAGATGGGTGGTTCATGCATGATAAAGACAAAGTAAGCATAGGTGTTGACTTACAAAGGGAGTTTGTTTCTAAATCTACATCAGAAGGACAGGGTATCCAACGTGGTCCTGTAGAATAGAAAATTGTTCCTTCCTTGTCAAGCTGTAGCAACCACCTGAAAGAGGACAAATAAATCATAAACTAACTTAGTTCTTATAATAATGATAAATAAAGAACTAGCCAAAGGCAAATACTTTTATGCACCAGTTGCACCGTGGAAATAAGTGCATTTTTAAGTAGTAATAATTGTTTTACTATGTTAGGGAATAACATAAATAAATTGATTCCACTGGGGAATAACATAAATGAATTCCTCACCTCTACAAGTTCAGACTTTAGATGGGATGGAATTCATTCATACTAAAAGGCATTAGTTGGTCAGTATTAGTTGTTTTCACTGAACAATATTAGTTGTGCATTAGTTGCATGGTGCAACTGGTGCACCGAAGTGTTACTCCTGGACAAAACATGAAAGACAATGACCTATGTGCCAAATGGCCCAAATCACGTACCATGAGATGATAGCATGAACTGTACCATCATTGGTAGCCCTTACTTGCAGCTCAGTTTCACGAGAACTGTCTGGTCTTCTCCAAAAGTCAAAATCAAAAACTTTAAACGGCTCTGAGAGCTGAACATATTTACCAGATTGATGTCAATACACATTCAACAGAAAAACTAACACTTAAACTAGAGAAACATTACCAGTTTGATTTCATCTTTAATTGCATCACAATGCAAAGCAATTTGCTGTTGTTCAATGCCTAAAAGGTTAGCCATCCCACTTGGAAAAAGATGAATGCCGTCTGATGCTTCTGCCTCTCTATGAACTAAATCATGCAAGTCTCGTAAATATGTGCACTCAACCAGCTGCAGCGAAAAAATGAAAAACATAGAAGACTTAGTAAACCAATTAATTCATTGAAAAGGAAAACACATCATTAAGTCACAAATTACTGATGTGGTTAACAAACTACGCACTTTAATCAATTACCTGGCCATAAGTTGTTGCTCGGAATGGCACTGTTTGTGGATTTTCTACTAGTAGTTTGTCATGTGCATGTTGTAGAGTTGGAATTAGCCCTTCACCCAGTAATTCTGAGTCTAAGATCTCACTAACCTGCATTTAGTAATATCATATATCCAGATAATTAGATATGCTCACACCTTTGCGCAAAAGCTACAAAGCTAGTTCATAGAGTAAAGTTAAACAGAAAGTACATAAAACTATACCCCTAAGCTTCCCATTCAATAATGTGTGAAGAAAGGAGAAGATGTTTTTTCATAACTTTTGCCTAAGAAGCAATTGCCAAATGAAATAGGCACCCACCATATCTATGAACACAAGATTACTTATATTTACTCCACAGAACACAAAATTAATCCATCAACAAGATTATCAAGTTTGTACTCACAAGAACATTAGCACGCGATGGCATATCGAAGCCAACTTCCAACTCATCCGACCTCTTATTTATGACACGTATTCTCCCATCCAAGCCATTGGCTCGGAGAACCACCTTCATTAATTTTACCATGGGAAGGTATGACTCACAAGCTGTAACCATCCCATTTGAAGTGGAGCTCGACTTCGAATCATGGAGGCCCATAGCCCGAGCTGCAATCATTGACAATAATCCCGTCCCGCTACTGTTCAAAATATACACATATCTCAGTCTTAAACATTGAACAAATAGCATAATCACCAGAATCATTATGCATGATTTTCGTTAATCTTAGCAACATTGCAGCTTACACAGGGTACTTTTACAAGCATAATTTAGCTAAAAAAAATTGCTGATGTGACATAGTATCATGTACTTATATTGCTATATAATTACATACAACTCAATACATTGGAAAAAAAGTACAGGTGAAAAATAAATAGATGAAATTCACTCCGCACAAGAATTCGACATTTCTTAAATAATGAAACAAATAGCACCATCACCAGAATAATTACAAGAATTTCGTTGATCTTAGCAACATTGCAGGTTACACAGGGCACTTTTACAAGCATAAAAAATTGCTGATATAATTAATCAAGTAAATCACATACAATTATAATACATAGGGTAAAAAAAATACAGGTGAGAATAAATGAAATTGAGAAATTCATTCATAGCAAGAATTCCACATTTGTTAATTTAGTTCAAAAACTTTCGAAGAGTACCCAATATCAAGAACGTGGCAGGGTTTAGTAACAGTCTTGTCAATGGCGAGGCGGAAGGCTGTGTTGCGGCGGGTATCATTAAGCATGTCAAGATACGACGTCGGGGCAAGAAGTGCTTTTGGGGTTGTTTGTTTTCCATTGTCATTTTCTTCATCTTCTTCTTCGATGACGATCCACTCGGATTTTCCGGTGAGTGGGTCGGTTTTGAGCTGAAACATTCGCTGAGTCAACTCAGCGGCGAAGGCGGAGGAGCGCACGGTTCTAGGTGCAGCGGGATATTTGAAGAGTAGGGGTTTAAGTAAGACGGAAGTCATCACATTTCACGCACATATACAACGTTTCGATGAAAATGAAGAAAAATCGGTCTTAATTTCGGTTTTATGCATAATTCTAATAAAACCAAACAAATCGAACCAAATTCTTCATTTATTGCATGAGTGGTTATGCAATATCTATTTGTATGGTGCACTTCATGGTGTATTTCAATATAATAAACAAATCACAAAATTTAATATAATAAATTCAAAATTTCTAGAATACACTATGGAATGCACATGTCTCCAATGCATAGAAAATGTACCCGTATTGCAAGGTATACTATTGCCCTCCTTTTGTTTTATTTTTTTTATCACCAAAGAGACAATGTTATTGAAATAAAGCAGGATATGAAGTGACACCCCAAAATAAATACAAATTACAGATACAAGGTTGCCGGGGGATTTTCATAAATGGCCTAGTCAAAGGCCAATTTATCAAGAATGGTCTTACTTATACAAATATATCAAAAATAACCTTCTTTTCATTAAATGATTTTAAAAATATATTTTATATGTTTAGGTTGTTTAAGTTGTTTACGTTGTTTAAGTTGTTCATTGTGTATGTTGTTTAAATTGTTTATTAGTGTAGGATGTTCAAGTTGTTTACGTTGTTTAAATTGTCCATTGTTTAAGTTGTTTATTAGTGTAGGATGTTCAAGTTGTTTAAGTTGTTTAAGTTGCCCATTGTGTATGTTTAAGTTGTTTATTAGTATAGAATGTTCAAGTTGTTTAAGTTGTTTACGTTGTTTAAGTTGTTCATTGTGTATGTTGTTTAAGTTGTTTATTAGTGTAGGATGTTTAAGTTGTTTAAATTATTTATTAGTTTAAGTTATTTGCATTGCTTATGTTATTAAGTTGTTTAAGTATGTTGTTTAAGTTGTTTATTAGTGTAGGATGTTAAAGTTGTTTAAATTATTTATAAGTGAAGGTTGTTTAAATTATTTGTTAGTGTACGATGTTTAAGTTGTTTAAATTAACTAACGTATAGAACATGGTCAATGAATATAGAAAATGAGCGTGGGTGACATGGTGTCAATGTAGAAGGACTTCCAATATCTTCGAATATGACATATGAAGAATTAAACAACCAGATTGTTTAAACAAGAACCCAGTTGTTTAAAGAATTTGATTTAAAAACAACTTTATCGTGAATCTTTTAAAAATAAGTTATTTATTCTATTTTGAAGACTTAAAATTCAAAATTAATGTTTTTCCACCTAAAAAAGAACTAATGCGAACTCCATTTAAACTTAATTTATGGACAATTTTAATTTCACAAATAATATCGAAGACTTAAACAATTTGGTTGTTCAAACAACTCGATTTTAAACAACCCCGTTGTTTTTCATTAAGATTAATTTATTATATGTTGAATACTTAAAAGTCAAAATTAATATTTCCTCACTTAAAAATAACTAATTCATATTTGGTATTTTGTTTGAACAACCTTAATCTCATAAACAATACTGAAGACTTAAACAACTCAATTGTTTAAATAACTCAATTTTAAACAACCTTGTTAACTATCACTAAAAATAAGTTAACCATTCTATTTTAAAGACTTAAAAGACAAAAATTGATATTTTCTCACCTAAAAGGAACTAACCCATACACCTTTTGTGCTTCTATACGAACAATTTTAATCTCCTGAACAACGTTTAAGTTTTTAACAACTTAGTTGTTTAATCATACTTAATCTCCTAAATAATTATCTATACTATCGGTAAGACTTAATCGTCATAATTGAAGTTTTATCCCTTAAAAAAGAAATTAATTCATACTCCTTTGTGTGAACAACATTATTTTTTAAGTATGATTGAAGTTTCAAAAGGCCCAGTTGTTTAAACAACTCAATTCTATACACCTCTACTGTTTAACATTAAAAAATAAGTCATCCATACAATTTTTAAGACTTAAACATCAAAATTAAAGCTTTTTCCATCCATTTGAACTTTTATTTGAAAAATATTATGTTTTAAACAAGATTGAAGTTTTAAAAGCTAAAAATTAAGTTTTATCACTTAAAAACATGTATTTCATACTCCGTTTGACCTTTCGTGAGAACAATAACGAAGTATAAACAACACTGGAGTCTTAAACAACCAAGAGTTGTTTAAACAACTCAATTTTAAACAACCTCGTTGATTACTATTAAATATAGGTTATCTATATCATTTTGAAGACTTAAAAGCTAAAAAATAAGTTTTATAACTTAAAAACATGCAATTCATACTCTGTTTGACCTTTCGTGAGAACAATAACGAAGTATAAACAACAGTGGAGTCTTAAACAACCAAGAGTTGTTTAAACAACTCAATTTTAAACAACATCGATGATTACTATTAAATATAGGTTATCTATATCATTTTGAAGACTTAAAAGCTAAAAGTTAAGTTTTATAACTTAAAAACATGTAATTCATACTCCGTTTGACCTTTCATGAGAACAATAACAAAGTATAAACAACACTGGAGTCTTAAACAACCAAGAGTTGTTTAAACAATTCAGACTTAAACTACCCCGTTGATTACTATTAAATATAAGATATCTATATCATTTTGAAGACTTAAAAACTAAAAGTTAAGTTTTATCACTTAAAAACATGTAATTCATACTCCGTTTGACATTTCGTGAGAACAATAACGAAGTATAAACAACATTGTAGTCTTAAACAACTCAATTTTAAACAACCCCGTTGATTACTATTAAATATAGGATATCTAGATCATTTTGAAGACTTAAAAGCTAAAAGTTAAGTTTTATCACTTAAAAACATGTAATTCATACTCCGTTTGACCTTTCGTGAGAACAATAATGAAGTATAAACAACACTTGAGTCTTAAACAACCAAGAGTTGTTTAAACAACTCAATTTTAAACAACCTCGTTGATTACTATTAAATATAGGCTATCTATATCATTTTGAAGACTTAAAAGCTAAAAGTTAAGTTTTATCACTTAAAAACATGTAATTCATACTCCGTTTGACCTTTCTTGAGAACAATAACGAAGTATAAACAACACTGGAGTCTTAAACAACCAAGAGTTGTTTAAACAACTCAATTTTAAACAACTCCATTGATTACTATTAATTATAGGTTATCTATATCATTTTGAAGACTTAAAAGCTAAAAGTTAAGTTTTATCACTTAAAAACATGTAATTCATACTCCGTTTGACATTGAGAAAATATAGGATATCGAGTCTTAAACAACCAAGAGTTGTTTAAACAACTCAATTATAAACAACTCCGTTGATTACTATTAAATATATGATATCTATATCATTTTGAAGACTTAAAAGCTAAAAGTTAAGTTTTATCACTTAAAAACATGTAATTCATACTCCGTTTGACCTTTCGTGAGAACAATAATGAAGTATAAACAACATTTGAGTCTTAAACAACCAAGAGTTGTTTAAACAACTCAATTTTAAACAACCTCGTTGATTACTATTAAATATAGGCTATCTATATCATTTTGAAGACTTAAAAGATAAAAGTTAAGTTTTATCACTTAAAAACATGTAATTCATACTCCGTTTGACCTTTCGTGAGAACAATAACGAAGTATAAACAACACTGGAGTCTTAAACAACCAAGAGTTGTTTAAACAACTCAATTTTAAACAACCTCGTTGATTACTATTAAATATAGGTTATCTATATCATTTTGAAGACTTAAAAGCTAAAAGTTAAGTTTTATCACTTAAAAACATGTAATTCATAATTCGGTTTTGACCTTTTCGTGAGAACAATAACGAAGTATAAATAATATCGAGTCTTAAACAACCAAGAGTTGTTTAAACAACTCAATTTTAAACAACCTCGTTGATTTCTATTAAATATAGGTTATCTATATCATTTTGAAGACTTAAAAGCTAAAAGTTAAGTTTTATCACTTAAAAACATGTAATTCATACTTCGTTTGACCTTTCGTGAGAACAATAACGAAGTATAAACAACACTGGAGTCTTAAACAACCAAGAGTTGTTTAAACAACTCAATTTTAAACAACCTCGTTGATTTCTATTAAATATAGGTTATCTATATCATTTTGAAGACTTAAAAGCTAAAAGTTAAGTTTTATCACTTAAAAACATGTAATTCATACTCCGTTTGACCTTTCGTGAGAACAATAACGAAGTATAAACAACACTGGAGTCTTAAACAACCAAGAGTTGTTTAAACAACTCAATTTTAAACAACCTCGTTGATTTCTATTAAATATAGGTTATCTATATCATTTTGAAGACTTAAAAGCTAAAAGTTAAGTTTTATCACTTAAAAACATGTAATTCATACTCCGTTTGACCTTTCGTGAGAACAATAACGAAGTATAAACAAAAATGGAGTCTTAAACAACTAAGAGTTGTTTAAACAACACAATTTTAAACAATCTCGTTGATTTCAATTAAATATAGGATATCTATATCATTTTGAAGACTTAAAAGCTAAAAGTTAAATTTTATCACTTAAAAACATGTAATTCATACTCTGTTTGACCTTTCGTGAGAACAATAACAAAGTATAAACAACACTAGAGTCTTAAACAACCAAGAGTTGTTTAAACAGTACAATTTTAAACAACCTCGTTGATTTCTATTAAATATAGGTTATCTATATCATTTTGAAGATTTAAAAGCTAAAAGTTAAGTTTTATCACTTAAAAACATGTAATTCATACTCCGTTTGACCTTTCGTGGAAGAATAACGAAGTATAAATAACATTGGAGTCTTAAACAACCAAGAGTTGTTTAAACAATAAAATTTTAAACAACCTCGTTGATTTCTATTAAATATAGGTTATCTATATCATTTTGAAGACTTAAAAGCTAAAAGTTAAGTTTTATCACTTAAAAATATGTAATTCATACTCCGTTTGACCTTTCGTGAGAACAATAACGAAGTATAAATAACATTGAAGTCTTAAACAACCAAGAGTTGTTTAAACAACACAATTTTAAACAACCTCGTTGATTTCTATTAAATATAGGTTATCTATATCATTTTGAAGACTTAAAAGCTAAAAGTTAAGTTTTATCACTTAAAAATATGTAATTCATACTCCGTTTGACCTTTCACGTTAACAATAACGAAATATATACAATACTAGAGTTTTAAACAACAAAGAGTTGTTTAAACAACTCATTTTAAACAACCTCGTAATTTAATATTAAATATAAGTGATTTATATTATTTCGAAGACTTAAGAGCTAAAAATAAAATTTTATCACTAAAAAATATGTAACGAGAGTTGTTTAAGCAAAATATATACAACATCGAAGTACAAACAACACCGAAGTCTTATACAATTCCCTTCCAAATATTAGTAAGTGAAAAATATTATTTTATTAATACATAAAAATAAAATCCCAAAACTGCTCAAGACCATTGAATTTCCCTGATCATTCCTAGTTGTTTTTCCACCTCAATTGATGTTCCAACCTCTTTGGCTCTCAACACGCTCTCATAAATGAGGATTAATCATAAGTTGTATTTGTCCTCTTGAACTTTAGCATTTTTAAATGCTTCTTTTAATGCTTTTGGTGTAACTGATTCAACACCCTCTAAATACTCATCCAAAAGCCTATTTTCTTTAGGTATTTTGGTTGTATAATCCTCTTCTTTGCCAGGATTTAAACCTGTAATTAGAATGAACTCCATCAAGGAGAAACACAAAGTCTCATCCCCAATTTTGAACCATAACTCTTTATCATTACTCACAGGCTTGGTGCGATTCCATTTACGTGCAATTCTTCTTAAGAGCAAGCTATTCATTAACTTGCCAGAAAACTTCACCTCCTCCATTTCTAGTAACTTGCCAAAACAAGATTCTTTCAACTTTGTCCTGTATTCTTGATCCAGCTTGCTGTTAATTTTTCTTACTATTGATGGCTTACTACGTGAGCCAACTTTTGGGTCACACCACTTATCAACAGGGATAATATACTCCATTATGCAAGACCTGTTACAAAGAAATTTGAATAAGCAAAGAGTTATATGGATTATCCTTCAAATAAACTTAAATACATACGAGCCTATAAACATGTAATTTCAGCCACACTCAAATGAATTCTAATTCTAAGTTCTAATAATTAGATAAAAATCAATCCATGAGCTCTAATTAACTGATTAACTGTCTAACATACAAAGTTGAATACATAATAAATTTTCTGATGATAGTATAAAAACTTGTACAGAGTCATATATATTTGGCCGGTTCAGTTATATTAAATTTCTTACTACAAAAATCGAAACCGAATCTAAAATCAAAATGATAAGAAATTAAACCCAACCTAGTAGTTGATTATGGTTCGACAAAGATAGGCTTTTCTGCCTTCTTTAGTTTACGATTTCATACCATTTCTCGCTACTATCATTCTCATTTTCATTTCAATTCCTTTTGACAAAACCAAGCACCACTTCAATGTTTCCTATTACATGGAGGATAGTCTTTTGGCTTCCAGCAGTATTGTGGTGCAATCTGTTGGATGCTTTTTCTTTTTGGTGCATTGCCATAAGTGTTATTATACATGTAATGCTGGTTTATGGATCATTATGCCAATTAAATTTGTTATCTAAATAACTCATAGTTGTTTTCTAAGAGATGGATGACACTATGACCGGACATCTAATAATTCAATCAATTACTGAATGCTATAAGGGTAAAATTGAATCCAGGATTGTAATTGCACCTTTACAATGGGCTAGGTTACTCCCCAAATGATTGATTAGAGATATGGGTCATATCTTACAATGGAACAAAAAACACAAGCAAGGAGTAGATTATGCAGGATTATTTATCAATGCCAAAAATTCCCTCTAACCAAACATGCCTAAAGAGACTTACAATCCTGCATTTCCGGTCAATACCAGTTTTATGGTTTTAAACACATTCACTGATAGCTTTAACAAAAGGCTATCATATTACTAAAATTTGAAAAATTAAAATGGGTGTTCTTTAATGTTAAATGCACCAAAATCTCAAACCCAAAAATTACATTAAAATCAAGAAAAATGTGACACTTCAACTCTTCAATATGCTGTCTAGTTCATACCGACAAAAGACAGTTCAATTCATACCACAAAAGATTGTTCAATTTACCTGTAGATAGACTTAGGGCTATATAATCCAGAGAATCAAAGTAGTATTCCTTCTCATTTGCAGTGGAAGAAGACACCCATTTCGAAACTCCTACTTTTCTCGAAGAAGATGACACCCATTTGCAGTGCGCAACTCTTCTTCCTCCTTTTTCTTTTTTTCCTAGATTTTTGTTTTGAAGGGAAATGAGCAAATATTTGGTGAGAGAGGTTTTCTTTCGATTTGAATTAGACAATTTGGGGAAGTAGATTTGAAGAAGATATTTTGAAGAAAGGGGAGAAAGAAGGCGTTTTTTTTGTTTGAAAAGAAGAGAAACAATTTTGAAGATTTCTTCGTGATTTGAATTGAAGAAGCTGGGCACATATACTTTATTGTTTTTTTTTAATTACAATTTTTTTTAATTGCAAAAATATCTGGTCAAAGGGTTGAAGGCCAAAATTAAACATCAGTCGGGTTTTAATGCTATACTTGATAGTTTCCACCAAGGTTGCCCCCGGAGTTCTATAGCTAATGCCTAACATCCAAGTTCTACACTAGGTCTATCTATCCATTCCTTAAATTAATAATGTTGGCATCTCGACTCTTTAAACAAAAATTAACTCCAAAGTCTTGATTTTAATTTGTTTACCACTTTTTCCAACTTCACCTCTTCTCCTTCGAATAATTTAGCATCTCTCCACTTCCACAGTAGTCAAACAATGCATTTACAGTCATAGCATACGTTCTCCTCCTTTTTCCTCTAAAAAGTCTACTATAGTAGAGTAGGTTTTTGTAAACGAATTTGAGGAGAGAGTCGTATGAATTACCAACTATCTACAACTTTCCATCCACACTAAATATGAAAGCTTGCACTTGAACAAAATGTGTCTCGCCTTTTCAAGATATTTCCCGCATAACACACAGTACTTCAAGTCATCATTTGGATTCATAACACCTTTTTTTTTGTACTCGGTTTTTTGTTGCTATTATCTCCCATATGACTCTCCCTGCGTGTACTATGGCATTGGGTGGCAAAAACTTGTTCCAGAATAACTCGAACACTATATTGTTCTATGTTTCATCCTCGTCAGGTCTTGTTGTAGCCACTAGTAAACAACCTTTGTTGAGGTTTTGCCATTCGGGGCTAGATTCCATCTCCATGTGTCTTCCAATTCATATTTTAGTGGGTACCCGTTAATCATATAGATAACATCATTCAGACTTTGTTTGTTTTGGGACTCACACGGATGAACTTAGGACCTTATGCTTCCCGTCTCATACGAGTTTGAGATTTAAAGTCTGATTTTCAAATCTCACATTCGATCCACACCTACAAATATCTATAAAACATTTTATTACTCTTCCCAATATATCACATTTTTTACACTTTATTA
Source organism: Stenogyne calaminthoides (assembly GCA_037126765.1). Taxonomy (NCBI): domain Eukaryota; kingdom Viridiplantae; phylum Streptophyta; class Magnoliopsida; order Lamiales; family Lamiaceae; genus Stenogyne; species Stenogyne calaminthoides. The sequence goes on along the minus strand of JBBCBC010000008.1, from coordinate 33,546,583 downwards.
CTCTTCTAAATATAATATAATACTAAAACATCAATCACTATTAAACATTAATTTGACATAAAGTTAAATCTCACTCTACTTAAATCCTACAATAAACACATGCATTTACTATTTATCAAATATTCTAAATTCTTGAATTTTAAAACATTGACTTGCTACGCACACTTAAATCCGAACAAACATAGCCTAAGCATATTAGGCCCATATCCTGTTCCACCTGATCCACTCACTATTGCACTCTTTTCAACCTGAAATTTATACTATTTTCTTTATCAAATTGCAACATGAATTATATAAGTTTGACTATTTCCTAGCTAAGTTTAATTCTTGTGCTATTTTTCAGCAAATGCTATGTTTGTCCAAGATTATATTTGTCATTTCAATTTACTAGTTGCTTTTTCAAATAAATCTTTAATTTCTTAAAATTGTAAGAAATAAATTATGAAAGCCCTCATTCCAAAGCACCTCTAGTCTGAGAGAGAAAGAAGACGAAATTGTGTATCAAATTTCTTCAATTTTGTGATGATATTGTCTTTCATCAAGATTGTGGAGCATTTTTGCTGCTTCATGTAGACGGTACGATGTCCAGAAATAGTTTCAAGAAGGAAGCATTGTTCTCAGCTTTATACAAAAAAATAACTATATATGTTGTTTTATATCAAGAAAAAATGTGGATCATCGTTGCGATTGTGGTAGGATTAATTGCCTCAAAATGAACATCACTGTCTAATCAAAACCCAGGAAAGATGTATATTTCATGTGTTAATTTTCAGGTAAGTTCATAAATGGATGGATAGAAATAGAAGGTGAACTCAAAAAGGCAATGACGGAGATGAGACCATGGAGTAATGTATTGCGTCTCGTGCCTCTTTCCCCGTCGTCAGTCACACAACAAAGCATAGCCATATTTTCATACGGCTGAGCCTCCTCTTTGGTGGTTCCAATTCTAGAAACAAGCAATTATTTGTTGAGATAAGTTTCCAAATACACGAGTAATAAATTTCTTCTACTACACTTCGATTGATTACAATATCAGAAATTCCAACACTTTCGCAAAGCTCAATCATAATTGAGAGTGTCATCTCAAATCATTTCACTCTATAGTAGCGGGTTACGAGACCCTTTTCAAGACTATTGAACATTGTATGTTCGTCCACTATCTCTTAGCCTAAATTACTTCATTCCATTAAAATTAGATGACATATTCATTTCAGTCATATATATTATTTACATAATACATGTTGTTTTGACATTTTTACCCCTCATTATCTTATATATAACCCTAATGATTACTTTTGATGGTCATTTAAATTATTAATTTTCCTATGTTGTGTGAATAAGTTTCTCAGCCAATAGTAATTATCATTACGAATATTTTAATTATCATAAATTAAGATTAGTGTTTGTTATAGTCGGATTTGCCCGATCGTATGAACAATCACCCACAAAGCGATAATAATAATAAAATATGAAGTATAGAGAACACACGATTTGGTGACCCGGTTCGCCAAATGTGGCTACGTCCTGAGGGCAGTACTAAGCCAGGAATTTCTTATAATATCTGCCTAACTACTAAGATTTCTCCCCTTTACAATGTGCATTACAATGTGTATTTATAGACTACGAACTTGGTTTTTCCTCTTCATGGGCCGGGAAATCTCGGCCTCCTAGGGTTTTCCGCTGGCTGGAAACAGACTCCTATCTTCTCGGCGCCAATCCCGTCCATAGTTAGACTTTCCCTCGTTATGCCCTGAAGATCTACCTCCATAAATGTTCCGCGATCTTATCCCATAATTCAACCATTTTCTACGGGAAAGTCATAGGGCCGGGGCGACCAGGCATGGGTGGTCGCCCCCGGGTTACTCGCTATAACTTGGTCGCCGTATTCGATGGTCGCCCTGGAGTGCTCGCCTCGTCGCGACGAGGCCACAACAATTGCCCCCTAGGTCGCTAGCGAGGTGGTCGCTGGTCGACCTGGTTCGTATTCCGCAACACCTAGGGCGACGTCCGTCTGTGGGCCCGGGTAAGCTCAACCGTTGCCTCAAGAATGCAGACGATGACATAACTTTTGCAGGTCATGATGGCGCGTAGTCGTCACGCGCCCGTTATTCTCGGAATTTAGCGGATTCACCCCCATTTTTGAAAAATATATTTGCATTCGAGCCCCTGCCCTTTCTTATAAATAGACCCTTTCGTCTCCGTCTTTAGGACTTTTGCTTCTTCGAGTGAGTCTGCGAGCCATCGTCTTCCGGTGCTTTGTACGGTTAATCGGTAAGTGCAAGGTTCCTTTCTCTTCTATTCCACTCCGTGCATAATGTCTATGCCTCCTGGTGGCCGTCTGGGTCAGATGGAGGGGGAGCCCTCCTCCTCCATTTCACCGGGGTCGGATTCCCCGGTGAGGGAAGTTTTGTCGGCCGGAGTACCAAGCGGTGGGGTTTACCCTAGTGGTATGGGCCCTTCTCGTCCCGCCCAGGGGAACTCTCCTATTGATCTGGATGTATTTGGTCTCCTCGAGGACCTGGAAGTTCTTACGCCGGAGTGGGGTGTGGGAGCCCCTCGGGACGGCCCTCCTGACGAGCCGGAGACCTCCGCTTGCCGCGACCAAGACCATCCCGACTTCTTCGACTACCGGTCCTATCGGGCCGGGTCCCACCACCACCGACCATTCCGTTCCATTGTCCATGTTGCGACCAAGTCTAGGTTTTTTATAAACGATGAGAAATACCGTTCTACAATGTCGGAGGCCGACCTGGACTCAACTCATCGCCAATATGAGACTCCAAACGACGTATTTTTCTATCGTCCGGAGGGGTCTGAGAGGGCCGACCAGCCCCCAGAGGGCATGATCGCCATTCACGAGGCGATCATAGATGCCGGACTTCGCTTCCCGCTCCACCCGGCGATCTTTCATCTACTGGCCGCCTGGCACCTTGCCCCGACGCAGATTACTCCAAACGGGTGGAGTTACCTTTTGGCGACTCTAACGGTGCTTGGCCAAGCTGGTCTTTACCGGCTACCCACTCCCATGGAGGTGAACTACTTCTGGTCGCTGGTCGCCCAGCATGGCCAGGAGGGTCATTACGCATTGAAGAATCGTCCTGGTCAGCGGATTATGTGGGAAATAGTCAACAAAATTAAGAACTGGCACCCCCGATGGTGGTTTGTGGGGGGAGCTTGGCAGAGCGCCTCCCCGGGTTCTGTTTTTGAGATTCCTGTACCCATCGATTTCCAAGAGCGGGCTCCTCGTAAGGTCCCTTCCTGAGGTGGCGTCGAGCATCTCTGTATTGATCTAATTTCCCTTTCTCTCTTGTAGGTCTACTTGTTGCTGACGAGAGCCAGCTGAATTAGGATTTTGAGACTGCTCGTCGGATCGCTTTCGACCAACCCTGGGAATCCCGCCACGTTGAGCTCTATAACTCTCCCTCCGAGAGGCTATGGGGAGGGCTACAAACGTACCCTCGTGAGACCGGTCGCCTTCGTGAGTCTCTTCTTTAAAAACTGCTTGAATCCCTTCAGAATTCCCTCTTTAAATATCATGATCGCTTTCTTGCAGCTTCTTACATACCCGTTTAGGTGATAGCCCTAACTCGGCAAAGACACAAATGATTTTCGCCGGAATCCCGCCTCAACTTCTCCCCGGGTTGGGTCGCGGGCGCGGCCCACGCCCCGCCGGGGGGGGGGGGGCATAGTGGAGACGGGGGGGGGTCTTCTCGGGCAGATCGCTCTAAGGAGAAAAGGAAGACCAAGGAGGGGCGAGAGGGTGTTCGCCCATCCCATTCAGAAGGCTCCCCCATCCGTAAGCGTGGCCGCACGGGCGACCACTCCCCACATGCTCCTGGGGGAGGGAGCGCTTCCCAGCGGGAGCCCATTCTCGCCGTCCATCCTCCACCGTCCATACCCCTGCCACCGCCTGGCCGCCAGTTTTCCGGGGATCATACATTCGTGGGGTTCGACATTGACCTCTCCGGGGCGTAAGTACTCGCCGCCCTCTTCGAATGTCTGCTTCCTCTTTCTTTTACAAATGTTTGACTTGTTCTTTCCTTACAGGTTCGCTAACTTCCCGCCGCCCGTGTCCGACTACCTTTGGTCGAAGATGCCTCCCATTGTTGGGGTCTCACGGACAGCCTCGGTATATATACCGGCACTAGACGGACGGGGCGTGCCAAGGTCTTTGGTCTCGCGGGCGACCACCACGCCGCCTCCTCCAATAGCAAGGAGAACAACCTCTACACTGCTCTAATCTACTCTCAGAAGGCGGCCACGTTCCTTGAGCGGGTCGTCGAGCAGAATGACCAGGATTTGGAGACCTCCTGCTCGGCCCTCGAAGAATTATGCCAAAACATTATCAACTTGTGTTATTCAAGCTAATTTACAGATAACAAGTTGAGGGGGAACGAGAGAACAAGTTGAGGGGGAAATCACGAAATCAGAAGAAGATGATCGAGATCGACGAGGTCGGCAGATTTCCAGACCGATCAAGATCGATGAGTAAGATGAGTTCCGAGTTAATTGACGAAGTGCAAAATCAAGAGAAGAAAAGCTGCCACCGACGTAAGATCGCGACTGTAATGCACTGATCAGATGATCGTAAGAAGAGACGAAATGATCTCGGTGATCAAGAGCGCATAAGCCGATCGTAAAGAAACCCACCGTAAGATCAAGAGAAGGTTGCAGATGAGACTGATCAAGATCAGACGTGATCAAGATCAGATAAGATAACCTGATATACTAACTCGATGTAATCGACCGATGCTATCCTCGATATGTTGATCTGAAGATAGGCCGATCCGATCACCAGCCGATCGATCAAAAGAAGAAATCGATAGCCTCGAGTCAAGTGACCGAGGGTCGAGTAAAAGAACCTCAGGTCGAAGTCAAGAGTCAACTCAAATTAGCCCGAAAGTGTCAAAGATGCCCGACGACAAGGTTCGGCCAAGAGAAGTCTGTTGAATCAAGAACTCGAGACTCGTAAGTATCCCGAGACTCGAGAAGAATCTCAAGACTCAGAGAGAACTCGAGAGAATCAAGACTCAGAGAACCCTGAAGACTTAGAAGTTCCTGAAGAATATAGCCGTTAGATTCAGCTGACGTGGACCAATGAGAGGAAGACAACCAGCCTGAAAAAGCTGTAGAACTTACAGAATAGTATGGATTTGAATGTGATTCTCTCCAACGGTATCATTCAAATCCACACTATAAATACAAGATCTTCCATCAAAATTAAGCTTGGAGAATGTGGAAAAAGATGCTACAGAGCCAAGAGCCATATACTCAAGCATTCCCACCATAGAATACAAGTCTGTAGATATACAAATATATTCAAAGAGTGTTCTACCATAGATCTAAGCACAAATGTAATATCCTAAGCTTAGAGAGATTTTCCCATCCTTAGCATTGAGGCTAAAACAAATGTAAGGGAAAATCTCACCATAGTTGGAGACAACACCAAATCCAAACCCCATTCTCGTAAGAGATAACTAGTGGTGAAGTGAGGTAGTTGTTAGGCAATCCCGTGGAGGGTGATAAGTCCCGTTGGAGTGTGAACTCGGTAAACATCTATAGGCAATCCCGTGGAGGTGATAAGTCCCGAGGCGAGCCCGAGAGGGTGATAAGTCCAGTTTGAGTGTGAACTCGTTAAACATCTGTAGGCAATTCCGTGGAGGGTGATAAGTCCCGTTGGAGTGTGAACTCGGTAAACATCTATAGGCAATCCCGTGGAGGGTGATATGTCCCGTTTGAAGGACTTTTCATAGGAACAGGGAGAGTGGATGTAGGGGCTTGAGTCTCCGAACCACTATACTTTGTTGTGTTCTTTATTGCTTTATGTTTATACTTGTCATATGCATTCAGTTATAAGAAAAACACATCACATAGATTTAAAAGAAAAAAATTGGAATCACCATTCCTTCACCCCTGTTTTATATGCATTACATGATATTTCCGCATTTCATGAGTTTTTCACCGGGACCAACAAGTGGTATCAGAGCAGGAGTTCAAAAGATCACTTTTAATATGATCACCTGAACTAATTTTTTTAAACAAAAACCCGTTTTCTTTAAAAATGCATATATTTTAATGTTTTTGCGTCATTATAAAAAATGAGGAAATTGTTGGGATATTTTAGTTTTGATGAATTATGCCAAAACATTATCAACTTGTGTTATTCAAGCTAATTTACAGATAACAAGTTGAGGGGGAACGAGAGAACAAGTTGAGGGGGAACTCACGAAATCAGAAGAAGATGATCGAGATCAGACGAGGCTGCAGACGAGACTTATCAAGATCAGATGAGTAAGATGAGTTTCGAGTTAACTGATGAAAGGCAAAATCGGAGAGAAGAAAAGCTAAGCCAAGTGATCGAAGATCGGATGACCGAAACGAACTGATCGGATGATCGGAAGAAGCGAATTTAGTGATCTAGTGATCGTAAGAGCGTATTGCCGGTCGAAAAGAACCCGAAGATCAAGAGAAGGTTGCAGATCGTAAGATGAAAGCAGATGAGACCGATCAAAGATCGAGACGGATCGAGATCAGAGAAGATAACCCGATATGCTTAACTCCGATAATCGCGACGACGCTATCGAGACATGTTGACTGAAGATGTATTTCATCGATCAGGACGATCAGACGCAAGAAGAAACGATAGCTCTTTGAGTCGAAGTGACACGAGGGTCGATGAGTAAAAGTAACGAGGGTAGGGATGTCCGGGTCGAAAGAGGGAACTCGTTACTCGAAAGTGTCAAGATGCTTTTGTCGACAAGGTCCGGCTGGAAGAGAAGTCATTGAATCAAGAACTCGAGACTTCGAATATCCGAGACTCGAGAAGAATCAAGACTTCGGGAGGAATCTTGAAGACTCAGATAATCCTGAAGACTCAGAGAACCATGAAGACTCAGAAGTTCCTGAAGAATATAGCCGTTAAATTCAGCTGACGTGGACCAATGAGAGGAAGACAACCAGCCTGAAAAAGCTGCAGAACTTACAGAATAGTATGGATTTGAATGTGATTCTCTCCAACGGTAACATTCAAATCCACACTATAAATACAAGATCTTCCATCAAAATTAAGCGTGGAGAATGTGGAAAAAGATGCTACAGAGCCAAGAGCCATATACTCAAGCATTCCCACCATAGAACACAAGTCTTTAGATATACAAATATATTCAAAGAGTGTTCTACCATAGATCTAAGCACAAATGTAATATCCTAAGCTTAGAGAGATTTTCCCATCCTTAGCATTGAGGCTAAAACAAATGTAAGGGAAAATCACACCATAGTTGGAGACAACACCAAATCCAAACCCCATTCTCGTAAGAGATAACTAGAGGTGAAGTGAGGTAGTTGTTAGGCAATCCCGTGGAGGGTGATAAGTCCTGAGGCGAGCCCGAGAGGGTGATAAGTCCAGTTTGAGTGTGATCTCGTTAAACATCTGTAGGCAATCCCGTGGAGGGTGATAAGTCCCGTTGGAGTGTGAACTCGTTAAACATCTATAGGCGATTCCGTGGAGGGTGATAAGTCCCGTTTGAAGGAATTTCCCTAAGAACAGGGAGAGTGGATGTATGAGCTTTAGTCTCCGAACTACTATACTTTGTTGTATTCTTTATTGCTTTATGTTTATACTTGTCATATGCATTCAGTTATAAGCAAAACACATCACATAGATTTAAAAGCAAAAATTTGGAATCACCATTCCTTCACCCCTGTTTTATATGCATTACATGATTTTTCCGCATTTCATGGGTTTTTCACCGGGACCAACAGAGGCTTCCCTCCGAGCCGCCGATGACGCCGCGTTGGGGATCTTCTCCTATATCAGCGCCTATGCCGACGTTCTCTGGGATGTGTTCCGACGCGACCCCTCCACCGATGCCTCCATTTTGTGGAGGACTTTAAAGCCTTCGTTGCCGACTGCCCGCCCGAGGCAGATGTGGTTTCCTGTGGCAGACTTGGCTGATTTTGGCATTGATTTGTCATTCTTGGCCCCGGAGAGCAGGCTGGTGCGGCCGGGTAGGGGCTCCGACCACGAGGGATCCTCCGGGGAGGTGCATGTCGACCTCGAGGCATCGCCTGTGCCCCCGGCGGAGATGGTGGCCACCCCGGGTGGTGAGGTCATCGGAGGCAAGGGTCAGATGGGCGACCGGGCTGTGGTGGATAGGTCAGGGGATGATGGTTAGAGCCTCCTTTTCTGCTAGGCATTTTCTGGAAGATGTTATCTTTTTTGTCTTTTTTTTTTACTTTCACGTGTATGCTCTTCGTCCCCTCGTGGTGTAATCTTGTAAATGGCCTACGTGCCTTTTTTCTTTAATGAAGGGATTTATCATCCGAGTTTGTCATTTTCGCGCATTTACGTACTTGTTTCTTGCTTTGTTTCTTAGAAAGTCGGTCATGCAAACTTGGACATGCACCGACGACTACGAGTCTTGCCTGTATCCTAATTGCCGTTTGAATATGGTACGATGTAAATGGACTATGTTTTGATCATCTTATTTTATGCGATATGTCTAAACTTTGGCTTAGTCGTGTTACGGTGTTGTCTTTTGAAAAGATTGTCATGTTTTGGCTGGTGGCCAATGTGATGATGACTTTGTGGACACAAGTTCCAAGTGATGCTTCCTGTCGTAGGTGGTCGACTTATGCATTCGGCGACCATTCCTGCGACTTGACCTTCATCGTCTAGACCGTTCCTGGGATGGTTCCTGGACGACTTATTCTAAAAACTTGCGAGGAATTCCAAAAATGTAACTTATTATAAAATGTTTCCATTGAAAACTATTGAGCTATTACAGAGTTTTAATAGGCAAACTGGTAAACAGGTTCTTAGCTGGCCCTTACTGATAGTATTTCTTTAGGTGAGCCGCGTTCCATGGATATTGTGCCGGTGTGCCGTCCTGGTCTTCGATCTCGTATGTCCCGTTTGCCAGGCACCTGGATATTCTGAACGGGCCTTCCCAGGTGGGGCCAAAAACCCCTTTGGGTACCCCGAGTACCTTTTTTAGGACGAGGTGACCTTCTTTGAACTGTCGGAGCTTGACCTTTGAGTTGTAGTATTTTTCTGTTTGCCGTTTGTAGCTGGCGTTTCTCAAGTTAACCTCTATCCTCTTTTCTTCCAGTAGGTCCAAACTAGTCGTCATAGCCGTGTCGTTGCCGTTTGAGGCTCTGTTGCTAGTTCGGTGGCTCGGTATGGCGACTTCCGCTGGGATTACCGCCTCTGTTCCGAATGCGAGGGAGTAGGGTGTTTCCCCTGTGGAGGTCCTGCAGGTTGTCCTGTAAGACCACAATACCTCGGGCAGTTAGCTTGCCCACCTGCCCTTCCCCTCTTCAAGTCGTGCTTTCAGTGTATGTTTGATAATTTTGTTGATCGCCTCGACTTGCCCATTGGATTGAGGATGGTAAGGGGTGGAGAAGAGCTTTGCTATCTTCCATTTCTTGAAGAACGCGTCGATCGTGAGGCCGTCGAACTACTTTCTGTTATCAGATACGATTTCTTGCGGGAGATCAAAGCGACAAATGATATTTTTCCATATGAACTTTATCACGTTGTTTTGGTCGATCGTCGTGAGGGCTTTGGCCTCTGCCCACTTTGTGAAGTAATCGACTGCGATGAGAGCGAACCGTACATTCCCTGGGGTGTTGGGCAAAGGCCCGATGATGTCGATTCCCCATTTTGCGAAAGGCCATGGGCTTAGAATGCTGGTTAGCTCTTCTGGAGATACCTTGATTGAGGGGGCGAATATTTGGCACCGGTGGCATGCCTTTGCGTATTCGAGAGCGTCCCTTTTTAAAATCGGCCAGAAATATCCTTGTCGGATGGTTTTGTGGGCTAGGGATTGGCCCCCCTCGTTGTTTCCGCAGGTGCCTTCGTGGATTTCTTTCAGAATGGCTAGCCCCCTCGGCCTTTGTCACACACCTGAGTAACGGGATGCTGAAGCCTCGCTTGTATAAGTTACTGTCGACTATCACGTATCTCGCCGCTCTCATCTGTAGTCGTCGGGCGTCGACCTTACTATTAGACAAGTTTCCTGACTTTAGATATTCGAGTATGGGTGTCCTCCAATCCTCGTGGTCGGTGTCCATTGGGTCGGTGAGGGCTACCAGGGCGTGTACGGTGGATGGGAGGGTTAGTCTTGTGATGGTAACGTCTTTCATATTAGCCGGCCCTTCTGATGTTGCTAGCCTGGCCAAGGCATCTGCTTGGGAATTCGCTGTCCTCGGTATCAGTTCTACGTAGATTTGGTCGAACTTTTTGAGCAGGCCGCAAATGTTCTCTTGATAAGCGGTCATTCGATCGCATTGGGCCTCATACTCCCCGGACACTTGACATGCTACCAGTTGCGAGTCGGTGTGTATTTTCAGCCTATTTACTCTTATCGCCATTGCCATTTCCAACCCTCCAATTAAAGCTTTGTACTCTGCCTCATTATTGGTGGCTTGAAAGTCGAACATAATGGCCATTTGGAAAGAATATCCATCCGGGCTAATCAGGATTATGCCTGCCCTGGCTCGGTGTTGGGTTGCGGATCCGTCCATGTAGAGCTCCCACGGGGGCCCTATTGGTGCTCTTTGCGATGTTGTTGGGAAGGTGAGTTCCACCACGAAATCAGCCAAGGCCTGTGCTTTGATGGCCGTCCGTGGGGCGTACGTGATGCCGAATTGGCCGATCTCGATTGCCCATTTCATTCAGTGGCCAGCTGTGTCGGGGCATTGGAGCGCATTTCTTAACGGCAGTGAGGTCAACACTTCCACCTGGTGGTCGAAAAAATATGGTCGTAACTTTCTCACGCTCATCCCGAGGGCGTAAGCGAGCTTATCAAGGGGGGATATCTTTGCTCTGCCTCGTTTAGCGCCTGGCTTACGTAGTAGATTGGTAAGCAATCCTGGCCTTCGGCTCGAACCAGGACCGAGCTTAGGGCCGTTTCAGAGGCGGCCAAATAGAGGAAAAGTTTTTTCTTGGGGATAGGCTTGGCCAATGTTTTTGGGTCAGCGAGATATTTCTTGATCCCATCTAAAGTTGTCTGGGCCTCTTCCGTCCACTGGAAATTGTTTTTGGCTCTCTTGAGTATGTCGAAGAAAGGCTTGCACCTGTCTCCCATGCGAGATATGAATCTACTAAGGGCTGCCAGACTTCCTGCGAGCTTCTGGACCTCCTTTGGGTTCCGGGGGCTGCCCATATCCAGTATCGCCCTAATTTTTTTGGGGTTGGCCTCTATTCCCCATTTGCTGACTAAGTGGCCGAGGAATTTGCCTAACTCCACTCCAAAGTTGCACTTCTTCGGGTTCAGTTTCATGTTGAACTTCCTCAATATGGTGAATGCTCGGGTGAGATTACCAAGGTGATCGTCTTTCTTCAGACTCTTGACGACTATGTCGTCTACGTACACCTCCATGGATTTTCCGATTTCCTCCGCGAACATTTGGTTTACTAACCACTGGTATGTTGCCCCGGCATTTTTGAGGCCGAATGGCATCCTCTTCCAACAGTACACATTCTTCTCGGTGAGGAAGGAGGTATGTTGTTGGTCGTCACAATGCATGGATATTTGATGGTATCCGGCAAATGCGTCCATGAAGGACATTATTTCGTGCCTGGCTGTGTTGTCGATCAGATGGTCGATATGAGGCATAAGAAAGAAATCTTTGGGGCATGCCTCATTCAGATCGGTGAAGTCGATGCATAGTCTCCATTCCCCGTTAGCTTTTTTGACCAGGACGGCGTTGGACACCCACTGGGGCTAGTCGGCTTGCATGATTAGCTCGTTGTCGAGCAACTTCTTCACCTCTTCGGCCAGTGCGGCATATTTTTCTGGTCTGAATTTTCTTCTTTTCTGTGCGACTGGTTTTCTACCGGGGTCAATGTTAAGCCGGTGGCAGGCGACCTAGGGGTTGATTCCTACCATATCCTTATGGGACCAGGCGAACACGTCTAGATTCTCTTTGAGGAAGTCGACCAGCTGCCCTCTTAGTTTGGGCGAGATCTTAGAGCTGTTTATAACCTCCAGATCTTGTCGGATTGGATCTACGTTGACTTTCTCAAGTTCCTCGTCCGGTGTCGCGCGATGTTGGTCTCCCCTTGGGTCGTCGATCGCGCCTTGGATGATGAACTTGCGTGGTTTGGGTCCAAGTCTTGGTTCGAAATCCTCATTTATTTGTTCATTTTGGTCGATTGCCATATGATCAGTTTGGTTCTTTGTGATTTTTTGCATGCTATAATTTAAATGAGGCCGAATATAAATGGAACATCCTCTTGCATCAAGCTGATCGCACTTAACGGTGCCGAACACCCCATCTAAAGTGGAGAATTTTACACAGAAATAATAAGTGGAGGACGCAACCTCGAATTCGTGCTCAAAAGGCCTGCCGAGGAAACCATTGAAGGTCGACGACAGGTCGATTACAAGGAAATCACAAAGTTTTGTGGCCCTAATGGCCCTATCTATGGTGGAGACTAGTTCTACCACTAAGCGTATGATCTTGTGGGGCTTTACGGTGGCGTCGCCAAAACCTCTCACCAGAGATCGCTCGGTTCGAGGTAGCTGTGATAGTCGCCGAGCTCGTCGAAAGTCTTCTTGAACAGTATGTTGCAAAATGCCCCGCTGTTAACAAGTAGTCATTTGACCATCACCCCCATGATTCTGGATGATATGACTAGGGGATTGGCATTCGGGTACACGATGCCTGCCTTGTCCTGTTCGCCGAACTGGATTCGATTGCTCTCGTCGGCGGTGGCGTTCACAGGTAGGCATAGCTGTACCGCATTGATCATTTCTCTCAGTTCGGCTTTCTGCCGTATTTTTGATAGCGATGAAGGGGCGGATATGCCACCCACTGCTCCGAGTGGCGACAAGGTATGGATTACCCTTTCTCCGCTGTGTTCGGGCATTGGGGGTACTTGCCGACCATTCTTCTGTTCTCCTTGTTTCCTGGCGCCCTCGCGCTACTGAGGTGGTGCGACATCATGGGCTCGGTTGTCTTTGTGTTGGGGTCACTTGACGTGTTCATGCAGCATCCCGTCTTCATAGAGTTTCCAGAGCTGTTTTAGGAGGTCGCGACATTCACTGGTATTGTGGCCGACCATTTCATGATAGTGGCAATATTTTCCTGGGCTTTGCCTACCATCGCTCTTTTTGATGGGCCAGGGATCATCGAGCAGCCGTTTGTCTTTGATATGAGTGAAGATGTATCCGGGGGACACGCCGAAGGCCTCTACTAGCTTGACCGCCACTTGGTCTTCGAACGACTTGAAGTTGCCCGGGGTCTTGTATTGCCCTGGTTTCTTGCTCACCTTTGGGGGCATATGTTTCTTTCCTTCCCCCATTCTGGCCGCCAAGAGTTCCATGATGTTGATGATATCACTTGCGCGGGTCCTAAACTCTGCGTAAGTCGCCAAATAGTTGGCGATGATGTTTCGCCAGAGTTTCGTTCCTTTCTTTGACCCGGCGATTGCACATAGTAGCTTGGCTTCGTCGCCCACCAGTTCCCCATCTAGGATGAGCTGGTCAAACCTTTCGAGGTATGCCCTATCTGTCTCGTCGTCGCTTTGTTCGATGTTTGCCAGTCGCTGTTTCCCAGCGGGTCTGGGTGCCATAGCCGCAAAATGCCCCATGAAGAGCCAGCCCAGCTGTTCGAAGGAGTTGATAGACTGGGGGGCAATGGATATGTACCACTTGTGCGCTTGCTCATTCAGAGTGAGGGGAAACAACCGACACATGGTCGCGTCGGATGCTCCTACGGACGTCATGTAAGAGTTATATTTGGCGAGGTGCGTCCTTGGATCAGAGTCCCCGCTATACCGATCGATTGAGGCAGTGTTGATCTTGGCCTGCGTGGGGGCGGTCGCAATGGTTGCGCTGAGCGGCGACAAAGGGAGCGCCAGATCGACCGCCTGTCTGGCGGGGGCTGGTTGATTGTCCATCCTTTCCTGAAGGGCCTTGACTGTTTGTCTCAGGGCAATGAGTTCAACCTCTTGTTGGTTTGCTCTGGCATCGCGATGATCGCTGGTGCTGAGCCGACTCAGCACTGAAATGCGTGGCTCATTCCTGAATTTCCTTTGGTGATCACCTGCTTCGACCATGACCATTTGGTGAGAATCAGCCTCATCTTCCGCGGGGAATAGTTTTTTCTGTGCCAGGTTTCTGCCTAAGCGATTGAAGACCGAGTTGGGCGCCTGGTTATCTCCCAGCCGGTTGAAGACCGAGGCATCTTGTCCATCTATGCGACGGACTCTGTTCACCCCCTCTTGGAGGAGGATTAACACTTGCGGCCGAGATGGCCTGATTGAGGCCGAGCTGTCCCCCGATTTGGGTTTTTTCTCTTGTCGCCCCCCCGGGGCGGGCAGCTTTGACGATGGGCTATTGGTCATCATCCTCATCGAAGTTCAGGTTCGGTTTGCGTAAATACACCCAAACATTCTTCATCTCTGCAGGATTCTTGAAGATCTGAGCCCAATTCTGTTCCTCCGCGGCCTCCGCCGGTAGGGGCCTCGACTCCGAGGATAGGTACGCCCCTGCCGTCGCGTGGATCGGTCTCGAGGCCGGTAATTGGGACGTTATTTTATGCCATCGCTTTATGGATTCTTTATTAATTTAGGGATTGAGTCAAGTTTCCCACATACGACGCCAAATTGTTATAGTCGGATTTGCCCGATCGTATGAACAATCACCCAAAAAGCGATAATAATAATAATAAAATATGAAGTATAGAGAACACACGATTTGGTGACCCAGTTCGCCAAATGTGGCTACGTCCGGGGGTAGTACCAAGCTAGGAATTTCTTATAATATCTGCCTAACTACTAAGATTTCTCCCCTTTACAATGTGCATTACAATGTGTATTTATAGACTACGAACTAGGTTTATCCTCTTCATGGGCTGGGAAATCTCGGCCTCCTAGGGTTTTCTGCTGGCTGGAAACAGACTCCTATCTTCTCGGTGCCAATTCCGTCCTTAGTTAGACTTTCCCTCGTTATGCCCTGAAGATCTGCCTCCATAAATGTTCCGCGATCTTATCCCACAATTCAACCCTTTTCTACGGGAAAGTCATTGGGCCGGGGCGACCAGGCATGGGTGGTCGCCCCCGGGTTACTCGCTATAACTTGGTCGCCGTATTTGATGGTCGCCCTGGAGTGCTCGCCTCGTAGCGGCGAGGCCACAACAATGTTGATATAATAAAATTTAAATTACCATGAAAATTAATTATTAGGAGTATATATGAGATAATGAGGGGAGAAAAATATTATAACTACATTTATTATATAAATATTCTAAAAGACAAAAAATACATTTAAAAAGAATAGGATGAGTAATTTAGAATAAAAATTATGTCTAAAATCAATCAAACTAATTAAATATTTAAATTATTTTAATTTAAAATTAATAATATAAAAATTAATTTTCAATTTCTCGTAGTACGCGAGGTTTACATGCTAGTGATACCTAAACAAATAGGAGGGAATATAAATTAATAGATTATGAGGTGTAGTTAAAATTAAAATTTAATGTATATGTTTTGAAGATAAAGTATTATATTATAAATAACTCTTCATATAATTGCAGAATTTTAAAATAGAGAATTTATCTGAATAGAGGGTGATTCACAGTTAGTTGGTAAGGGATACATATAGATATGTTAAACATAAGAGAGAGATAGACTAAAATATTACCAACACATCTATGATTTTGATTCCTCCAACAAATCTTCAAAAAAATACAATGGATATAAATTTGTTTCAAATCTTCAATACTTGCACACAAACACACACACAAAAAAAAAAAACATAATTTTGAATAAAAATTAAATCTATAAAGAAAAAAATGTGAGAAAAAAAATCGATTAACATTCAGATATATTAAAGAGGACAATATGCAAGAAATTCCTTAGAATCCTCTATGAATCTTCCAATAAATGTCTTCAAAAAAGATGAGACGAAAAAAAAACTAAATATAGACGAAGAAGGTCATTAGAGACACATAATAGAAAAAATTGGTAAAATAGAAAAATGAGAATATTTGTATTAATCATATTCTATAAAAAACTTAATGACATAAATTAAATTAAAAAAATTAATATTATGAATTAAAAATTAGTTATATTATTAATAATATCATAAATAATTTCTCATAAAAATTCAAAGATTTAAAATAGAACAAACACATGAATAGGATTAGGGGGTGATTCACAATTAATAGATGATGGATAAATGAATGGTAAAGATCAAAATTTAAAAATGAATGACTAAAATAAAAAAAATAAAAAAGTAATAATAATACTACAAATAACTTCTTCTTTTTTTTATCAGAAATACCACAAATATCTTCTCACAGAAAACCAGAGATTTGAAATAAAACCACCATATGTATAGGGAGTGATTCACCTTTAGATGCTAAGAGATTGGTAAAAGAGAAGAACGAAAATATTTATATTAACCATATTCTATAAAAAAATTGAATGACATAAATTAAATTAGAAAAATTAATATTAGGGATTAAAACGTATATTATTAATAATACCATAAATAATTTCTCATAGAAATTCAAATATTTAAAATAGAGCAAACACATGAATAGGAATAGGGAGTGATTCACAATTAATATATTAAGGATAAATGAGTGGCAAAGATCAAAATTAAATAATGAATGACTAAATTTTTTTTTAAAATTAATAATAATACCATAAATAATTTCTCACGGAAATTCAGAGATTTGAAATAAAACCACCATAAGAATGAGAGTGATTCACCTTTAGATGATAAGGGATTGGTAAAAGAGAAGAATGAAAATATTTATATTAAACATTTTCTATAAAAAGATTGAATACACAAGTTAAATTAGAAAAATTAATATTAAGGATTAAAAATTATATTATTAATAATACCATAAATAACTTCTCATAGAAATTCAAAGATTTGAAATAAAGCAACCACATGAATAAGGTGTGATCCACAATTAATAGATAATAGATAAATGTGTGTGTGGTGGGGGGTGGGGGGGTGTAAAGATAAAAATAAATAATGAATTACTGAGATTAAAAAAATAAAAATTAATAATAATATCATAAATAATTTCTCACAGAAACTCAGAGATTTGAAATAAAACCACAATATGAATTAGGGGTGGTTCACCTTTAGATGATAAGGGATTAGAGTAACACTCCTGTGAAACAGGTTTATACATGAACTATATTATTGTTATGTACAAAAATTATCATTGCTACGTACAAAAAATTTCAT
This sequence comes from Stenogyne calaminthoides, assembly GCA_037126765.1. NCBI lineage: Eukaryota > Viridiplantae > Streptophyta > Magnoliopsida > Lamiales > Lamiaceae > Stenogyne > Stenogyne calaminthoides. The sequence continues at coordinate 33,529,361 of JBBCBC010000008.1, read as the reverse complement.
TGTTTAAAAAAATAAAGCATTTTTAAATAGTGAAAATTATTGTGTATAACAATAATATTTTTTATGCATAATAGTGATAGTTTTTATACATAACTGTGATACTAAGAAAACCGAGTTTACGATGAACTCGAGTTCACACGTGTTTTTGTCAAGGGATTAAACTTTGTATTAGTTGAACTAAAGAGCATTTTTAAAATAATAAATTAAAATTTACCATTTACTTTATGACAAAAGCTTGTATGCAATATTGGATACAAGTGATATGTGCAATTGGGGATTTTTTTTTCTCGCGGGTCAGGAAAGCGGGTTAGGGCAGATTGCTGGTGGGCTAATGGGCTTTCTCCATCTTCATAGCGTCGCGCAGCACGGATGTCGTCATATTTTTTTTCTTCCTCTTCTCTTCAGATTGCTGGCGGATCTCACAAATTCTTCTTCCTTGTTCGTGCCATAATTTCTTGTCCAATATAATTTTCTTCGATTCGCTCCAGTCATTGAATGAAATCAGGTTGTTCAATTTGAATTTTGGTGTGGATTCTGCGAGAAGAAGAGAGAATATGTGTGTGATGTTTGAATTACCCCTCAACACAAAGTGTGTGATGAAATTCAGATCCTTCTCTTTCTTTTCAGCATTGCTCGTAAATCTGTAATTACGGATCAAGATTTTTTTTCGCATATGTACTGGTTTTTGTTCATGTAGTAACACTTTTTTGCTCATATGGTAACACTCTTTTTGTTCATGTAGTAACACATAAAATTGTTCTTTAAATCTGTAATTTTGGACTGGGGATTTCTTTTCGCACTTGTACTGGTTTTGTTTATCTGGTAACACGTTTTTCTTCATATGGTAACATTTTTTGTTAATGAGGTAACACATGTTTTTTTAGTAATATGTAATATATCGTCGTAGTACTATGTGAATACTCATGCGTTACCATATAAACAATAATGTGTTACCTTGTGACCCATGTTACCTTATGAATATTTATGTGTTACGATATGTTTTATTACGTGTTACGTAAAATATAAAGTTTTTCAATATAACAATGTAGTAACACACAAAAAATTTGACAAATAAATAAATAAAAAAATCATGTGTTCAATAGGAATCGAACCTGCGACCAAATTCATTAACAACAAACCTGAACCACTAGGCTACAACACATATTTGATAAAGATATTCTTCTATAAATACATATGCGCTTGCGCCAACCTAAAGCCCACTGCCCACGCCCTGTCCGCCCGCGCCCGACCCGACCTGCCCGCCCAGACCCGCGAATTTTGGATTATTTTTGCCTTATTTATGTTGTATTGCACATAACATTAATGTGCAATATTTCACACAAGACCTTCTCTTACTTTATACATATTTAAACATAATAAATTATAGTTCAAACAATTTAATATAAAAAGTTTTGTAGATCAATATCAAATGAAATTTGAATTTTTGGCCTATCTACCGTTAGAGGGTGTAACTAAGTTTTGGGCCCAAAAGTAAATAGGAAAGGAAAATGAGATGGTAAATCATACTTAGGCGGTGTACAGACCGCTTTCCAGATCCGTGATCAAGGTTATAATTTAACAAGACTTGTTTCTGATCTAAATCACCTTTTAAAATGTGATTTGAAATTAGATGAGCATCAATTTTTTGAGATTATTTCTTTGAATGGTAATCCGTGGCGTGCGTTTATAAAAAAATATGAAGATTTGGATACCGTATTAAGATCATCTCAGACACCGGAGATTTTCGTGCCCCCTAAAAGTGATGTATTGGATTCTATGCATCATGATGATGATGCTATTGTGGGTAGTTGTTCAACAATCCCAACCACACGAGAGATGGACTTTGTTCATTTGCTTGAGACATTCGATGCTATGAACCGTGCAAAACTGAATCATAATCATTTTAATGACCTCCTTGAATCAGAAGGAAAAAAAAAGTTAGTTGACATTGATGATGATGATATGGATGATTCAAGTGAGCATTCGTCAGATGATTCTCTTAACTTCGAGTCATTTGAGAATGCGCCAGATATTCCTCAGGAATATCATACACCAAGTCCACATCCACAGTCCATATTTGGTATGCCGTTGTCTTCAAACGACATCTCTGTAGCCGATGAAGGTTTTATCCCTAGTGATAGTAACAATGAGTTTGTGGATAGTGATAATGATACGGGTGATTCATGTTCTGATTCTTCAGACGATTCTCTTAATTACAAATCATTTGAGAGTGCGCCAAGGTCACATACTGATCCGGAAATTCATACTCCAAATGCAAAATGTCCATGGATCCTCCCAGGTATACCTTCACCTTCCAGATTTTATAGTGTGAATAAAGAGGAAAACACTATTAAAATCAATAATGGGGTACCCGACATAATCACTTTAGGCAGCACGTTAACTAGCAAATCAGAAATGTGCATTTCGTTTGGAATATACCATATGCTAAATAAAGTTGAGTACCGAGTTAAAAAAATCTAATCCACGCAGATGGCTTTTGAAATGCAAGTATAAAAATTGTGAGTTTCTGTTTCATGCTCACGGGCAAAATGATTTTTTTTGTAATTTCGAAGTTCAAATGTCACACATGTCTAATGAATCCAGATAAAAACTTTCGACGAAAGTTACCCGCGAAAGTAATCGCGTCATACTATGCTGCAGTACAACAAGACCCAGAAACTGCAAAGTTGCCTAGATCAATTTTGAAAGATTTGAAAATAAATCATGGGCTGTCCATATCATATAGTAAGACGTTGATGAGTAAACATATGGTTGATGACTTGATATATGATGACTTTGATGGGTTCTTTAAGATGTTGCCAGCTTATTTGCATGATCTGAAAGTTGCCAATTCAGATAACATTACAAAGATAGAAACAGACGAACAAGGTAGGTTCAAGTATGTTTTCTATGCGCTTCGTGCATCAATAAAAGGATTTGTTAATTATGGGAGACTTGTGATCGTTGTTGATGGGACACATCTGAAAAGAAAGTACAAGAGAGTGGTGTTTGTAGTTGTAACTCAGGATTGCAATCATCATGTCTTTCCAATTGCTACATGTGTTGGTGATGTGGAGAATAATGAGTCTTGGTCTTGGTTTTTAGATAGATTAAAAGACCCAATTGGATATGAATAACACAACGATTTGTTGATTGTTTCCAATCAACACAAATCTATAATCCACGATGTGGAGATTGTTTTTCCAGGAGCGGAACATGCATTGTGTTATTACCACCTTCAAAATAAGTTAGCTTAGTACGGTAAAAAATTTGTAAAAAATTTCCGGACAGTCGCATATGAGTACTGTCCCTCCAAATACAGAGAGTAAAATAATAATTCATTATTTATATTGTTATATATATTTATATTTCCACTATATTTTATCTTGACATTATTATATTAATCACAATGAAATACTTTTGTCAGAATTATGGCTTTGTTGTAAGGGGAAATAACCAAACTTGAGGAAGGCCGGGTATTGGACCGTCCACCGTCCTATGGTAAGACTATCGTCCGACTTCGCCTAGACAGAGCAAGACTTGAGGCGACTTCGAAGGATCGGTAAGTCGCTGAAGGTTTGGGAAGCTACGCAGGTCGCGGGAGCGGCTTGGGATAGCAAAGAGGTCGCGAAGCGACTTGGAAAAACCCGGAAGTCGGGACCGATTAGGTCTCGAAGTCAGGTGAAGATAAACATGGAAAAGATTCGGGTAGTTAGTGAGGTGGATTTCTCTGGTCATAACCAGGGCAAGTATATCTGTGAGCACGACTTGCGGGATAAGAAAGGAAATCCAAGCCTGGCAGCGGAAACCCTAGGTTAGCCCACGAGAGGAAGCCCACGAAGATTGTAACCCTAGTTCTATGTCTATAAATGTAAGTTTATTGTACATGATAAAGGGTCAAAATCTTAGTATCCTAGGCAGAAATTATATAGTAAGATATCCTGGCTTGGTGCCCCCAGACGTAGTCTGTTTCACGGACGAACTGGGTAATCAAATCGTGTGTTATTTATTGCTTTCACTACTATATTGATCGGAGCCTTATCAAATTGTTTGTTTGTTCGTCGGTAATCAAACCGGGTACAACAATTGGTGCCATCTGTGGGAAACAATTCCTGAGAAATAATTCTGTTCGAAGGGAAACCCATCTCGTCTCCGATCAACAAATATGGCAAGCAATCAAGGCAATCTTAACGGGCATGAGTTAGACGCCCACGATGGGCAAGAGGCCTCTATGAGCTCTCAATGCACCGGCTCACATCGCTCTTGCCAGCCAAACCCGGTGATGACCCCTAACTAGTGGAACCTGGTGCAGACTCCGGAGGACGCGAAGGCCGTAATGGTTGTCCTCAACAAAAAACACCTCGCATTCGACGATGAGGAAGTGCAGCCTCCGGCCAAGAAGGTCGCCCAGGAGGCCTGACCCACGAAGAATAAGGAAGCATGGGCTCGAAAGGTACATTCGACGTGCCAATTAGCCTATGATCCGACTAAACACGCCCTGGTCCGCAATCGCCAGCTCCTTAGGAGGCCGGCAGGGTCGAACAATGTATTCGACCAACTTGGCGACCTGGGGGTTCAGAAAGCCCCAGGGATTGTTGAAGATGAGGCACAATTTGAGCCTCGATGAGCTAATCGGTGGAGCAGGACCTTGCCCTCGCACTGAACCTCCACCACAATGACCTGCCGAGGGGATCGACCGTGCATTGCGGCGACCCCTCGACAATGAAGGCAACAACAAACCGTCGCGACGCTCAGGTCGCAGCACTGAATCTGACGGTCCAACAACTGATGGAGCGCATGGAGAATCGAAACGGGCCAGTGGGGGCAGATCCTTTCCTCGCTGTCCCGGACTCCCCACTCGGAGCTCTGGTCACTTTGGCTCCTACCCAAAGGAAGATTAACACAGCGACCTTGGATCGTTACAATGGAAACACTGACCCAAGGGTCCATGTGGCGAAATATAATTCGTACATGGCCTCTATGGGCGCTACTGATGTGACCAAATGTCGGCTCTTTTCTCTGACCCTGAGCGATCAGACTCACCAGTGGTTTACCTCCCTGCCACCCTTGTCGGTGGACACTTTCGAGCAGGTCTCTCGCCTATTCCTGACGCATTTTACTGCCCTGGCGCCCCGGCCTGCGACCAGGCAGCATTTGATGAACACCTAGCAGGGGGATACAGAATCTGATCGGTCCTATATTGAAAGGATCAATAAGCTGATCTTGGAAGGAGACCCCATTGGGGATGAAGCAAAACTGCTAGGGGCAGTCTCCGGCCTCAAGAAGGGGACCAAACTGTGGCGGAGCATGACGGCCGATTACCCGACTAGTTATGCCGACTTTCGGAGGTGGGCTAGCGACCTGATACATACATCGGAGTTCCTGGAATCCCGACTCTCCGAGGCTAAGGAGGTCGCAGAGCCCAAGAAAAGTTCCAAAAAGGCCGCCTCGTAGTACAAGCCGCCTGGAAGTTTCAAGCCTTTTGAGGAGAGCATTTCGGTGAAGTTGATGGACGCACTGGGCATGACCCCCGGACACATCTTCACCCAGATCTGAGAGTGGGAATTACTTCTCCCGCCACGTCCGGTAAAGAGTAATGGCAAACAGAACCCCAACAAGTATTGCCACTTTCACGAGCAGACCGGGCACTATACCAGTGAGTGTAAAGATCTGTTGCCCCAACTCTAGAGATTGTACGAAGACGGCCTGCTTGACAAATTCGTCAAGCGACCTCAGAAGAAAAGTGACCAGGCTCTGAGAGGTCGTCTGCAAGGAGAGCGCGCCCACAGGAATAACAATCAGGGAGCGAGGTAGGGGGAGCGACCTATCCCGCCCATGCCTAAAAATGCGGAAGATCGCGTGATACACACCCTCTCTCCCCTAGGGACAGTCGGGGGACTAGCCTCTAGCTCCTCCTCCAAGCGGAAGATGAAGGCCGAAATGAGGGAAATGGAGAACGCTAAGAAGATGGTGGTACCTATCCTCGCCTTGGGGGAAGAATCCAGCACAATTGAGTTCAGAGAAAAGGACAAGGCAGGAGTGGTCTATCCCAATGTCGATCCCCTGGTGATCCGGGCCAATATTATGGGAACTACAATGTGCCGACTTCTGGTCGACGGGGGTGCCTTCTGCAACATCCTTTTCAAGAAAACCCTGGACCAGCTCGGGGATTATGATGCCTATATCACCCCGTGCAACCACGTCGTGAAGGGGTTTGGTGATGCAACTGTGAGGCCCACCGGGATGATTCGACTGGCCGTCGAGCTGGTCTCTACAATGAATAGCGAGGTTAGGGCAACTAGGCTGTTAGACTTTCTGGTAGTCGACCTTCCCAGCTCCTATAATGGTTTCCTGGGAAGGCCTTTTGAGCATGAATTCGAGGCTGCGTCCTCTACTTTCTACTTTTGTGTAAAATTTCCCATCAAGAGTGGGTTGGTCGGTACCGTTAAGGGCGACCAAGTCGATGCAAGAGGTTGTTTGATTTACTCTTCGTCTCTTTTCAATTCTGCACCAATACCTATCAAACAAACACTTGTAATAGATAACAATGAACAAGATGGGGAATTAAATAAGAAAAGAGCAAGCAGAAAAAGAACATACAGTGACCTCGATCCAAGAATAGGGCACGAGCCTGATGAATTCCTAATCGAGGCCGAGATCGACGACCCCCGACAAGGGGGCCCAAGGGCCATCCCGGGGAAGAACTCTAGAAAGTCAAGATAGATCCAACTCGCCCGGATCTAGAAGTCATCATCGGCTCCAAGATACCGAACGACCTGAAGGGGGAAGTCATCAACTTTCTCAAAAAGAACTTGGACGTCTTCGCCTGGTCACACAAAGACATGGTGGGTATCGATCTGGAAGTCGCGTGTCACCGACTTCATATTGACCAGGCCCGGAGGCCGGTTTCCCAGAAAAGGCAGAAATTTAGCCCAAAAAAATATGCCGCTTTAGCCAAAGAGGTGAAAAAGCTACTGGATAACTACTTGATCATGCAGGCCGACCAACCACAGTGGGTGGCCAACACAGTATTGGTGAAAAAGTCCAATGGAACCTGGTGGTTATGTATCGATTTCACATACCTCAACGAGGCCTGCCAAAAAGATTTCTTTCCCATGCCACACATCGATCACCTGATAGATAACACGGCCGGACACGAGATGATGTCGTTCATGGACGCTTTTGTGGGTTAACACCAAATAGCCATGCACGAACCAGATAGACAACACACCTCCTTTCTGACTGAGAAAAATCTATATTACTGGAAGAGAATGCCGTTTGGCCTGAAGAACACAGGGGCAACCTACCAAAGGTTTGTCAATCATATGTTTGCCGATCAGATCGGGAAGTCGCTAGAAGTGTATGTCGATGATATAGTCGTCAAAAGCTTAAAAAGGGAGGATCACCTGTTCCACCTCGCACAGACCTTCGATATCCTTAAGAAGTTCAATATGAGACTCAACCCCAAGAAGTGTAACTTCGAAGTAGAGTCGGGGAAGTTCTTGGGACATCTGGTCAGTAAGTGGGGGATCGAGGCGAATCCAGGGAAGGTTAAGGCCATACTGGACATGGGGGCACCCCGGAATGTGAAAGAGGTTCAGAAACTCACGGGGTGCCTGGCCGCATTAAGCAGGTTCATCTCTCGGATGGGGACAAATGGAAGCCGATGTTCGACACGATCCGTAAGAAAGCAAAGTTCAAATGGACACCCGAGAGCCAGGATGATTTTGAAAAAATCAAAACCTACCTGGCAGATGTGAGCATCTTGTCCAAACCTGTCCCGGGAGAGAAGCTATTCTTGTATCTCGCGGCCTCGGAGACCGCTTTAAGAACAGTACTAGTCCGAGCAGAGGGCCAAATCCACTTGCCCATTTATTTTGTAAGCCAAACGTTGAACGAAATAGAACGATGTTATCCATCGTTAGAGAAGCTGGCCTACGCATTAGTCATGAGTGTGAGAAAGCTGAGATCGTACTTTTTTGATCACCAGGTCGAGGTCCTCACTTCCCTGCCGTTGAGGAATGTGCTCCACCAACCAGACACATCAAGTCGATGCCTCAAATGGGCCATTGAGGTCGGACAATACGGAGTGACATACGTGCTACGACCTGCCGTCAAGGCCCAGGCACTGGCCGATTTCCTAGTCGAGCTCACATTTCCTTCTGAGGCAAGGAGTTCGGGTAGCCTGCCGTGGGAGTTGTTCGTAGATGGATCGGTGACCTCTCACAAGTCGAGAGCCGGTCTGGTGTTAATGAGCCCTGAGGGTATCTCATTCCAGAACGCCATTACTTTTGATTTTCCCGTAACAAATAATGAGGCTGAATATGAGGCGCTCATCAGCGGCTTAGAAATGGCAACATCCATGGGCGTCAAGAGATTGCAAGTCCATACGGATTCCCAACTCGTGGCCTGCCAGGTTTCGGGGGAGTACGAGGCTCGGGGTGATAGGATGACAGCTTATCAGGAAATCGTAAAAACACTATGCCTGAAGTTCGTACAAATCCATGTCAAGCTCATACCGAGAGAATGGAACTCGCAAGCCGATGCTTTAGCTCGCCTGGCGACCTCCAAAGGATCACCAAATATGAAGGATGTCACCATCACGACACTTTCCCACCCATTCACTGCGCAAGTAACCGTAACAGCATTGGAAACCCCGATATCGACCTGGATGACACCCATCATGAAGTATTTGATAAGCGGCCTCTTGCCACTCGATCTTGTCCAAGCCCGGCAGTTGCAATTACAGGTCGCACGATACACAATGATCAGCGGGGAGTTATACAAGCAAGGCTTCGGCATGCCCTTACTTCGATGTATCACACCTGAACAAGGCCAAGCCATTTTACGAGAAATACACGAAGGGGCATGCGGAAACCACACTGAGGGGGAGTCGCTGGCCCACAAGACCATAAGGCAGGGATATTTTTTGCCAACCCTAAGGGCCGATGCTATCTTCTTCGCCCACAAATGCCACAAATTCCAGATCTATGCCCCTTCCATCAAGGTCGTACCAGAAGAACTCACAAGCATCCTCAGTCCTTGGCCTTTTGCGAAGTGGGGGACAGACGTCATTGGCCCACTCCCAACGGCCCCAGGATCGGTCAAGTATGCCCTAGTAGCGGTGGATTACTTCACAAAATGGGCCAAGGCCGAGGCATTGGCAACCATAGACTAGGATCATGTCATCAGGTTCGTATGGCGGAACACTATCTGCAGGTTTGGGCTACCTCAGGTGATCATATCAGACAATGGAAAGCAGTTCGATGGTATGAAGATCGACGCCTTCTTCAGAAAGTGGAAGATCACAAAGTTGTTCTCTACCCCATACCACCCCCAATCAAATGGTCAGGTCGAGGCCATGAACAAAATCATAAAGCACAAGCTCAAGGCCAAGATCGAGGGGGGAAAGGGGAAATGGGCTAGCGAGCTCCCGGATGAGCTGTGGTCGTACAAAACGACCTGTAGAAATTCAACGGGCGAAACCCCTTACTCGTTAGCCTTCGGAACGGAGGCAGTTGTGCCCGCGGAAGTCGGCCTCCCGTCCTTCAGAACCAGCCATGTCGCTTTCGATCATAACGATGAGGCCTTGGAAAGAAACCTGGACCTACTCGAAGAAAAGCGGTTGGAGGCTAACTTGAGAAACGCTAGGTACAAGCAGAGGTCGGAGAGATATTACAACTCTAAGGTGTGACTTCGACGTTTCAAGGTCGGAGGCCTAGTACTGAAAAAGATACTCAGAGACTCAAAAGGTGCCCTCGGTCCAAACTGGGAGGGCCCGTTCCAGATATCAAAGGTCCTACCAAATGGGGCATACGAGCTCGAAAAAACAGATGGGACCAAGGCCCAATATCCATGGAATGCAACTCACCTGAAGAAGTATTATCAATAGATTTACACCTTTGTACCGATCACATCGATGTAAACAAATGTTTCGGTTAACACTAATTCTCTATTCTACTTGAATGAAAAATTCCTGTGTAAACCAAGTGGGTCGCATGAAAGACATGATTGATAACATGCAGGCCGCATGAAAAAACAAATGATCGATAAAGTGTGAACCCGAGGTGAGACTTTCGAAACACCGGAGAACAAATTGCAGCCCTTTAGGGCGCGATAAATCCCGACTTTGTAAGACGATTAAGCAAATGCCCAGTAAACAAGTCGCATAAACATTAAGACGACAAGGACTATGCAAAACCGCATAAGGAAATCGAGTCAACACAACAAAGGAATTAAAAGGAGAATTTCATTAATAAAGACCCGGAGGTCGGGAAAAATCCCATTACAATAGACCCGGAGGTCGGGAAAAGGAAGCATTCCAATACAATATATTTTTCAGAGGCGAGCTAGCGATTTGATCTGTACTAACTGATCTACTCGAGCTAGCGACTTGGTCTGGACTAAGAAGTTACTGGAGTCACGACACTCTGATATCAAGGAGGTCGCTGAGGAGGATGCTGCAAAACTATCAGAAAAGGATGTTTCAACATCCGTGAAGTGTCAGATGCAACAATGAGACTTCCCGCTTTAAATGAACACGAGTGTCATTCATGTGGTGCAAAAAATTTAAGGGATTGTGAAGGGGATTTTGACCTGATCGGATTCACATATACAATACTAAATCCATATTACATGTCAGGAGATGCCCATCACCATTAATCCCGTCATCCCGATCGACGCCCAAGGTACAGAGGGCCAGGGGCATCTCCACCATGGCAGCGGCCGACCCGCCACCCGGATGGCAATAAAACTTGGCTATGTGTGTAGAGTGGGAGAAGCCCGTCGCCGGAGGGTGCCTCAAAGTGGGGGACTCGCTGGAGTTACCCATACATAAGCTGGAGGATGATATATGGGGAGAGTAGAGGGGGAAAACGTGTATCGCAATTCTGAAAATCCTGTCCCATTTATAGAAGAAAGGCGGGGGTGAGATTGCAAAATTTCGACTCTCGAGGGCCCCCCAAAGAAATTGGCAATGCATAAGCAGTGCGTAGGCAGTACACGACTGCTGACTGGTTCAATTTACGGCATGCGCATCACCAAATACCCAGGCCTCATTGCGGGTCTGTCACACATCACGCCGGTTCGAGAAACTGAGGCGACGATTCACCTCCCCGAGGATGGGGATTCGGCGAAGGCACACTTCCCAAGTCCGACTTTCCGGAAGTCGATGAAAGAATACAGTACAAGTCAAGGCCCCAATGCGAGTTTGCGACCTCGACTTAGGGGGATGAAATATGGGAGTTTTATTTAATAAGACAAACACCAGATGAGACGAAAAACAAAATAACTTCTTTCAATGATAAGGACCCGAAGGTCGGGAGGTTGTGCATTACAAATCAAGGCTCGAAGGCCGGTACAATGGCAAAAGAAAAATAAAAAGTGACTGGTAGGGCCGCAACTTCAATCCTTCTCGGCAGGGGCAGTTGAGGACGGGGTGCTAACCGTCCCGAAAGGAGGCTCTGCTGTGTAATCGCCGGCGGATTGACCTCGAGCTCGATACCCTCTCCACAACGGGCTCGGAGGGCATGTCGACTGCTGGGGGAACCACCCCCGAGCTCGGCACCTCCTCCACAATGGGATCGGAGGGAATGACAACCTCAGGGGGAACGACCTCCAAGCCCGGCACCTCCTCCACAATGGGCTTAGAAGATATGACAACAGGGGGGTCGGCCTCCGGAAAGTCGGGGAGAGGGTACAATCCGACTTGGGTTTGGAAAGAATGAGAGATCAATGCCTATGTCCTCCGAGTCTTGGATCTCCAGCAGAACATCGGGGGCCAGGGGGTTGTCACAGACGTAGCCCTTGAGATCGGCGACAAGCCCAGTAAGGTCGCCCGAGGGGTTCGCCCCATGACAGATCCAGATGGCACCCACAAACACCACGTACGCAAAATTGGCGTTTACCTCCTCGGCGGCATTGAACTGGGCCTCCATGATGTCCTGCTCCCCCTTCACTCCAGCCAGCTCCGCTCTTAGACCGGCCTCCACCACGGCCACCTGTCTCTCAGCCTGGATCGTCTTTAATTTCTCGGCCGCCAGCTCGGCCTCCGCCTGGCTGCCGCCCAAGACGGGCTAACTTCGACCTCTCTCCGCAAATCCACCCTCCATCTCAGCCAGGCAACCCTCGAGGGTCGAGATCCGCAGAAGGTGCTCTGAATTGGTCTTCTCCATCCCCTTCTGGGTCTCTGCCATCGCCAAGATCGTCTGGGCCTGATCAACTACCCGAGCTTGCGACTCCCGGAGACGTCGGAGCTTGGTCTCTATTTGGGCGCTGGACTTCTCCATGAAAAAGGCCATCTTTTGGGTGTAGACCATGGCCGAGTACATGTTGCCCGTCACCTTCTGGCGTCGAGCGTTGGCATGATCTGTGCGCGTCCACCCCCGGGGAAGGTTATGCACACTGTGGACGAGCCCGCCACTTGTCGTGAGCTCGGCGATTGAAGTGGTGAGCACCTCGGGGAAGTTTAACCACCTCCGGGGTAGAATTCGTTGGGCGAGGGTGGGGCAAAAAAAAAAGGGTGAATCGTCAGAGCGCAAGAAATAACACGCAAAGAGAATATGCGGATCGTGATGAAAACTTACTCGTTCACTCGTTCCTCGTCCCAGCTTAGGAAGGAGTCATCATCTTCATGGCGACCTACCCTGGCCTGCAGAAAGCGGTCGCCCGCGAGTTCAGGCGGCAAAGGTCGGGGACAAGTAGCCGGTTGCGATGTAGGCGGACTCGTCGGCTTCAGCCACTGTTGATTTCCGATGTGTAGGTCATAATCTCCTCCCTCACTTTCTTCCGAGCGGACCTGGAAGTCGGCAGAGTCGACCCCGTAGCCTTCCTCTTGCCTTTGTCGATGGTGGAAGGGCCGGTAGGGACCGAGCTTGGAGGAGCAACCTCGACAGGGGGCAGTCTAGGAGGAGCGGCCTCGGAGGCTGCCACTCGCCTCATCTGCATTAGAACAGACTTCTTGCGGGAGGCCATGACGTCTACCAGAGGCTGGCGACGGTAAATGGGGATGTTGGGGACTGCAGAAACATTGAAATTGCAATCGATCAGATGGGTCGACAACGAAAGTTTGATAAGCATGGAGTAAGAATACTTATAGGGGATTTTCAAATGACGCGGGTATGTGTACAGGCCAGCGTTAAGTCGATCGAGCTCGGTAGTCAGAGCGTTCACATCTCGCCAACTCAAAGGAGTATCACGAACAATCTTATACGCCTCCAGGAAATCCCAGTAAAGGTCAGCGGCAGCGGGTGTGAAGACTGTAAAAGAAGAGGAGAATTAGATCAGTACAAGTATATAAGTCGGAAAAAATGAAACCTACCATGGGCAACCCGGGTCGCGTAGTCGGTTGGGACATGGATTGGCAGAGTGTTCGAAGGGTCCACGGATTCCCACGCCCCCCGACAAACCACCACTTATTATGCCAGCCCTCGACCTTGTTGGGAATCCCGCTCATGAGTTCTCGACCTTTGCGAAGTCGCACGGCATTATAGCCGCCGGCTTGATGGATTGGAATCATCACGAAGGCCAGCCCACCCGTGGTTGGTAATTGCTGTAGCCCGGCCTGCCCGAGTACGGTCATGGTAGAAAGAATGTAACTCCATCCATTAGGAGTGATCTGGGTTAGGCTTTGGTTCCAAGCCGCCAGCAGGTGGGAGATAGCCGGGTGAAGCGGGAATCGGATCCTGGCCTCATTGCATGCTCGTTCACCGCGATCATCCCAGGTGGCGGCTGATCGGCTCTTTCCTCAGAGGTCGCCCCATAAAAGTGCACATCCCGGGGGACCTAGTAAAGGCGGCGGAGGGATCGCACATATCCATCTGAAAGAACCGACCTATTTTTCTCAAGCGACGCCACAAAGTCCGGCTTGACCGACTTCCGGTAGATGCGGTCAGGTCTCTTGTATGGGGCTCGGGCCTCATATGAGTGATAATAGAAGACCCGCTCGTAGGCACCATACCTTCGGGCCGGGTTAGAGGATCCGGTCTTCTCCATCCTTGGCGGCACGGCCGTATGAAGTGAGCTCGGTTCTAGAGCAGGGACATGAGTAATTTCCTCCAACTCCATCAGGAATTGGTCGTCAACGTCTCCATCGTCGTCCCGGTCGGCGCCTGATGCGCTGGCGGTCGGTGGCACTTCGGCGTTGGGGGCGGCGGTCTCACTCTGGTTGCGGCGGTACAATTCGGCGATCACCGTGTTATCATCGTCAGATGACGATGAAACCATAAACGAAGGGGGCGCAAGAGCAGATTTTGAGCCGGATGCCATTGATGTGAAACAGAGAGGAGACGGTTACCTGAAAAGCAGTTGGGTCTCTGGAGCTAGTCGGGGAAACGGATGCAGAGGCTCGATTTTATAAGTCTTGGAAATGAGGAAGAAGAAGGGTTTAAGGTGTGGAACCCTAGGCCTATTTATAGAGAAGGGCAGGGGGTCGAAAGTGCAAATTTGAACTCTCGAGGCCCCCCGTGGAAGTGGAGGTCGCACGGACAGCGCGTAGGAAACACGCAATCGATGGTTGGGCGAGTTCGCGGCTTGAAATGTCACCTGCCCGCAAAGCCATCATTGCGATTCTATCACACGTCAAGACGATTTGGGAGATCAAGGCTACTGTACGACTCCCCAAGGATGAAGATTTGACTCGGGAACAAGTCCCAAGGCCGACTTGCCAAAAGTCGGTAAACATCGATGGTTCAAGACAAGGCCCCAAAGCAAGCTTGCGACCTCGTCTTGAGGGGCAATTGTTGTAAGGGGAAATAACCAGACTTGAGGAAGGCCGGGTATTGGACTGTCCACCGTCCTATGGTAAGACTATCGTCCGACTTCACCCAGACAGAGCAAGACTTGAGGCGACTTCGAGGGATCGGTAAGTCGCTGAAGGTTTGGGAAGCTACGCAGGTCACGGGAGCGGCTTGGGATAGCAAAGAGGTCGCGAAGCAACTTAGAAAAACCCAGAAGTCGGGACCCGATTAGGTCTCGAAGTCAGGTGAAGATAAACATGGAAAATATTCGGGTAGTTAGTGAGGCGGATTTCTCGAGTCATAACCAGGGCAAGTATATCTGTGAGCGCGGCTTGCGGGATAAGAAAGGAAATCCAAGCCTGGCAGCGGAAACCCTAGGTTAGCCCACGAAGATTGTAACCCTAGTTCCATGTCTATAAATGTAAGTTGTATTGTACATGATAAAGGGTCGAAATCTTAGTATCCTAGGCAGAAATTATACAGTAAGATATCCTGACTTGGTGCCCCCAGACGTAGTCTGTTTCACGGACAAACTGGGTAATCAAATCGTGTGTTATTTATTGCTTTCGCTACTATATTGATCGGAGCCTTATCAAATTGTTTGTTTGTTCGTCGGTAATCAAACCGGGTACAACAGGCTTCCCTTGGACACATTGACAATGACAAGATCATTCAGACTTTGAAAAATGCAAGACCTGAGCGGTGGTCCCGAGTGCATTGTAAGACTCGACGGTATGAGTTCTTGACATCTAATGTACCTGAATCGTGGAATAAATGTCTGAAGTGGGCACGTGGAAAACCTATTGTTTATGTTTTGGAAAGTATTAAAACTCTCATTGAAGAATGGTTTCATGTTCGATCAACTGAAGCAATACCAGCGGTAGTGTTTTATGTTCAAGGGTCGCTTCTTATCTGTGTTTTCTCTGCCGGTTATCATTTTTTTAAAATAAGAATTTGAACCGTTCAACTTCCAGGCACACTTATCTGTTATTTGGATTAAATTTGGAAACCGTTCCACTACCCCTATATATAAATTTGGCACACTTATCACCTTCCATTACCCCTATAAATACAAAACCACTCTTTGTTCATTTTCATTTGTCATCATTACTCATAAGTAATTGTGAAGATCACATATATTTTTCTTCATATACTATCATAACACTATTTGTTAACATCTTATATTTTTGGTTTTGCAGGATAAGAGCAAAGTGTACGAGATGATTGGGGATGTGACAAAAATGTTGTCGAGTTTGTGAAGCAGAACGAGGTTTATTATTAATTTTTATTTTTAAATATTTTATGGTACTTAACTCTAAGATAAGATTTTTAAATCATGTGAAACAGAGGACGAGATATGTCTTTTGAATGGCAAACGAGAAGATGAAAACGGCTATGGATCAAGCAGCTGTGATGGAATTGAGACTCATTCATCTGCGAATGAGGAGAGCCTTAGCCGTATTAGACCCATAAATGTTTAAGATTGAGGGAATGATTGAGTTGGCGGAGGAGCTAAAGGAACAGTGGGATCATACGGTGGCGGAATTTAAAGGTTTTCTTAATTTGGATGAGCCTAGTGATTAGACCGTTGGTGGTGGTGTACCCTTTCCATTTCTCTATCAATTGTCAAGTAGTAGTTTTTTTATTTTTAATTAGGAATCTAGTATTGTTGGGGTTATACTGAAAAGTATGTTTTTACTTTGTATAACCAAACTGAATTTATGTCTTATTTGTTGAAATAAATTATTTATCACTGATGCTTTAAATATGATTGAATGTTACATATATTTACTGCATACCTGTTCAATAAATAGTACGTGTTACATTGTAGTTAATTTAGTGATACCAGATCACAGAAGATTAAATTAACAGTTACTCTACGTGATAATGCTGGAGCAGTTGCAAATTCAAGAGAGCCAAGAGCCCACAAGGCCATCAAACACATTGAAAGGAAATACCATCTTATACTAAAAATCGTTAAGAGAGGAGATATAGAGGTAGTAAAGACCGCGTCGGAAGACAACCTAGCAGATCCATTCACAAAGGGTCTGCCTCAGAATACATTCTAGAGACATGTGGAAGGATTGAGTGTCAAGAGCGTTGCCAATCTTCTTTGAGTATAAGTGGGAGAGATATTATTAGGTTCATGTAGGTGACATTAGATGTAACGAAGAACACGAGATATGCTGTAGTATACTTAAAAGCAGACTTTGAGTATAAGTGGGAGATTGTTGGGGTTATACTGGAAAGTATGTTTTTACCTTGTATAACCAAAGTGAATTTATGTCTTATTTGCTGAAATAAAGTATTTATCACTGATGCTTTAAATATGATTGAATGTTACATATATTTACTGCATACATGTTCAATAGATAGTACATGTTACATTGTAGTTAATTTAGTGATACCAGATCACAGAAGATTAAATTAACAGTTCCTTGTAACAAAGTACAGAATTCACAACCCAGATGGAAATGAACAATCCATCGTGAAAGGTTGAAGTGTAAGGCTCAGATTGACTTATCTTGACCAAGAGATTGCACTAGTGCATTATGATGCACTGAATAGGACCTACAAGAGGACAAATTCTTCAGTGCTGAATATAGAAAAATTAGACCTCAGTGGTTTGTTATTTCTTAATCCCCATCCCTTAAATAGGATCGTGTGGAATTAATAACTATTGCTTTGACTTATGATGGGTAGAGAAAATTCCATTTACTTATGTAATTATTTGTCTTACTACTCTATTGAATTACATATATTGCATACAAAATGGTAAAACTCACATCTAAACTAAAACAAAAAAAAAACACTTAAGGTGTGCCTAATCTAAATATTTTGGAATTACTTTTATGATATCTATTTTAATATGTTGCCCTATTTTTCTTCATATTAATTGAATATAATGTGCATAAAAAAATTAGCATTAACAGAAAACACAATAACCCAAATCGAAAACCCTAAGTCCTTGAACAAATAATTTATAGTCAATGGCTTTTTCAATTAAGACAACAAAATGTAATGTGCATTCTACATAAATAACTTAATTGAGTGCATAAAAGCTCCATCAATCCAATTTTTTGTTGATAAGTTTGAATAATATGCGTTAAACCCTTTCGAACAACTGTAAAACCAATTAATTGAGTGTTGGTTACCTTGAATAATTTATGCCCAATGAATGAATCAAATGGAATTGGAAAATGTTTGCGTTTGACGTCGAGAGGCAAACCACCGTCAATTTTGTGTACTCCGTTTCTGACAGGAAGAGAAACGCGACTGATGCAAGATAGCTGATGATATGTTCTCTATATGGAATCCTAAATCATAAAAGCCATTTCGTTTTGGGCTTTATCATTTGGCCTTTAACTTATATTTAATAGGCCCAGTGTTCAGTTCTTTCTAATTCGGGCCTTCACAAAAATTCTAGTATCATTTTTGCTATTGTAATTAACTATTAATTCATGGCCGAATATACATGGAATTATATAATTTGAATACAACATTCAAAATAACAAAATACACACATATAATTATGTCATATCAATTGCTTGTCTTCGATGACAATCTGATATGTGTTGGTCCCGGTGCTAACGAGTCTCACACGTGTATGGGGGGGGGAATACACGTGTTCAGTGATTTTTAAAACCACTGAGGTCAGATGGGTAAGGTTATCCTGATGATTTTGCCCTGAGAAGCACAGATTGCCCTGAGTCAAAGTCTCATCGAGACAATGATCTGAAGCCGCTTTGAAGCTTCGAGATTATTTAACCGAGCTCGAGTTTATCAGAGATCCTGAGGCGCTTGGATCAGATAATTATCTTACTGAACCCTCAGTAGAGTTAGTTCAGTTTGGTAACTATATGTTCTAACTACTCAAGTGTGCGGAATGGTTGGCCCTATGTTTATACTCGTTTTAGCTTTGCTGAAAATCTTCCCTTCAATAAAACAGTGATTAGGGTTGTGATCAGTTTGATGCAAGTTCAGTGGATTGGTTCCAACTGAATATCAGTGAACTATGCTTTCAGTGAAAAACATGCAACAGATAATAATGCAGTATAGAAAGCAAAACAACACAGCAATTATAGTGGTTCAGAGACTCAAGCTCCTACGTCCACTCTCTCTGACCTTCAGAGAAATTCCTTAACCACTTCCTAAAGCTTTCTGGCTAACTCACTGTAGCTTACTCACTTTTTTACCTTGAGTTTTCTGGCTGACTCACTGCAGCTTACTAACTCAAACACACACAAGTGTTCAGACTACCACAAGTAGCTTACTAACTTCTTCTCTAGAGTTTTCTGGCTAACTCACTGTAGCTTACTAACTCTTTACAACTTCAACTCACCAACAAAACACACACAAACTACCTTAACAAAGGGTTTGAGTTTTGGGTTAGTTTCCAACTAGGATGAGATATCCTTTACAATAAGAACAATGCGAAGGCTAGGATATCTCTACTAAGCTTTGGATATTTCTTATCAATATAGGCTTAGTGAATGAGCTCTCTCCAATGTGGAACACTTGGGAAATTCTAGGTTTTTCGAGTGCTTCAATTTGCAATAATACGAATGAGCTCTTGAGTTGCTTTGAAATTTCCCGTGACCTCTCAATGTAAAGGGAAACTAGTATTTATAGGCAACTTCACCAAGGTCACTCTTGAAAAACTATCCATTGGAGGAGATAGCTTCATGAGTTTCCTCTTATGGTGTTTGATGAACAACTATATTTAGGGTTTGAATACTCCCTTGCATGTTTTAGGAAATATGCAGTCATGTAGCCAATCACCAATTTTTTGCGATGCGGAACATATAGTACTACCGACATGATTGGTGTCCCGCCGCTTTCAAAGGTCGGTAAAAGTAAAGTGTTGTCTTCCTCTGATTGGTTCTTGTCTTTAGTAAATGTAGACAAACATAACAGCTCTTTTTGGTCAATCTCTCTGAATGAGATAACCTTAAACAACACTTAGACTTAGTTCATTTTGTCTGCATATGAATGTTTTGGGCAATAACTACTTATCTGAATGTTTGCATTTTTCTCAGTTTTGTAGTCTTCAGATAGATATTATTGGTGCCTCACGAACATTGAGTTAAACCGAGTATTCGTCTCTTCTTGAGTCTTGATAACTCTTTGGAGTCTTCAGGTCTTGATGTCTTCTTGGTGACATCTTGAGTCTTGATGATGTCTTGACATCTTGAGTCTTGATGTCATCTTTGAGTCTTGATGACTTGAGTCTTGATGTCTTTGAGTCTTGATGTCTTGATGACATCTTGAGTCTTTAGTGACATATTGAGTCTTTAGTGTCTTCAGTGACATCTTGAGTCTTGATGTCTTGACAACTTCTTGAGTCTTGATGACATCTTTGAGTCTTGATGTCTTGATGCTTGAGTCTTTAGTTTCTTGACAACTTCTTGAGTCTTGGTTTCTTGATGACATCTTGAGTCTTGATGACATATTGAGTCTTGATGTCTTGATAACTTCTGAGTCTTGATTTCTTGATTACTTCTTGAGTCTTGATTTCTTGATTACTTACGAGTCTTGGTTTCTTGACAACTTCTTGAGTCTTGGTTTATTGACAACTTCTTGAGTCTTCAATTTCTTCAGTAACTTACTGAGTCTTCAGTTTCTTCAAAATCTAACCTGATCTATATCTGCTGACTATACATGATGCAGATAACTTCCTGAATAATCTATACTGAAACCTGACTCAGTCTATCAAGATTATCTTTAACATGTCATACTCAGGGTTTTTGGGATCTAATCAAAACTTCTTTATTAAATTCATCTCCCAACAATTTCCCCCTTTTTGATGATGCCAAAATCATCTTGTTACAAAAACCTAACCTATACTCAGGTTTCAGTTTGTCTATTACAATCCAAAATGGTAATTCTCCCAACAATTTCAAAACATAAGGCATATCAAACATAAAAGACATGTAAAAAGATAATGAGATATTATCTTTGAGCATAAAGATAAAATTTTCATTGATGTAGGATAAGAGTTACAGATTACAATGAAAATCAAAAACAAAAACAGAAGTACAAAATCTCCAGTCTTCTTCTACTTCATCCTCTGGCACATCCAGTTTGAACATCCCATAGTATCTCTTCTTCAGTTCATCCCTTGCTTTGATGATATCAGGGTTGTTTCCTGTTAGGCCTAGCTGGATGGCATACTGAGCTATCTCCTGAGAAATGGTTGTTTCATTCACATAGCCATTCTCAAGTCTAGGAGCTGGGTAAGTGTATGGACCAGGGGCTACTATCTGAGTATTTCCTTCATCTGCCAAGTTGATCCAACTTTGCAGGTACTTAGGATAGAATGTCAGTAAGTACTCAATGAAGGCTTCATTCATATCCGAGCTACTCCCCCTCCATTCTCTCAGAATCTCGTAATAGAACCAGAAGGTTCTCGTGATCTCCTCCCACACATCATTGAACTGAATAGGCATCCATTTGTCAATGTGCGGCCATTTCTGAGTTTTCTCTGTACCCCTCCTTTTGCTCAAAAACTTCTTAAAACCACTTTTTTTTTTTCTGCTCTTCTTCTTTCTTTTTCCTGATCACAGGAACACCTGACACAGAAGCAACAATCTTCTTCACTTTTTCAATTTGAAGGGTTTTCAGAGTTTTCTTGGTATTGAAGACTTCTTTCTGACTACCAGTTTCTTCTTTTTCAGCTTCTTCCTCAGATTCTTCAAAATCTATTATCAATTTCCTTTGAGTAGGCTTAGAACTTTTAGCTCTTTTCTTCTTTTCTTGCTCCACAAATGCAACAACCTTTCTCTTTTCAGGTCTGACTTGTTCTTCACCGGCTTTGCTTGTCTCAATTATCCTTCTATTACTCAGTTTCTCAGAAATTACTTCCTGAATAGTTTGCTCAGAAGTTTGAGTGTAGATAGGTTTCTCAGCTTCTTTGAACTTGAGCTTCTCAGTGGCTTCAACTTCTTTTAAGGCATCAGCAATTTTCTTTTCTTCAGCTTCTTTCTGAGCCTTTCTCTTCAAGGTTTGTGCCAACAACTCACTTAGTTTGCCACCAGGCCTTTCCCCATTTTTGGCACCATACCTTGGAAGTAGTTTAGTCAGTGCAATATCCATATGGTATTGCTCTTTGCTTATACTTCGCACTTCCCCTGCCAACTGATCGTGCTCATCCTCTAGCCTTCTCATGTAATTTTTAGCCATTGAGAGCTCATCTGAAAGAGGTGCAAACTGATTTGAGAAGACATTATGCATCATCTCTGTCATCTTGGTCATGAGCATAGAGCCCATTTTCTCAACAGCTGTCTTGATCATCAGATCATTCTTCTCAACCAGCTTGGCTTCAAGATAGGCAGTTCTTTCCTGATACATCTGCTTCATCTCTGCATTGAGATCAATTTTGACTACATCAACCTTTCCTTCCAAAGTAGTCATTTTATCTGCAAGAGATGTTTGTAGTTGCAGCATGTCTGAAGATGAACTCAGATTTTCCAGCTTTTGAGATTGGCTTGCTAAGGTTTCTTCAATTTGAGTCACTTTTTCAACAATTGGCACCACCTTCTCCAATTTATCCAGGATAGGACTGAGATTAATCACTGGAGTGTGTACAACTTTTTCCACCTGAGCTGGGTGCTCCAACTGAGCCTCAGTCTGCATATCATACATAACAGATTTAAAGATATGAACTTCAGTAGCTTTTGCATAATGTTTAATAGTGCCAAAAGATACCTGAAGAGTGCTAACTTCAGTCTGAGGATGTGTGATATCAATATGTCCAGCATCAGTGTCCTTCTCCATCTGAGATTGTTTTTCAGCATCATCCAGTTTGTCACCCTCTTTATCTTGATCCTCATCTCCTTCTGGATTCATAGAACTGGAGGCATCATTATCAGCTTTCCTTCTCTCAGCCACCTTTTTCTTTACTAGCTCATCAAAGTCAGCAATTTTCATTCTGAGCTTGGTCTTCCTGAATCCAGAGAACTCTGTCAAAATAGCAGTTTCAACATTCCACCAATCTTCTCCTCTAAAGGAGGCTATATTCAGCATCTCCGGAAGAGTCTGATTCAGGATGTAGACCTTGGTTCTGAGTCGGAAGAAAAGATCCTGAAGGTCAGGATATTCGCTCAGCTCAGGGTATCTGTCCAGGATGAACCGTTCCCCATTGCTTCGCCATTTAGTTTCTTCGGCGTCTCCCCTTTTCAACTTTGGGCTCTCAGGAACAGTAGTATCGGATTGTATGAGCTCTGGTGCTGATGGATCAAGAAATGGTTCACTCAGGAGCGCATCCAAATTTAGCAATTCCTGAGGTTCAGACTGATCTGAAGTCTGAACAGGTCTCTCTTCAGTAGGAATCTGAGGTCCCTTGAAGATTTTCTGAGAAATTTTATCTGAGCTCAGAGAAGTTCCGAGTACCTCATAGAAAACCTGTTCCTCAGTTTCTTGATCCTGCGCAATTGTCACAACCTGAGCAAGAACTTTCAGTGGAGATTTCAGCCCTTGCTGGCCTTCAGGTTGAGTTTCTTCAGTGTCACTGACCTCCTCCTCAGTAATAGATTGAAGCTTTCTGCGTTTCTGAGGAGCTAGTGTTTTCTTCTTCAGATTCTCTCCTTTTTCTCTTTTCACTTGCATCAGGGATTTTCCCCTAGCTTGTTTGGCTTCAACAGCTTCTTCTTCAGCAGTTTCCTCCTGAGACTCAGAGCTTTTCTCTTTCTTTCCTTTCAAAGTCTTCTTTGTTGGTGGTTTGAACAAGATTTTTGACTTTGGAAAGGATGAGGAATTGGCAAAGATGTCCTCCTCTTCTCTGCATATTTCCAAGATAAATGCAATCTTGGTTGCATGTAGGATCTTTCCTTTGACAACAACAGACCCATTTACCTTCTAAACTTGTTTGGCTTGATCACTCACCACTTTGATTAAATAGTGTAACCAGTTGAATGCAGTGGTAGGTGAATCTTCAATCGCCGCCATTAGCCTCATCTTAGGCGTGCTTATCTGTTCAAAGCTACCAGATCTACTCATGATGCATTTACTTACAATATCCAGCAATACTCGATATTTAGGCTTCAAATGCCTTTTATTCAGAGTAGCTTCAAACTTTACTGGATGCTCTGTAATTTTATCCAGATATTCTTGCTCCCTACCCATCATATATACCGTAGGGTCTTCACCTCTATCACTTAATTCATATATGGCATTAAGATTCTTAGGAATAATATACAATTCCCTAACAAAATTCACATATTTTGAACTATGCTCTAAATGCGAGACTGTAATCTGTGATTCTATACAATCTTCATCATCTAACTTCAAATTAGAGATAAACTCAATTACCTCTTTCGCATATTCGGCCTCTGGTTGATTCGCAACTAGGCAAGTAAGCTTTGCCAAACGAATCATATGCAACGCTTCCTCTTCGTGAGTTGCATTTGATGAGCTTTCGAGAGAGATGACATATTCGTACCAAGGTTTATTAGAAATGGCGAGCTTGTCGTATACCGAAAATGTCATTATTGGAGAATTTCTTGGTGAAGGGTTTTGAGATAGGTGAGAAATTTTTGGGCAATCGAGAGTTTTTGAAGCAGAGTGTTTGAAGATGAAGGCTTTTTGGAATCGGGCTTTGAAGGAAATTCTTCAATAGATATAGGATTTTGATTTATTGAAAATCGCATAGATGAAGAAATCGACGGTTGAGATTAAAAACCGACTAAATCGGGTATATGAAAGGACGATTTCACAAATATAACGCCACCAATTTATCTCTATTGGTGATTAATGAACAGTGCATTTAATTACTGTTCCTGCAGACCATTGACTTTCTTCGTGGATTTCAAAGGTCCCGCCCAAATATTCCTTCAGGTGTTTTGTTATTTATTGCCAATGATTACTGAGATTCAGTTAGACAATAAATGTGTTGCATGAGTCAATACTTCTTCAGACTAATTTCCTCCATCAGTCTTACTGAGTTTTGACCTTGATAAAATGTCAAGATAATATCGAATCTTGAAAAAGGTCGATATAAATCGAGTAAATCGATCTTCAGGATATCTGAGTTTTCCAAGACTCAGTGTTTAGTACTCTCAATTTTATCCTGAGTTTTTCAGTAAAAACCTGAGAAAACTTCATGTATCTGAAAACCTTCAATTTTTTAGATTTGCTTTATTCACCTGGATCCAATATACCTAATTCAATCGATAGTTTCGAAATCTTGATTGATAAAGGTTTAGTCAAGATATCAGCTCTCTGTTTATCAGTATGAATTTTCTCCATTCTGATGTCTTTCTTCTCAACATGATCTCTAATGAAGTGATGTCTGATATCAACATGCTTACATCTAGTGTGCAATACCGGATTCTGTGTGATAGCAATTACACTATTATTATCACAAAATATAGGTACTTCATTGGCTATAATCTTATAATCCCTCAATTGTTGTGCGAGGCAAAGAATGCGGCACACTTGACTTCCTATGACCATGTATTAAACTTGATAATCTTTGGTTGCTACTGAGGTTTGTTTCTTTGAAAACCATGATATCAGTTTACTTCCAAGAAATTGACAAGTTCCTGTGGTAGACTTCCTGTCAATTCTACATCCTCCATAATCATCATCTGAATAACCAGTTAATTCAAGGTTATCATCAGCTGGATACCATAATCCTCTATTCACAGTGCCTTTAAGATATTTCAGAATCTTTTTGGCAGCCTCCATGTGACTAGCCTTAGGATTAGCTTGGTATCTTGCACATATCCCAACAGCAAATGTAATATCAGGCCTACTTGCTGTGAGATATAGCAGTGATCCAATGATCCCTCTATAATCAGTGTGATTTACTGATTTGCCTTCAGGATCAGGATCCATCTTGTAGTTAGTATTCATAGGAATTCTAACTGCATTACAATTCTGTACACCATACTTTGAAATCAGATCTCTGGTGTATTTTGCTTGATTGATGAAAATTTCTCCCTTAGTTTGTTTCACCTGAAGTCCAAGAAAGAAATTCATCTCCCCCATCATTGACATCTCAAACTTTCCTTTCATCAGGGTAGAAAACTTTTCACACAGCTGATGATTTGGAGATCCAAATATGATGTCATCTACATAAATCTGAACAAGTAAGATGTCTTTCTCCCATATTCTATCCTGAACAGAGTCCTATCAACAGTTCCTTTGATAAAACTATGGTCAGTAAGAAACTGAGAAAGGGTATCATACCATGCTCGGGGTGCTTGCTTAAGACCATACAAGGCTTTCTTGAGCCTGTAAACTTAGTCATTCTGTCTGAAACCAGGAGGTTGTTCCACATAAACCTCTTCCTTAAGCACACAATTCAGAAATGCACTTTTCACATCCATCTGATAGACTGTGAATTTCATGTGGGCAGCATATGCAAGAAAAAATCTGATGACTTCTAGTCTTGCAACAGGTGCAAAGGTTTCATCATAATCCAAGTCTTCTTCTTGGGAATAACCTTGTGCAACTAGTCTTGCCTTGTTTCTCACAATGTTGTTGTTTTCATCTCTCTTATTCTTGAACACCCACTTAGTTCCAATCACATTGGGCCTCTTAGGTCTATCCACTAGCTCCCACACTTCATTCCTTGAGAACTGATTCAGCTCTTCTTGCACAGCAGTAATCCAAAAGGAATCTTGTAGAGCTTCTTCAATCTCAGTAGGTTCTTTTTTAGATAGGGAGCAGCAGAACAAAGCACTTTCTCCATGGAACCTTCTTGTTTTGACACCATCTGATAGATCACCCACAATCTGACTTTTAGGATGACTATCCAACCATTTTCTCCTGGATGTTCCCCCTTCAGTAGTATCCTCAACATCAGAAATGTTAGGTTCAGGTAGTTCATTAAATTCAGGGAACAACATAAAAGGAGAAAGAGAATCATCTTCCTCAGGGGAAATTCCATTCAGAACATTGTCAGAGACATTTGTTCCCCATTGGTTGATAGATTCAGAGATTGCCTCAGCTGTGACCACATCTTCATCGGCATTACATACCTGAGTCTGAACTGTTGTATGTTCAGATTGGTCAGCTTCAGTGTGTTGGCTTTCCTTTAGTGGAGAATTTCCATCCTGAGTTTTTCCATCCTGAACTTCTTTGTCCGAGTCTGATTCGCTCCATTCATAGAAAGTGACTGACTTCTTCTTTTCAGGTTCAAAGGATGTTTTATCATTCTTTTTCAAAGCTAAGTCGGTGATTCTCTTGATCGGTTTCCCTGAGTCATGTTCTGTTTCTTCTTAACACAAGTAGATTCATCAAAAATAACATGAGGTGTTTCTTCCACAATAAGAGTCCCTGATTTGTAAACTCGAAGGCTTTTTCGACTTCGAATATCTAAGAATATCCCTTCATCAGCTTTGCTATCAAAATTTTTCAACTGATCTTTACCATTATTGTGTATGAAACACTTTCAACCAAACACACGAAAGAAAGAGACAAGAGGCTTCCTTTCATTTCCACGGCTCATATGGAGTTTTTCCTTGGTTCTTGGTCAAGATGGATGCGTTTCCGAGAGTAGCACGCGGTGTTGATAGCCCAGACCCAAAATCTCTTAGGAATATCAGCTTCAACAATCATTGTCCTTGCAGCTTCTTTCAGAGTTCTTTTTCTTTTTTTAGCAACACCATTCTGTTGTGGGGTCCTTGCAGCTGATGTTTCATGAGCTATTCCATTTCTTTGCTAACAATAATCGATATGATATGATTGATAAACTTCGGTTCCTTTATCGATCCGATTTTGACCACACTCAGATTCTTTTCAAAGATCTTGAGCCTTTTCAAAGTAGTTCAGCGATTTTTATGCCGAGTCTCTTTCTTCTTGAGTAAGAATATGACCCATATGTGTATCTAGAGTAGTCATCAACTACCACAAGTGTGTATTTTTTACGCCATTAGTGCTCACGGGTGTCTTTGGACCAAAGAGATCCATATGTAACGGTTGTAGTATTCTATCAAGAGAAACATCTACTTGGCTTTTTGAAAGATGCTCGACGATTTGTTTTTTCTTTTCGACAAGCATCACATACATGATCTTTACTAAACACTTCATTGGGTAACCCCCTCACAAGTGCTAATCTAGCAAGTTTGTTCAGGGTTTTGAAGTTTAAGTGATTCATTCGTTTATGCCACAACCAACTGGTATCAGTGGAACTTTTTGCAACCAGACATGTATCTTTAGGAGTTGAACTCCAATCAGCAAGATACACATTTCCTTTTCTAGTACCAGTCAGTAAAATTTTCTGTGAAGTATTGTCTTTTACATAACATAAGTTCTTTGAGAACTCAACACTGAATCCTTTGTCACAAAATTGACTGATAGAAAGCAAGTTATGCTTTAGACCAGACACATATGAAACACCATGGATATGAATAGAGTTAACTTCAAGAGTTCCATATCCTTCAGTTTGTCCTTTGGAATTGTCTCCAAATGTGATCTGAGGGCCTTTTTGTTCAACATAGTTAGTGATTAGTTGCTTATATCCTGTCATATGTCTTGAACATCCACTGTCCAGATACCATACAAGGAGCCAATTCATTTCCACTCATCAGTGCTATGTTATTTTCATTCAGCCCAGTGCCCTTTTCCTTCACCTGAAAAACATATCAGTTCTTAGGTACCCATTTGGTGTAGGGTCCTACTAGGTTAGTTGTACCTTTTGGATCCCAAATCTTCCTAACAACTCTAATTACTTTAGAGTGGCTGATTTGTCTCCCATAAACATCTACATACACATTCACCACCCTAGGTGCCTTGGCAGTATCCTGTGTATGAGTGCCAGCCTTAGCATGAACATGAGCCTTAGAGTTCTTCTTGGGTTCAGGCCTTTTGTTCAAGTGCCTTAGCTTTTGTGCAACTGGTCTCTGTCTCTGCTAACTTGAGTTCAGGAAACCTTTACCCTTAGGCAAGTGGGGTTTAGGTTGCCAGTACTGAAATTGGGGTCTTTCAGTAATCTGAGGACTTGATCTTTTCAGTTGAGAATATCTCTGCTGAGTGTTTCTCTTCTGAAAATTCCTCTGATGGTTCAGTGCAGATCTCTTTAGGTTGGTATTCTTAGCCTGAGGCTTTGAAGTACTGACCTGAAGATTTCCTACTGAGTGTTCAGGTTTTCTAGCCTTTTCCTGAGGTCTGGGCTTTCTTCCCTGAACCTTCAGTTTTTCTGAAACCATAAGTCCTTTACCCTTGTATAAAACTCTGGGCAGTTCTTCAGTAAGAAGATTTGATGCCACTTGTTTAACAAAGACAGTCTTGGTGCTACTAGAAGCAACATTCAGAAGACCTTGTGAGGTTCCCCCTGGAATGTATCCCAATCCAGCTTTTTTATAGTTCTTGGTCTTTGATAACTGAATTTCATCTATCACTTTAGATGAAGAATTCAATAGAGCTAACTTTCTCTGCGCACTATCCTCACATTTCTTTAAAGTTTCATGCTTCTCAAAGAGGTCATTGAACTCAGTTCTGATAAGCTGAATCTCTTTAGTTGATTTCTCTAATTTTCCATTCAGGATCTCTATCACCTTCTCCTTTTCTGAGAGTTGTACTTTCAGAACATCCAGTTCATCAGTAGTTCCCATAAATTGAGAAGTGATCTCAGCATTTTTAGAGTCTTTCCACTTGATTCTCGTGATCGGTTCCTTGTTACGCTCTTGAGTTTCAAATGAGTAGTTCTTGTAATACGAGAATAGTCCTTCATAAGATTCTCAAATGAATCCATCAGGTCAAAGTTACTGTTTACAGTTGAACTTGAGAACTCATGTGCTTGTGTAGGAGCAACAACAGAGATAGAAGAATTTACCTCCTCCACCATAAGACAGATATCATCATCATCATTACACTATCGAGAAAATCTCATCCGAGGAAGCTGGAACCTTCTTCGAATGTTCTTCTTCCTCAAAGAATCATAGCTTTCTTCTTTGGAGATATTCTTGTCTCTCTTGGCTTGTCTTTCCTTTTCTTTCTTTAGTACTTTTCATTTCGGGGCGGTCCATATTGGAAGTGACCTTTCTTTTGACAGTTGTAGCATCTATTGGCATCATCATCCTGATCACTTTCCTCCTTGGTCTTGGAGTCCTTCTTTTTAGATGAGGATCCTTCAGCTTTCTGGTCCTTTCTTTTCTCAGTGAATCTGTCCTCAGCTTTTGAGTCTCTCTTATACCTGTGATTCCTGTAATATTTCTTATATTTCCCATATTCGCTATTGAGTCTTTCAAACCTCCTTGCCATCAAGATTAGCTTATCCTCCCCTTTCATCCCGATTTTTTGGCAAGTGAGTTCTCAGACTCTCTAGACTTACATGATTTCTCTTTGGCTTTGAAAGCCACATTCTTGCTACATGAAGAATCATCTTTGCTGTCAGATTTCTTAGTTTTCTTGTCTATCATGACCTCATAAGCTTTCAGTTCAGAGAAAACTTGTTGATATGGCATGGAATCAATATTTTTGGTGTTTTCAATCACCACAGCATGTATATCCCATTTCTTAGATAATCCTCTAAGAATTTTCAGTGCCACTTCTCTCTGTGGGTATCTTTTCCCAAGAGCACTCAGATCATTCATGATGCTAGTGAATCTGACCTCAAGTTTGTCAATGGATTCACTATCTTCCATTTCAAAGCTATCAAACTTTCCAATAGCAACAAAAAATTTGTTTTCCTTAATATGATTTGTGCCTTGACACATAACAGCAAGTGTGTCCCATATTTCTTTTGCAGTTTCACAGTGAGAAATCATCCCCATAACACCATCATCAATAGTGTTATACAAAGTATCTTTAGCAATGTAGTCAAGATTGACTAACTTTCTCTCATCAGGAGTAAGTTGATCATCAGACTTTGGAAATTCATCTCTGGGATCATTCCTCTCAGTATCAGTGATTCTGGGATTCACAACAGTAAGTTTGAATGGTCCTTCAGAAACCACTCTCCACATTCTTTCATGTTTTGAATACAGATGAGCCTGCATGCTTAATCTCCATAGGTCATAGCTCTCAATAGAGAACATAGGAAGTTTCTTAGAAGGCATAATGACTGAGCCGTGTAAGATATCAGCAAACAGATCTATTCAGGAGATCACCAAAGTCTTTCAGCAAAATAGACTATGGCTACCAAAGCAAGTGGTCAAAATGAACCACTGCTCTGATACCACTTGTTGGTCCCGGTGCTAACTAGTCTCACACGTGTATGGGGGGGAATACACGTGTTCAGTGATTTTTAAAACTTTTCTTTCACTGAGGTCAGATGGGTCAGGTTATCCAGATGATTTTGCCCTGAGAAGCACAGATTGCCCTGAGTCAAAGTCTACTGAGACAATGATCCTGAGCTGCTTTTAGAAGCTTCAGATTAGCCCAACTGAGCCTGAGTTTATCAGAGATCCTGAGGTGCTTGGATCAGATAAGTATCTTATTGACCCTCAGTAGAGTTAGTTCAGTTTGGTAACTATCTGTTCTAGCTACTCAAGTGTGCGGAATGGTTGGCCCTATGTTTATACGCGTTTTAGCTTTGCTGAAAATCTTCCCTTCAATAAAACAGTAATTAGGGCTGTGATCAGTTTGATGCAAGTTCAGTGAATTGGTTCCAACTGAATATCAGTGACCTATGCTTTCAGTGAAAAACATGCAACAGATAATAATGCAGTATAGAAAGCAAAACAACACAACAATTATAGTGGTTCAGAGACTCAAGCTCCTACGTCCACTCTCTCTGACCTTCAGAGAAATTCCTTAACCACTTCCTAAAGCTTTCTGGCTAACTCACTGTAGCTTACTCACTTTTGTACCTTGAGTTTTCTGGCTGACTCACTGCAGCTTACTAACTCAAACACACACAAGTGTTCAGACTACCACAAGTAGCTTACTAACTTCTTCTCTAGAGTTTTCTGGCTAACTCACTGTAGCTTACTAACTCTTTACAACTCCAACTCACCAACAAAACACACACAAACTACCTTAACAAAAGGTTTGAGTTTTGGGTTGGTTTCCAACTAGGATGAGATATCCTTTACAATAAGAACAATGCAAAGGCTAGGATATCTCTACTAAGCTTTGGATATTTCTTATCAATCTAGGCTTAGTGAATGAGCTCTCTCCAATGTTAAACACTTGGGAAATTCTAGGTTTTTCGAGTGCTTCAATTTGCAATAATACGAATGAGCTCTTGAGTTGCTTTGAAATTTCCCGTGACCTCTCAATGTAAAGGGTTACTAGTATTTATAGGCTACTTCACCAAGGTCACTCTTGAAAAACTATCCGTTGGAGGAGATAGCTTCATGATTTTCCTCTTATGGTGTTTGATGAACAACTATATTTAGGGTTTGAATACTCCCTTGCATGTTTTAGGAAATATGCAGTCATGTAGCCAATCACCAATTTTTGCAGTCTGGAACATAGTACTACTGACATGATTCAGTGTCCCATCGCTTTCAGTGTCAGTAAAGTAAAGTGTTGTCTTCCTCTGATTGGTTCTTGTCTTTAGTAAATGTAGACAAACATAACGACTCTTTTTGGTCAATCTCTCTGAATGAGATAACCTTAAACAACACTTAGACTTAGTTCCTTTTGTCTGCATATGAATGTTTTGGGCAATAACTACTTATCTGAATGTTTGCGTTTTTCTCAGTTTTGTAGTCTTCAGATAGATATTATTGGTGCCTCACGAACATTGAGTTAATGAGTATTGATCTCTTCTTGAGTCTTGATAACTCTTTGAGTCTTGATGTCTTGAGTCTTGATGACATCTTGAGTCTTGATGTCTTGATGACATCTTGAGTCTTTGATGTCTTGATGTCTTGATTAACCGAGTCTTCAATGTCTTGATGACATCTTTGAGTCTTGATGTCTTGATGACATCTTTGAGTCTTGATGTATCTTGAGTCTTGATGACATCTTGAGTCTTGATGTCTTGACAACTTCTTGAGTCTTGATGACATCTTGAGTCTTGAGTATCTTGATAACCTCTTGAGTCTTGGTTTCTTGACAACTTGAGTCTTGGTTTCTTTAGTGACATCTTGAGTCTTGATGTCTTGATGACTTATCTTTGAGTCTTGATGTCTTGATAACTTCTTGAGTCTTGATTTCTTGATTACTTACTTTCGGTCTTGATTTCTCCGATTTACTTCTTGAGTCTTGATTTCTTCAAAGAACTTCATCGAAGTCTTCGGTTTATTCAAAGAACTTCATCGACTCTTGATTTCTTCAAGAACTTCATTGAGTCTTGATTTCTTCAAAATCTAATCTGATCTATATCTACTAACTATACATGGTGCAGATAACTTCCTGAACAATCTATACTGAAACCTGACTCAGTCTATCAAAATTATCCTGAACATGTCATACTCAGGGTTTTTGGGATCTAATCAAAACTTCTTTATTAAATTCATCTCCCAACAATATGGTTGGTTGTAATAATGGAGTTGGAAATACTATTGTTGATGTTGCAAGGATGTTGTTTCATATGTTGGACAACATTCTGTACAACATCATAAATTTGCCCTTTCTCCTAACACTGACTCTGTTTTAATAGATGTGTTTTTCTATGTTCCTGCATTGTAGGTTGAAGACAAATTCGATTATTGTCAAGTGGTTGCACTGTGGTGGAGTGAGAATAGAAAGATCATGGGTGGTTAGACCAAGATCATAGAGATAGTGGAGGAGATGTTCAAAGCTATCCAAGCCTAGTGGATAGGACAATGTCGTTGATCTTCAAGTCTATAAATACACTGCATTGGTCGACATTCAAATTTGAGGAAAAGTGAAATATCATTTGCTGTACTCCAAACTTTAGAGAGTAGTATCCAAGACACAACCAAGAGTGAAAAACCGAGTGTTTGAAATACTAGGAGTGTGAGGGTTGATGTTATTCTATTTGTACTAGTCGAGGGAATACAATCTCTCCCATCAGTACTGTGTTTATCTTATTAGATCAAGTTTTAGGTTGAATAAGATCACTAGTTACTTGATTGAATAAATTGCTTTTGGTGTGTGGTTTTTCACTACACCTAGGATCTTGTAAGAGGTTCTTATGTATCTCACTACTTGTTATATTGATGTTTTTAACCATGAGGTTCGTATAGTCTGAATTAAGACTATACAAAATTTTGAAATCCTTTGCACTGCATTTTTAATACTTCCGTTGTCATATGTTGTTTTACATGTTACACAACATTTTCAACAACACTCTGAAAATACACGCACACACACTTTCAGTTGGTATCAGAACCATAAATTTGATACACTAAGTTAAAGGTCCTGTGTTTTTAAAGTGTGTTTTTACAATGGATTATCCGTTGACTCCTTCTTTAAAACCTCCAATTTTGGATGGATCCAACTATCCCTACTGAAAAACTAAAATGCGCATGTACATTAAGTCTATAGATGAGATAGCATAGCGTAGTGTGTTATCTGATTGGAATCCACCAACGACAATTGATGATAAAGATGGAGAATCTCAAGTAAAAAAGGAGATTGATTGGTCCAATGATGAATGCACATCGGCCAATTTCAATTCTAAAGCCCTTAATGCGATTTTTACTGCTACTGATGTTTCTATGTTTAAACTGATATCTATCTGTGTTTCTTCTAAGGATGCATGAGAAATATTGCAGGAACATTGTGAAGGATCAGAAAGTGTTCGAAGGACTAGACTTCGAATGTTGGGAACTAAGTTTGAAAACTTGAGGATGAAAGATGATGAAACCATTTCATCATACAATGAAAGGATAAATGAGATTGCTAATGAGTCACACTCACTTGGTGATTTAATTTCCAACACTTGGTTAGTGAATAAGATACTTAGAACTGTTCCTAAACGATTTGATGCTAAAATATGTGCAATAGAAGAGGCTAAGAACACTAATTTATTGAGTCAAAATGAGTTGATTAGTATTTTGAAAACTTATGAGATTAACTCAAATATGTTAGATGATGATAAACATGAGAAAGATAAAGACAAGAAAGTACTTGCTTTTAGAGGTGAAACTTCTGATAATGTTGGTAAACATCCTTATGTTACTGAAGTTGATTCTGATGATGATGTTTTTTTATTTATGTGATGAAAATATTTCTGAACAATTTGCTTTTATCACTAAGCAATTCAAAACTTTTCTAAAGGGAAAATTCAGAAAACCAAATGGTAATTTTCAACCAAAAGATAAGTTTAATCAGAATTCTTCTCCCTCTGATAAAAAGCTTGTTCCAAGTCAGTCTTCCAGTTTTAATCAACCTAGACAATTTACTAAGGATAACAAGTTCAAATATGATCCTGAGTACAGGAAAAAGGTTAAATGTGATGCATGTTCTGAATATGGTCATTATGCTAATGAATGTGCTAATACTATGATTAGGAAAAATATGAACTTTAATGCTACCTTAAGTGATGATTTTGATGATGAAACTGATTTTGGAAAATGTGAACTAAGTGTTATGTCTGCTAGAATAGTTTATGATGATGATCTCGATGATTATTGGGTCTGAAGCAGATTCAGATGTTAACACAACATCTGAAACAACATTCAGTAAATATGATTATGAGATTAACTGTTTTGCTGGAACTATTCTAAATGTTGAAACTTCAAATTATGTTGAATTTAACTCTGAATATCTGAAGTTTAAAACTGATTTAGAAACTCAAAAACAGGTGTTGAGTTCCTTATCTTTAGAAAATTCAGATTTGATAGTGAATCTTTTGAAACTTGAAGTTCTTTTAACTAGAAAAGAAGTGAAAATTTCTTCTTTGAAAAATGAGCTTAAGTGTACTACTCTGAGTTTTAAAAAGTTTTCTACAAGCACTTCTGATTTGAATGATGCTTTAATGATTGGAAGATCTAGTAATGCTGGTCTTGGTTTTGAGAAAACTTCTGAAGATCCAGTAAACCTATTTATTTTGTAAAAGAAGGAACTTGTTTGACAAAACCTTTGAATCTTAAATAAAAAAAATCAGTTGGATTGTTTGAAGAGTATGTCTGTTTTTATTGTGCTGGAGTAGGTCACATTCGTCCATACTGTTCTAAGTTAAGAAAAGATCTAAAAGCTGAAATTATTTTACCTGATAAAGTTGAACACCCTATAAAACAGGTTAACAACAATAAAAAGTGGATTCATAAGAACATGTTATGTAATGTTGTGTATACATCTTTGAAAACATGTGCTCCTGGATCTTGGTACTTTGATAGTGGTTTTTCTAGACACATGACTGGTCAAGTTAATCATTTGTCTAATTATACATCTTGTGATGTTGGTCATGTTACCTATGGTGGTGGTTCAAAAGGTAAAGTGGTTGGTAAAGGAACATTGAATGTTCCTGGATTTCCAAAATTGACAAATGTGTTACATGTAAAATGTTTACTTGCTAATCTGATTAGTATTAGTCAGTTATGTGATGATGATTTACATGTGAAATTTGACAAAAAATCATCCTATGTGTTTGACAAAAATGATGATTGCTTAATGACTAGTGAAAGATATGTTGATATTTGCTATTTGATTGGTTCAAATCATACTTGTAAAAGTGTTAAAGCAGATGATATTATTCTATGGCATCAAAAAATTGGTCATGCTAATTACATAAGTATTCACAAATTGCATAGACTAGGTGTTGATGTTGGTTTACCTGATCTTAACTTTGAAAAAGGAAAAATATGTGGACCATGCCAGAAAGGTAAGCAAGTAAGGACAACACATCAAATGTTTTCAGCATGTACAACAAATAGGTGTTGTGAGTTGATTCATATGGATCTAATGGGTCCTATGGAAACTGAAAGTTTAGGTGGAAAGAGGTATTTCTATGTTCTTGTAGATGTTTTTTCTAGATATACTTGAGTTATTTTTTGTTTTTCTTAAAGAAAAATCTGATACCTTTTTTTAGTTCAAAATTCTTTACAAAAGGTTTAAAACTGTTTTATGTTTAAAGATTAGTAGGATAAGATCTGATCATGGAAGAGAATTTGAAAACAGTTCTTTTACTGATTTTTGTGAAAAGAAAGGTATTTTGCAAGAGTTTTCTTCACCTAAAACTGCTCAACAAAATGAGATTGCTGAATGAAAGAATAGAACTTTGCAAGAAATGCAAGAGTTATGTTAACCTAAAAAATTTTGTCTAAGAAATTCTGGGCAGAAGCTTTAAATATTGCTTGTCACATTGTGAATAGAGTCTATATGCATTATAGTAGTAGTTGTACTCCATATGAGATTCAGAATAACAAAAGCCCAAATTTGAAATACTTTTATGTTTTTGGTTGTGTTTGTTACATTTTGAATGATAGAGATCAGTTGCATAAGTTTGATTCAAAGAGTGATAAAGGATTCTTCTTAGGATATTTTAGGAAGAGCAAGACATATAGAATCTATATCTTGAGAACTGATACAATGCAAGAATCTATTAATGTGGTATTTGATGAACTTGCAAGTCTTGTAGGTAAAAGTGTTGAAGATAATGTATCAGATTTGATAGAAGTATCCAAAGATACTGATGACACTGAAGATAGTAAGGATGTTGATCAGAATATTCCCTCAACATCTGATACAACATTTTCCCAAAGTTCAAATACTGAAAATCTATCACATGATTCACAGTATCCAAACATTTGGTTCCCTCAACAAAGATAATGAAAGTCATCCACCAGATCAGATCATTGGAGAAGCTACCACTGGTGTACAAACTGGAAGAAGAATGGGTATTCACATCAATAACTTTGTAAGATCAGTTTGCATGTCTTCCATATGCAATCAGGTAACTTTTGAGTGTTATCATTCTACAATTGAGCCTAAAAATGTGAAAGAAGCTCTTAAAGATGAAAATTGGATAAATGCTATGCATGAAGAGCTTAATCAGTTTGAAAGAAATGATGTTTGGACACGTGTACCTATACCTAATTCTGATATTAATGTCATAGGAACAAAGTGGATTTTCAAGAATAAAACTGACGTATCTGGTAATATTGTGAGAAATAAGGCTAGATTGGTTGCTCAAGGTTATACTCAGATTGAAGGAATTGATTTTGATGAAACTTTTGCTCCTATTGCTAGAATAAAATCTATCAGATTACTTCTTGCTATTGCATATTTCATTAACATTAACTTGCATCAAATGGATATCAAAGCTGCATTCTTGAATGAAATTTTGACTAATGAAGCTTATGTTGAACAACCTCAAGGTTTTGAGAGTCTAGAATTTCCTGATCATGTTTACAAGTTAAAGAAAGCTTTGTATGGTATTAAACAAGCACCTAGAGCTTGGTATGGTAGACTTACCGATTTCTTACTTGAATTTGGATTTTTGAGAGGTGAAGCTGATAGAACTTTGTTCATTAAAAATTCTATGAATGATATCATGGTTGCTCAAATATATGTTGATGATATTGTATTTGGTTCAACTTGTAATGATATGCTTGAAAGTTTTGTTAAAGAAATGACATGTACTTTTGAAATGTCCATGGTTGGAAAACTGAATTTCTTTTTAGGTCTTCAAATCAAACAAATGAAAGATGGTATTTTCTTTTCTCAAAACAAATATGATAAGAATTTGGTGAAAATGTTTTGTCTTGAAAGTGCTAAAACTATGAAAACCCCTATAGGTTCAACTCAAAAGTTGAGTAAAGACTTGATTGGAAAAGATGTTGATCCTACTTTGTATAGATCAATGATTGGAAGTCTTTTGTACTTAACTTCTAGTAGGCTTGATTATGTATAATGTCTGTCTTTGTGCTAGATATCAAGCTAATCATAAGGAATCACATCTTAATTCTTTGAAAAGAATTATAAGATATGTAGCTGGAACATGTGATCTAGGTATTTGGTACACAAAGGATACTAATTGCTCTTTAGTTGGCTATAGTGATGCAGATTGGGCAGATGATTGTGATGATAGAAAAAGTACTAGTGGAGGATGTTTCTACATGGGAAACAACATTATCTTCTGGCATAGTAAAAACCAGAATTGTGTATCACAATTAACAACTGAGTCTGAATATGTTGCTGCTGGAAGTTGCTGCACTCAACTGCTTTGACTTAAAAAGATGTTTGATGATTATGGGTTGGAAAGTGGCATTTTGACTGTGTATTGTGATAATACTAGTGCTATCAATATTTCCAAGAATCCTGTGCAACATTCTTTGACTAAGCACATAAGTATAAGACATCACTTTATAAGAGATCTTGTAGAGAAAGAAGTTGTGAAGTTAGAGTACATTTCTACTGAAAAACAACTTGTTGATATTTTCACAAAAGCCCTTGATAATGAGAAGTTTTCTTCCCTTAGAAAATCTCTTGGTCTTTGCTATATCTGAAAACAAACACTAGATGTTGTGACAAATATTTCCCAACATTTGAAGCAACATTGTGGTTCTGATAATGAGTTTGTACCTCCTTCACTATGTATCCCTGAATCCGCTCCTAAATCACTTGTTGAACTCCTTGTAAAACAAGCTGTTGAAATAAAACCCGATCATTTAACCCGACA
Source organism: Stenogyne calaminthoides (assembly GCA_037126765.1). NCBI lineage: Eukaryota > Viridiplantae > Streptophyta > Magnoliopsida > Lamiales > Lamiaceae > Stenogyne > Stenogyne calaminthoides. The sequence goes on along the minus strand of JBBCBC010000008.1, from coordinate 33,490,196 downwards.
TTTACTTTGGTTCCAAGTTGATCAATGTTTCTGACTATGTTGATCTCTCAGCTAGACCTTTGGCTGAAGAACCCGCTCCTGAAATACCTTCAGAAACCCCTATTTCTGATACTCCTAACCCTCCTGAAAACCCTACACAAACAACCGATGTAGACATGAAAGCTGCTGAATCCTCTGATTCAGAAGGAATGGGGAGAAATTGAAAAACATCCGCTTGAGAACAAAGCAATGTGCTCCCAAGAGAGGTGCTGGTAGATGGGGAAAACGGAGAGTGTCACAGAGAAACCTTGGCAAAAAGGTTAACTATACAGGAAAACGTCCAAAGAGAACTGATAGTTGTTCTGATGATCCCATCCAGGTGGATGATTCTGATGAAGAGATGGAGATTCCAAAAGTCCCTGTTGCAGAACCTGAGGATTCTGATGATGCAGTCACTATGGCGGAGTTGATGGCTAAAAAGGAGAAAAGAACAAAAAGGAGAAATGATTCTCCTGCTCATGCTGCTAAAGATGTTGTAGAATCATCTAATTAAACAGGAAGTTGATCCTCAAGTTGAGGATTCTGAGCAAGAAACGGATCCTGAAGAAGAGGAACCTGAGAAAGATGTCCTGAAGAAGAAGAAGAGCCAGAACATTCTGATGATGAAGCTGTTCATGAATCAGATAGTTTGTTTGATTCTGATGAGGTAATGATGTCTGACTCTGACCCTGATGATAAGAAAGAGCATGATAGAAAGTCTGTTGTGGTTAAATCTTTGCTTAAAAGGAACATAGTAGATTAAAGGATCATTAAAATTCCAGATTTTGAAGCTAATAACCTGATTGGTTTCTTAAAGAGTAGATCATCATTGCATGCTCTTCAATATGCTAAACCATATTATGTTGCTTGGGTTGCTGAATTCTATGCAAATTTGAAAAGGAGTTGTGTCAATTGGAAGTCTTCGAATTATGGAAAGATTAGATTTAGATACAATGTGGTAATAATCAATCCTAGGCTTATCAATATCTTTCTAAGGACTAGACAAACTGTGGAGGATAATGTTGAGCTGAATATTAAGGAAGTGATGTCTGTCATCACTGATGGAAGGTATTCAGAATGAACTTTACAGTTTTCTGCTGCCAAATTAACCTCCTTGTATTCTGTGATGCATAAGTTGATTGTTTCCAATTGGTTACCCTCAACGAACTCTACTGTGTTAACCAAAGAGCAGACCTTCTTGCTGTACAAGATTGTACACTTGAGCAGGTTTAACATGGGACAGGTTATATTTGATAACCTGATGACATTTGCTGGTAAACACTCAGAAGGAAGCATTCTTCCTTATCCAAGCATGATCTGCCAGTTCTTGGATAAGTTAGAATTTGAGAGACCAAGAGGTGAAAGAATTAGTGGATTTGTTCCAAGCTTTGGAATATCTCATGTGCTGAAAGGTGGAAACAGAACTGTGGATCTTCCTTTGCCTGATCCTGAACCGCAAGCCAAAAATGTTGCCCATCCTATTGGCAACATTCCTTATACCATAACCAGAAGAGATGGTACACTCTCTATTCATTTTACTAATTCTTATATATCTAATCAAATTACATCCATCCAGCAAAGTATAGATGCACTGGTTATTCAACAAACTTTCTGGAGAAGTCTCCTTTCTATTCCAACAGGGGGAAGATCACCAGATGTTGGTCCTAATGATGGTGGAGATGATGGAGCTAGTTCATCTGGCCATGGTGGTGAAGAGGACATTGAACCAAATGATACTGCTAATGATGATGATGTTGCTGAGAATGAAGATGTTGATGATGATCAGAATGATGATGACGATAGAGAAATTGAAGATGATGTACAAAATGTTGTTAATGAGGTTGTGGAGGATGTTGTGGAAGATGTACTCAATGCGGCTGCTGAACAGATTGTTCCTGATGATCTGAACCAGTTGGAGATGGTGATGCTGCTGATGATAAGACTGATGAAGACTTGAGAAAGACTCCAGACAGGGAGAATATGTCTCCTGAGAGTATTACTGTGCTTGATCAGTTGTATGGTCCTGACAATTGGTGATCATATTCAAGACAGGGGAGTTTTTTGAAGTATGGGGGAGCATTTGCATATTATGAAGATGCAACCATTCAAATGGCTCAGTCCTTCCCTTTATTTCACAATTAGAATTCCTTTCTGTGTTGTAATATTTTATTTACTGCTCTTTACTTTATAAACTCTGTTAATGGAAAACTAGATAATAGGTTTATATTTATGTCATTTACTTTATGTTGGATACTTTGTTGGCCTAAGTACACTGCTGATGTACTTAGTGCTTGTGTTTGTTGTCTGTTTTTAAAATATGATTTGATTGAATAGTAGTTGTTCTCTGAATGACTATTATTTGTTTATTTCCTGACACAAGTTCGGATGTTATTTTTAACATCAGGTGTGTTGTAGTTGAAAGACCAAATTGGGGGAGTTTGTTGATGTTGCACGGATGTTGTTCCAAATGTTGGACAACATTCTGCACAACATCATAAATTTTTCCTTTCTCTTAACACTGACTCCGTTTTAATAGATGTGTTTTTCTATGTTTCATACATTGCAGGTTGAAGACAAATTCGAATATTGTCAAGCGGTTGCACTGTGGTGGAGTGAGAATAGAAAGATCATGGGTGGTTACTCCAAGATCATGGAGATAGTGAAGGAGATGTTCAAGGCTGTCCAAGCCAAGTGGATAGGACAATGCAGTTGATCCGAATGTCTATAAATAACCTGCATTGGTCGAGATACAAGTTTGAGGAAAAGTGAAATACCATTTGCTCTACTCCAAACTTTAGAGAGTAGTATCCAAGACACAACCAAGAGTGAAAAACCGAGTGTTTGTAATTCTAGGAGTGTGAGGGTCAATGCTATTCTATTTGTACTGGTCGAGGGAATACAATCTCTCCCATCAGTATTGATTTTATCTTATTAGATCAAGTTTTAGGTTGAATAAGATCACTACTTACTTGATTGAATAGATTGCTTTTGGTGTGTGGTTTTTCACTACACCTTTTAGGATCTTGTAAGAAGTTCTTGTGTATCTCACTACTTGTTATAGTGATGTTTTTAACCATGAGGTTCGTATAGTCTGGATTACAGACTATACAAAATTTTAAAATGTTGGGAAATTAAGGGGTGCCCGGATCTATTCGAGGTGAATTTAAATACATATTTAAATTAATCAATTAATTACTAACATGAATTAATCCTAAATCAGTTCAACATAATAATTAAATAAGCAACATGCGTACACGTAATCCACGTAAATCCTAAGCATGCGGAATCTAGGAGTTACGAGATTACATACCTCTTGTAGAGACAACCGTTGAGACGATGGATCAACCCAAATTGCCTTCTCAAATATATCCCACGTCCACGAACGTAATCCGGTGGAAGAATTCTCAACGAACGATTTTAATTTAAAGGAGAAAATAAAATTATTTGCCACCACCTTTGTGGATTTCTATTTTTTCCAGCACATGGAATTGCCTTGGAGATGAAAAATTCATCCCCTATTTATAGGATTAGGGGGGGACGAAAATTTGGTCAAGTTGGGTATTGAGAAATTTCCTTGTTTCTTCCTCAAGATACAATGTAGAGTATATCCAATATATTTTATTTCCCAAAATATCTCCCAACAAAATCTTCTCCTCCTTCTTGTCACACAATTTTCGAAAATATCCAATAAAATATGGAAGAAATAAGATCTTTTACTTTTCTTGAATTTATGGGATAAACATGTATCTCAAGAATACTTATTCCATAAAAATCTTTTCAAGAAAATCTTTTCTCTCTCCTACTCATATTTTTTTCGAAAATTTTAAGGAAAAATAGGCAAAATATTTTCTTCTCCTTTTCATTAATTGGACTTTAATTTTGGGCTATTTGAGGGGTCTTTAGGAGAATTAAGATTGGACCTCCAATGGGCTATGAAACTTTAATATTTAGCCAAAATATTATTCAAGCCCATTAATATTAATTTATTCCACTATAAAATTAATATTGAACTATCCATCTTAACCCATATTACGACTTCACAATAATATGACTCCCGGTCATTATTTCTCGTGTTTAAGATTATCTTAGTCCATTAATTAATTAAGTCACTGAACATACTTTATATTAATTAATATCTTTGTCCTTGGAGTAAAGACAACTCAACATTATTATCCATACCGGAAATAAATTTCCACTTGCAAGATTTGGTATGATAAAGATTCTGAGCCCACCAAGGGAACAAATCAAGCAAGACGTGCTTGCACACGATTCTCCGTGTTAAATCTTAGCAATCGTCGTGTAACTAATAATATTTCCCAAGATACAAGGTATCGAATCGCATTGATTCTCTTCCCATCATAAGTCAAAACAATAGTTATTAATTTCACACGATCCTATTTAAGGGACGGAGATTAAGAAATAACGAACCACTGAGGTCTAATTCTTGTATATTCAGTACCGAAGAATTTATCCTCCTGTAGGTCCTTTTCAGCGCATCATAATGCACTAGTGTAATCTCTTGGTCAAGACAAGTCAATCTGAGCCTTACACTTCAACCTTTCATGATGGATTGTTCATTTCCATCTGGGTTGTGAATTTGTACTTAATCACGAGGGACTGCTAATTTGATCTTCTGTGATCTGGTATCACCAAATTAACTTCAACGTGATACATACTTTCTTATCGAACAGATTTGCAATAAATATATATAACATTCATTCATATTTAGTACAACAATGATAAATAATTTATTTCAGTAAATAAATAAGAAATTCAGTTTGGTTATACAAAGTAAAAAACATACTTTTCAGTATAACCCCAACATGAAATCCTTTGCACTGCGTTTTTATACTTCCGCTGTCATATGTTGTTTTACATGTTGCATAACATTTTCAACAACACTCTGAAAATACACGCGCACACACTGTCAATATACATAATTTATTAAATTAAATTTATGTTAAGCATATGAAGTTATATAAATTTTTCTTTCTTAACCTTAAATTTTTTATTTTTTTTCAAATTTTATAAATAATTGTTTCTTTTAGTAATCATTTTAATTTTTAAGACTTGAATATTCAAATTATTTCTCCATAATACGCGGTGTTTTATGAATTTATTTTATATAAAAATCAATTTCCGAATCATAATTCTTATTATATATATAATTATGCAATTATTCTAAAGTTTCAATTTTTTTTTTATCGGACAAAGTTAATTGTTAATAGTTAATACACCAAGCACCCAAACACTCCACGAATTCACCAATCCACCTTATAACTCCCATAACTCCAATTCGTTCCCAAAAGGAATCGAACCTGAATGTCCCACTCAATTGAGGAGCCCAGTGACCAGGTGGGCTAAGCCATCTAAAGTTTCAATATTATTAACACACTTTTGAAAATCATCTACGTCATTCATCACTTAAATTGAAAAAAAAAAAATGGTTAGAAGGACTTATATGGTTATTGCATCTTTCAACAGAATCAATGTCTACATATTCTAAAAGGACCAATAACTTTAAGCAAATATGATGTGTTATCGATTAAACCTTTAATGTAAAAAAAAATCTTAAGTTAAGATCAATGCTAATTTGATTAAGTTGACAAAATATCTTTATATAGATGTGTTTTGCTTGTGATATTGCAAGTTGAATAAACACATACATGATATAAATGTAATTTTTTTTTTCAATTATTCTTATATAAGACTTCAAAACCCAGACTATCTCTCTCCATATTATCTTTAGATATTCAAGTGTCTTAATTCAATACATCCACCTCCAATATGACATGTGAAAAAAGTTGAAGACTAACACATGACAGATGAAGAAGGAGTGGCTTGATGTTTTCGATATCAATGTCTTATGTTCGCTTGTAAATAATAAATAAATTATCAAATAATGGTAATAAAAATAAAGCACGTTTAAATTAAATAAAGACACTTCTTAGTTAGTTAAAATATGACAAAGTATTATATACATCATTTTCACCTTACATCATTATTATTAGGAAAAATGTCAATTCAGGACCTGGAAGATGGCAAAATTATCAATTTAAGGCCTTAAAGATTTTTCCTATCGATTCAAGGCCTAGAAGATAGAAAATTATCGATTCAGGGCCTGAAAGATAAAAACTATCAATTTGAGGCTCATACATTTTAAGGCCATGTTTGACACTTATATTTCATATCCTTATTTCATGTTCTTATCTTTTTTATTTTTAGGGTTACGGTTCAAGATTTACGGTTCAGGGGGGTTTAGGGTTCATGGTTCAAGATTTAGGGTTTATCGTTTTGGGTTTAGGGTTTAGTGTTCAGGGTTTAGGGTTTTAGTGCCAAACATGACCTTAAAATTTATAAGCCTCGAATTGATAGTTTCTATCTTTCAGGCCCTGGATTGATAGTTTTCTATCTTCCGGGCCTTTAATCAATAGGAAAAATCTTTCAGGCCTTAAATTGATAGTTTTACCATCTTTCAGGCCCTAGATTGATAAAACTCCTTATTATTATTATTTGTAATAGTTCACACGTTGCAAATAAAGCATTGGGATAATTATGTTACTAATTATAAATTTAAATTAAGTAGTTCGATAATTAACCTCGTGCAATTGGGATAATTACGTTACTAATTAGAAAATAAAAAATAATAAAAAAATTTGTAATAGAATGCTAGGAAAGATTATGTCATACAGGGTAAAAGATAAAAAATACAACAAATACTTTACAAACATAATCAAATCTAAGAGAGTACATACATCATTTTTTCTGAATAAAATACAAAACCACAAATCAAACATGCCATTACATGTAGTACTCCATGTTGCAAATATAACTTGATTAGGATCATACAACAACAGCAACTGAAAGGAAAATGTCAGAGATGATGATAGAAACACTGAGGAGGCAGTGGATAAGTATAGGATTTACATATACATGAACACAAAGAAAGCACTTAGAGACCTCTTTGGCCTGTATCTAATATTTGAAACTGCTCAACAGCTACAACAGTGACAATGTGTAATGAGAGAGGGGTGGTGAGCTCAAAAGGAAAGCTGGTCATAGGGAGAAGCCTTTTAAGCCATCACTAACTTAGGAGTTCTCTCCCTATAAAGCTGCAGGATATTTGAAATTGAGAGATACAATCTGGTAGTATTTATAGACATAGAAAGTGGAGGGTTACATGATAACCTCTTTAACAGCATCACAACAAGGGAAATATATAATACATATTTAAAATCACAGATCTAAAATGTACATGTGCACGTTTTATCTATTACCTAGCTTTCCACCTCACCTTCATGAAAGCTACTATAGGCTTTGTTGGCGTATCCCAACAGGCTCTACATCAAGTATCAGAAACGCATATGACATATAACTCAAATAACTCATACAGAGTGAAGTGAATCCATATAAAAAGAGAAATATAAGTGATATCCCAAACTAGTAGCAGCATGAATTGCTATGCAGCCATCCGAATTCAAAAGAAACCTGAATTGTGAGGCAAACAACAGATCACAACATACACAGTGGAAAAATCAGCATTGATGAGGAAACTAAGGATAAAGGTATATTTTCATTTCTGCCAGGATATTAGAAAAGTAAATATGTAAAATTGGATTTAGATTTTCAGAATTCTTAACCAATCTCGTAGGTTTGAAACCAAGATTTTTCATATGAACTCCAAGCATGAAGCATATAATCTTTATCTTTCTCTCTATGCTCAATGTTAATTAGAAATTTAAGCAACTTTATCTTTCTCTCAATATCTCAACCCTTCAAAACGCACAAATTCTCCATAAATTTACCAAATAAAAAAAAGAATATATGTCAATTAAATCTGACATTTCAGCAGCAGCCAGCAAGTGAGAAAAGGCATCATCGGTCACCACCAGTTCACCAGACTCAACTCTCTTCGCATAAGCCTTAGTGAGGCAGCAGCGTGTTTCTGCAGCTCCACCCTCTTCACCTGGGCTGAAGCCACATACACCACCACCTCCTCACCTCCAGCTTTGCCACCGCGATATTCCCCAAATTGCTGCGGCGGAAGTAGTGGAGCAGAATATGCATTGCAACTCACCTAGCTCCTCTAACTCATCTGAACTATATTCATTATCATTAGCTATGTTGGGAGATGAATTTAATAAAAATTTTGATTAAGATCCCAAAACCCTATGACATGTATCAGAATAGCTTGATAGATAAGGATTAGGTTTTCTATAGGTGTTAGGATCAGGATTAACTGCACCATGTATAGTCAGTAGATATAGATCATGATAGTTAGGATTGCTTCATTTTGTCAGAAGACTCAGAAGATCCTGAAGACTCAGAAGGTCTTAAAGTCTAAGAAGATTCTGAAAGACCTAAAAATCCTGAAGACCGAAGATCCTGAAGACTGTTTTGTACTGACCCATAAAGATCCTGAACAACTATTTCAGAGTAAATAATGTTTTCTTTATTCTTAGTACAAACAAAGAGAATATTACTCATTCGTGGACATTAAGGAACATATCAGATCAATATAGTTGACCTACAAAGAGCCGTTTTGTTTGTCTTTGTTCAAAGGAAGACTTCGACCAATGAGGAGGCGACAACAACGTACTTTACTGACACTAAAAGTAACATTTCACTGAGGAAATGTCAGGACTGATATCTTCCAATTCACAAAAAGTGGTGATTGACTGTTTGGCTATATATTACCCAAACCATGTAAAGGCACGTTCAAACCCTTAATGTAGCCGTTTACCACTAACCAAAAGAGGAAACCCTTGATGCCATCTTTTCCAACTGATAGTTTTTTAAGAGTAACTCTTAAGAGAGTTTCCTATAAATACCGAAGTCCTTGCAACAATCAAGGTTATGGGAAATCAAGCAACTCCAGAGCTCATTCGTATTCTTGCATTTGAAGCACTCGAAAACCTAAAGATTTCCCAAGTGTTTCACCTTGAAGAGAGCTCATTTACTAAGCCTAGATTCAAACAGATATTCAAAGTTTAGTTAGAGGTATCCTAGCCTTTTACCTTGTGTACTTATTTGTAAAAGGATATCTCACCTTAGTTGGAAACCAACCAAACCCAAACCCTATTGATTAGGTAGTTTGTGTGTGTAATTATTGGAGAGTGAGAGTTGTAAAGAGTTAGTAAGCTGCAGTTGAGTTCAGCCTGAAAACTCTAGAGGAGAAGTTAGTAAGCTGCTTGTGACAGTCTGAAAGCTTGTGTGCGTTTGAGTTAGTAAGCTACAGTGTAGTTCAGCCTGAAAACTCATAGAAGAAAGTTAGTAAGCTACTGAGTTCAGTCTGAAAGCTTGAGGTAGTAGTAGTAGTGAGTTGAGGAATTTCTCTGAGGATCAAAGAGAGTGGACGTTAGAGCTTGAGCCTCTGAACCACTATAGCTTGCTGTGTTATTTGCTTTCTGTTTTGCATTATATCTGTTGCATATTTTCACTGAAAGCTTACTGAGTTTTCTGATATTCAGTTTGAATCAATCCACTGAGTTTGCATTGAACTGATCACAACCTTAACCACTGATTTACTAAGTGATAAAGATTTTCAGCAAGATAAAAAGAGTATAAACTTAGGGCTTACACATTCCACACACTAGATATGCTAGTATAGATAGTTATCAAATTGACCTAACCCATCTGAGTAGTCAGTAAGATAGTTATCTACTCCAAGCTTATTTGGACTCTGTTTTTAAATCTCAGATCAGTTGGGCTAATCTAAAGTTACTGAAAGCCGCTCAGGGTTATTGTCTCAGTAGACTTTGACTCAGAGTAATTTGTGCTTCTCAGGGCTGTTTCTCAGGACAACCTGATCCACTGATTTCAGTTTTGTGAAAAGTTTGAAAAATCACTGAACACGTGTATTCTCTGTTGGGGAATTAATTGTCTGGATCTATTCGGGATGAATATTTAAATACAAATTTAATTCTAACAATTATTACTAGCATGAATTAATCCTATATTAATTCAAATAATAATTCAACAACAAATCATGCATATAAACAGTTCACATAAATCCTACGCATGTGGAATTGCTACGGGTTTACGTGAACTAACCTCTTGGAGTGACAATGGTCTCGTCGATAAGAACACACCAAAAAGCCTTCCCAAGTATTCCCTAGTCCTTGCTCGTCAATCCGGTGGAAGGAAGCTCGCGAACAATTAACAAAAAGGAAAATAAAAATTTGTTGCACCACCTTTGTAGATTTACTAATTTTTCCAGCACATGGAATTGTACTTGGGAATGAAACATTCATCCCCTATTTATAGAGGGGTGTTGGACGATTTTTTGGCATGGAATAGGGGGAAGAAAATCTTTTTCTTGATCTCCAAGAAATATTGAATATATCTCCTATATTCTTTTCTCCATAATTAAAATATTTCATAAAAATCCCAACTCCTCTTGTTATGGGAATTTTCGAAAATAATAGGAACAAGAAACCAAGATTTGGATCTTCTTGAATTTATGAGATATACTTGTATTTCAAGAAATACATATCTTCCATAATATATTTTCAAGAAAATCAAGAAAATCTTTCTTTCCCTTTTATTTCAAAAAAATTTTGAAAAAATATCCATATGAATAACCAAGTGGGAGATTTCTTGAATTTAATGAGATAATCTTCTATTCCAAGAATACATATCTTCATTCCATAACAAAATTCAAAGAAAATCTTTCTCCCCTTTTATTCATAATTTTCAAAAAAAAGAGGAAAAATAAGCAACAAAATTTATTTTATTTTTAAACACCTTTTTCAGTTATTGGACTTTATGTTGGGCTACTTGGGGGGCCTTTAGGAGAATTAAGATTGGACCTTCCAATGGATCTTGAATTATCAATATTGAGCCACAATATTATTCAAGCCCATAAATATTAATTAATCCAACTACATAATTAATATTGCACTATCCATCTTAACCCATATTATAGTCAATATGGCTCCCGGTTATTATTTCCCATGTTTAAGATTATCTAGCCCATTAATTAATTCAAGCCACTGAAATAGCTTTCCATTAATTAATATCTTTTATCCTTGGTAAAGGAACGGTTCAACATTATTATTCATACCGGAAACTAGTTTCACTTGCAAGATTTGGTATGATAAAACTTATGAACCTCCCAAGGGGGCAAATCGAACAAGTGTACTTGCACACGATTCTCCGTATTAAATCTTAGCAACACATGTGACCAATAATATTGCCCAAGATATAAAGTATTGAATCTCGTTGATTCTCTACCCGTAATAAGTCAAAGCAATAATTACTAACCACACGCGATCATATTTAAGGGACGAAGATTAAGAAATAATGAACCAATTGAGGTCTAATTCTTCCTAGTTCAGTTCTGAAGAATTTGTCCTCCTGTAGGTCCTCTTCAATGCACTAGACATGCACTAGTGTAATCTCTTGGTCAAGACAAGCCAATCTGAGCGTTACACTTCAACCTTTCACGATGGATTGTTCATTTCCATCTAGGTCGTGAATGGTGTACTTTTGGTCACAAGGGACTGTTAATTTAATCTTTTGTGATCTGGTATCACTAAATTAACTACAATGTAACACGTACTATTTATTGAACAGTTATGTAGTAAATATATATAACATTATATGATATTTACAGCATCAGTGATAAACAATTTAATTCAGTAAATAAGTCCGAAATTCAGTTTGATTATACAAAGTAAAAGCATACTTTCCAGTATAATCCCAACAATCTCCCACTTATACTCAAAGTCTATTTTTAAGTATACTACATCATGTCTCGTGTAGATACGTGACATATAATATCACCTACACGAACCTAATAATGTCTCCCACTTATACTCAAAGCAGATTGGCAACGGTCTTGACACCCATCCCTTTCACATGTCTCTCGAATGTATTCTGAGGCAGACCCTTTGTGAATGGATCAACTAGGTTGTCTTCTGACGCGATCTTTGCCACCTCTATATCTCATCTCTTAAAGATTTCTCGTATAAGATGGTATTTCCTTTCAATGTGTTTGCTGGCCTTGTGGGCTCTTGGTTCCCTTGAATTTGCAACTGCTCCGGCATTATCACAATAAACAGTGATTGTGTTGGGCAAATTCGGAACTACATCCAAGTCCACTAGGAAGTTCTTGAGCCAAACCGCATTTTTTTCATTTGCCCTCATAGCGACTACATATTCGGCTTCCATGGTAGAATCTGCGATGCATTTCGCTTAACGCTTCTCCATGTCATGGCTCCTCCCCATGCAAAACACACTACTAAGGAGGTAGATTTTTCGGAATCTAAGTCCGATTGGAAATTGAGTCCGTAGTAGGCGATGGGGATTAGACTATCGATCGATAAACCAACATTCTATCTCGAGTTCTTTTCGGATACTTGGAATGTTTTTTAGCTGCCGTCAATGTTCTTTCCCGGGTTACTTTGATATCTTGCCACCATGCCAACCGGCCAAAGCGGATATCCGGTCTCGCACAAGACATTGCATACATAAGGCTTCCAAAAGCCGAAGCATAAGGAATGCCTTTCATGTCATCTATCTCCTTTGTGTCTTAGGGCACATTTCCTTGGATAGATGGATTCCATGTCCGAAAAGTATGTACGAAGCCTTTCTTGGAATCTCGCATCTTTGAATCGTTTCAAGACGGTGTCTATGTATGAAGCTGCGATAAGCCTATCATCCTTTTCTTTGCGATCTCGAAAGTGATCTTGATCCCAAGGATATGCCCGCTTCCCCTAAGTCCTTCATATCAAACTAATTTTTTGAAAGCCATGCCCTTACGATCGATAAAACCTTTACATCATTCCCGATGAGCAGAATGTCATCTACGTATAGTACTAAGAATACCAATGCAGTTCCAACACGCTTTTTGTACACACAACTTTCGAACTCATTTTGATCAAACCCATAAGACTTTATAATATGATCAAAACATTGGTTCCAAGCTCTGGATGCTTGTTTGAGTCCGTAAATGGACTTCATGAGCTTACAAACTAGGTGTTCTTGGCCCTTTTCAATGAAGCCTTGGGATTGTTGCATATAGATTTCTTCATCAAGACTTAGTTAAGGAAAGCCATCTTGACATCCATTTGCCGATTTCAAAATCGAGATGCTTAAAGACAATCGACAAGAGAATCCAGATGGACTTGAGCATCTTCTCTGGTGAAAAAGGTTTCCTCATAGTCGATCCCTTCTTTCTGAGTATAACCTTTCACCACAAGCCTTGCCTTGAAGGTTTTCACCTTCCCATTCGATCCCCTTTTTCTCTTGTATACCCACTTGCAACCAATGGGTTTGACCCCACTAAGTGGTTCGACTAGCTCCCACACTCTGTTATGATCCATAGAACCCATTTCGGCTTTCATTGCCTTTCGCCAAGAAACCGCATCCTTGTCTTGGATTGCCTCATCATATGTCCATGGGTCCGATTCGTCTTTGTGGGGAATCAAGTCCGAGGACTCTCCTATCCCCATGAATCTCTCGGGCTGTTTTACAACCCTCCCACTACGACGAGGTTCGGTTGTGTAAGTGTGTTGTTTGGTATGTCATCTTTATGCAGTTGGCAATGAGGTTAGCCCCCTTAGCTCATTTAAGGTAATCTCACTACGGGTCTTCTTTTCGTTCATATAGTCTTCTTCCAAAAATCTAAAGTGGGTTCTTATTACCACCTTTTGATCTTGGGACCATAGAACATACACCCTTTTTGTTCCCTCGGGGGTATCCTATAAACAACCTTAATTACGATCGAGGATCCAATTTTCCGCTTCCTTGTCCAACACGTGGGCGGACACCCCCAAATTCTCATGTGTCTTAAAACGGGCTTGCTTGGGTCCACAATTCTTTTGGGAGTTTGGGAACCGATTTGGATGGCACCAAGTTGAGAATGTAAGCCATTTGTTTCAAGGCATGACCCCAGAACGACTTGGGAAGATCCGCATAACTCATCATTGATCTAACCATTTCCAAAAGAGTTATGTTTCTTCGCTCTGCAACCCCATTTTGTTGAGGGGTTCCGGGTGCAGTTAGCTGGGATACAATCCCTTCATCTGACAAGTAGTTCAAAAACTCATCATTTGAGGTACTTTCGCCTCCACGATCGGATCGTAGAGACTTGATACGTTTTTCCCTATGATTCTCTGTTTGAGCCTTAAATTCTTTGAATTTCTCAAAGGTCTCAGATTTATGCTTCATAAGGAAAATATAACCGTACCTTGAGTAGTCATCAATAAAAGTGACGAAATACTCATAACCTCCTCTTGCCATGGTTGACATTGGACCACATACGTCTGTGTGAACGATTTCTAACACTTCTTTGGCTCTATTCCCCTTGGCTCTGAATGCCCTCTTGGTCATTTTACCCTCCAAACATGATTCGCGGGTTGGAATTGGTTCAACTTGGAGAGACTCTAGTGAACCGTCTTCTACCACCCTTTGAATCCTCTTTGGATTAATATGTCCCAATCATAGATGCCATAGAAGTGTTTCGTTCACATTTGATGAACGTTTTCTTTTGTCGGAAACAATTGATGTGTTATAGGATGCATTTCGTGAGTGGTGTGCATAGTTAATTGTATAGAGATTATTCGACAACGTTCCATGATAGATAAATTTATCATAAAGATAAATGGTAACAACTTTATCAAAAGTAACCGAATATCCATAAAGGTAAAGTTTAGAAACCAAAATTAAATTCTTTCTAAAATTCGGAACGTAAAGAACATCTCTTAAAATTAAAACTCTGTCATCAAAGGACAGGTGCACTTCTCCCACTGCTTCAGCTGCCACTCTCGTAGCATCGCCCAGTGTGATGAGGATCTCACTCCCACTAAGTTGTCAGGTCCGCTTGAACCCCTGTAAAGTGAAACAAACATGATCAGTGGATCCCGTATCCACCACCCATAAATGGGAGGCATACGCTGCTAAGCAAGTTTCAACAACTAGTGCCTGAGAATTACCTTTCTTTCCATTCCTTTTGGGTTTGGAACAGGCTGACCTCCAATGTCCTTTTTTCACCGCATTTGAAGCACCTTCCCTTAACTGGCATGCTCACTCCTCCACCTCCCTTCACATTTTCTTTGCCATTGGCAACACTTGAGTTCACTTGCTTGTGATTTTTGTCATTTTTCTTGTTCTTACCACCCCTTGGCCTAGAAGAAAAAGAAGGTCCATTTGCCACCAAGGCTTGGCTCTTTTGCCCCAATATCGCTTCTGTCAAGACCAAAGCTTGCAATAGATCAGGCATCGAGAACTTCTAATTATTCATCTGGTAGTTCAGTCTGAACTGTTCAAAACTTTTTGGCAGAGAGTGGAGCACGAAATCGATTTGGGTCTCGATGTCGTATTCAGCGCCAAGTACCTCAAGTTTGTTAAGGTGAGCCATCATCTGGAGAACGTGCTCCCTTACGGGCGTTCCCTCCACCATTTTCATAGAGAGCAAGTCCCTCATGGTGATCTGATGAGCCACATCGCTTTAAGACTAGTCATGATGTCTGCAGCGGTCTCAACGTTCTGGTGTTGGTGTTGCAACACATCTGACATAGAAGCCAAGATGGTACACTTTGCCATTTCGTTGGAACGCTCCCAGTCAGCATACTCTTTCTTAACCGTTTTAGTTGACTCATCTTTTGGCTTTTCTGGTTTAGGTGTAGTGAGAACCCAGTTATGGCTTTGTGCAGTGAGGACAATAGTAAGTTTACGACTCCAATCAACGAAGTTTTCACCAGTAAGCAAATTGTCTTTAAGTATATTGAACTGTAGATTAAAAGGTTGCGACATGATGAACTGAAATAAATAATAATATGCATAAGCACAAATATATCACAAGGTTCGATCACATGTTTCATATTAAAATCTCAAAAAATATGAACATGCATCAGCCAACATCTCAAAACAGTTTAAATAAGCCACGTGGGGTGGGTCATTATTTAAACACATTCAAGCAGGTTACAAACAAGAATAGTTACAAACCTTTAATAACTAGATTAATAGTTGGCTCCCACTTGACCAATATAAAATTGACAGGGACTTCGGGGAAGTATATGCATATCAATTTTATACCTAAGTAATAACCATGATTAAATACATAATTATTATTTCGCTTTGAACGAGCCTCGTGGGGAGGGTCATCGTCGCCACTAGTAATAATCTACAATCATCCACTTGGAATTTATTCATGTGAAAGCTATCATTTGACCGTCTCGTGGGGGGAATTTCTCCAAAAGAATTCACAAATAAATAAATCATGGAGGTCAAAATTAATTCAATTTTATTATTCATAAAATTGTCAATTAATTGTTTAAGCATACTTAGTAATTTTCGAAAGTGAGATTTTTCAAAACATTTTCTCATGCATTGCAAATTTAAACACAATTTAAATAAGCATAAAATAATACATAACATCAAAACAAAAAATTAAACATATTGGGCAAATATATCCAATTGTCATGGTTAATTTTTGTCATGTCTTGATCTTGAGAAATCATCTTCATAACCTTCATCGTTCGTCTCGAAAAGCTCCCACTTGACCGTCTTAAAAAAAACGCCTTGTCAAGCCATGTCATCGACCAGCTCACGGGTCGGAGTGCCCGCCTAGCACTCCCCCGTCCGTGTCGAGTGGTGTTTCGTGCGCGGCGTCGCGCCGAAAGCGCTGGCGCCCGTCGCCATATCGCCCGTAGCGCCCTCGGCAGCGTCGCCAGCGTCGCCTCGGCAGCGTCTCCGCGTCGCCTCGGCGGCGTCGCCGCGTCGCTTCTGGCTTAGCGGCGTCGCCGCCCAAGATAAGTCGCGTCGATCCAAGACATATTAGGCCCTCGGCCCGCCCCCCGCCCGTCAAGATCCGCTAACGTCAACGCCAGCGTGCCTCTGTTAACGCGTTTGGCCAAGAACGACGCCACCTGCCCTACGCCGGTTCGGATCCCGTCTTTTAATTCTTCGTCTCCGCCTCCATTTCCGATCCGGTTACAATTTATTTACAAAAAATAAATAAACCTAGATCTAGACTAGTCTATTACATTGATCAAATCAAACAAATTCTAATCTACTAGTGGATTTTCTCACGAGGTAAAACGAATTCGAACGAATTGAATTAAAAAAAAAAACAATTTATATGCATGCATAAATAAACACATTAAATTCCATGACAATTGGATACCTGCAAAAAAGATCTAGCAATTCTACTATCCAATTTCAAATTTAATGAAAATGAATTAAATTACAATTTAAATATCAGAGCCCGAAACCGAGGCTCTGATACCAATTGTTGGGGAATTAATTGTCTGGATCTATTCGGGATGAATATTTAAATACAAATTTAATTCTAACAATTATTACTAGCATGAATTAATCCTATATTAATTCAAATAATAATTCAACAACAAATCATGCATATAAACAGTTCACATAAATCCTACGCATGCGGAATTGCTACGGGTTTACGTGAACTAACCTCTTGGAGTGACAATGGTCTCGTCGATAAGAACACACCAAAAAGCCTTCCCAAGTATTCTCTAGTCCTTGCTCGTCAATCCGGTGGAAGGAAGCTCGCGAACAATTAACAAAAAGAAAAATAAAAATTTGTTGCACCACCTTTGTGGATTTACTAATTTTTCCAGCACATGGAATTGTACTTGGGAATGAAACATTCATCCCCTATTTATAGAGGGGTGTTGGACGATTTTTTGGCATGGAATAGGGGGAAGAAAATCTTTTTCTTGATCTCCAAGAAATCTTGAATATATCTCCTATATTCTTTTCTCCATAATTAAAATATTCCATAAAAATCTCAACTCCTCTTGTTATGGGAATTTTCGAAAATAATAGGAACAAGAAACCAAGATTTGGATCTTCTTGAATTTATGAGATATACTTGTATTTCAAGAAATACATATCTTCCATAATATCTTTTCAAGAAAATCAAGAAAATCTTTTCTTTCCTTTTATTTCAAAAAATTTTGAAAATATCCATATGAATAACCAAGTGGGAGATTTCTTGAATTTAATGAGATAATCTTGTATTCCAAGAATACATATCTTCATTCCATAACAAAATTCAAAGAAAATCTTTCTCCCTTTTTATTCATAATTTTCGAAAAAAAAGAGGAAAAATAAGCAACAAAATTTATTTTATTTTTAAACACCTTTTTCAGTTATTGGACTTTATGTTGGGCTACTTGGGGGGCCTTTAGGAGAATTAAGATTGGACCTTCCAATGGATCTTGAATTATCAATATTGAGCCACAATATTATTCAAGCCCATAAATATTAATTAATCCAACTACATAATTAATATTGCACTATCCATCTTAACCCATATTATAGTCAATATGGCTCCCTCGTTATTATTTCCGTGTTTAAGATTATCTAGCCCATTAATTAATTCAAGCCCTTTGAAATAGCTTTCCATTAATTAATATCTTTTATCCTTGGTAGGAAAGCGGTTCAACATTATTATTCATCTTAGGAAACTAGTTCTACTTGCAAGATTTGGTATGATAAAACTTATGAACCTCCCAAGGGGGAAAATCGAACAAGCGTACTTGCACACGATTCTCCGTATTAAATCTTAGCAACACATGTGACCAATAATATTGCCCAAGATATAAAGTATTGAATCTCGTTGATTCTCTACCCGTAATAAGTCAAAGCAATAATTACTAACCACACACGATCCTATTTAAGGGACGAAGATTAAGAAATAACGAACCAATTGAGGTCTAATTCTTCCAAGTTCAGTTTTGAAGAATTTGTCCTCCTGTAGGTCCTCTTCAGTGCACTAGACATGCACTAGTGTAATCTCTTGGTCAAGACAAGCCAATCTGAGCGTTACACTTCAACCTTTCACGATGGATTGTTCATTTCCATCTAGGTCGTGAATGGTGTACTTTTGGTCACAAGGGACTGTTAATTTAATCTTCTGTGATCTGGTATCACTAAATTAACTACAATGTAACACGCACTATTTATTGAACAGTTATGCAGTAAATATATGTAACATTCGATGATATTTACATAGCATTAGTGATAAATAATTTAATTCAGTAAATAAGTCCGAATTCAGTTTGATTATACAAAGTAAAAGCATATTTTCCAGTATAATCCCAACATTCCCCCCCATACACGTGTAAGACTCATTTACACCGGGACCAACAAGTGGTATCAGAGCAGTAGTTCATTTTGACCACTTGCTTTGGTAGCCATAGTCTTGTTTACTGAGAGACTTTGGTGGTCTACTGAATAAATCTTACTGCTGATATCTTACAAGGCTCATTCATCATGCCTTCTAAAAAACTTCCTATGTTCTCTGTTGAGAACTATGACTTATGGAGATTGAAATGCAGGCACATCTGTACTCTAAACATGAGAGAATGTGGAGAGTTGTGTCTCAAGGACCATTTGAGTACACTGTTGTGAATCCTAGAATTACTGATGCTAAGAGAGATGATCCCAGGGATGAACTCCCTAAGTTTGATGATCAACTTACTCCTGAGGAGAGAAAGTTAGTCAATTTAGACTATATTGCTAAAGATACTCTATATAGCACTATTGATGATGGTGTTATGGGGATGATTTCTCACTGTGAAACAGCCAAAGAAATTTGGGATACACTTGCTATCATGTGTCAAGGCACATACCATATCAAGGAAAACAAACTATTTGTTGCCATTTCAAAGTTTGACAGCTTTGAAATGAAAGATGGTGAATCTATTGATAAACTGGAAGTCAGATTCACTAGTATCATGTTTGATCTGAATGCTCTTGGGAAAAGATACCCAAAAAGAGAAGTTGCACTGAAAATTCTTATAGGACTATCTAAGAAATGGGATATTCATGTTGTGGTGATTGAAAACACCAAGAACATTGATTTTATGCCATATCAACAAGTTTTCTCTGAACTGAAAGCTTATGAATTTGTGATTGATAAGAAAACAAAGAAATCTAATAGCAAAGATGAATCTTCATCTAGCAAGAATATATCTTTCAAAGTTAAAGAAAAATCCTGTAAAGCTAAAGAGTCTGATAACTCGCCTGCCAAAAATCAAGATGAGCGAGAGGATAAGCTAGTACTGTTGGCAAGGAGGTTTGAAAGACTCAATAGCAGATATGGAAAGTACAAAAAGTATTACAAAAATACCAGATACAGGAACAGGAATAACTCAGAAGCTGAGGACAAATCCACTGAGAAGATGAAGGACCACAAAGCTGAAGGGTCTTCATCCAGAAAGAAGGACTCCAAGACCAAGGAGGAAAGTGATTAGGATGATGATACCAACCGTTGCTACAACTGCAAAAAGAAGGGTCACTTCCAGTATGACTGTCCTGAGCTAAGCTCCAATGAAAGAAAGGAAATGCAAGCCAAAAGAGACAAGAAGAACTCAAGCAAGAAGGCTATGGTTGCTGAAGAAGAAGAACACTCTGAAGAAGGATCTAGCTCTTCAGAAGAAATATTCTCAGATAGTGATAGTGATGATGTTTGCCTTGTTGCCATTGAGGAGGTAAATTCTTCTATCTCTGTTGCTACTCCTACACAAGCACCTGAGTTATCAAGTTCATCAGTAACCAGTAATTTTGACTTGATGGATTCTTTTGAGAATCTGATGAAGGACTATTCTGTGTTACAAGAACTGTTCATTGAAACTCAAGAGCAGAATGAGGAACTGACTGCTGAGAATCTGAAGTAGAAAAACTCTAATGCTGCTGAGTTCACTTCTCAATTAATGGGAGCTACTGATGAAATGGATGTTCTGAAAGTACAACTCTCAGAGAAAGAAAAGGTGATAGAGGTCCTGAGAGGAAAGTTAGAGAAATCCACTAAGGAAAATCAGCTTATCAGGACTGAATTCAATGACCTCTTTAAGAAACATGAAACTCTAAAGAAAACTGAGGATAGCTTGAGGAGAAAGGTAGCTCTATTGAATTCTGCATCTAAAGCAATAGATGAAATTCAGAGTTATCAAAGACCTGCAACTATAAAGGCTGGATTGAGATATAATCCAGGGCGAACCTCACAAGGTAATTTGAATGCAGCTTCTTCTAGTGGCACTAAGACTGTCTTTGTTAAACCGGCGGTTCGTACTGATCTTCTTATTGAAGAACAACCTCGTGTTTTAGACAAGGGTAAATGACCTATGGTTTCAGAGAACCTGAAGGTTCAGGAAGGAAAGCCCAAACCTCCGGTAAAGGATAGAAAACCTGAACACTCAGTAGGAAATCCTCAGGCCAGTACTTCGAAGCCTCAGGCTAAGAATGCCAACCTGAAGAAATCTGCACTGAACCATCAGAGGAATCTTCAGAAGAGAAACACTCAGCCGAGAAATTCTCATCTGAGGAAACCAAGTTCTCAGGATATTGAAAGACCACAATTTCAGTACAGGCAACCTAAACCTCACTTGCCTAAGGGTAAATGTTTCCTGAACCCAAGTCAGCAGAGACATAGACCAGCTGCACCAAGGCCAATTCATAGGAACAAGAGGCCTGAACCCAAGAAGAACTCTAAGGCTCATGTTCATGCTAAGGCTGGCACTCATACACAGGATACTGCCAAGGCACCTAGGGTGGTGAATGTGTATGTATATATTTATGGAAGACAAATCAGTCACTCTAAAGTAATTAGAGTTGTGAGGCAGATTTGGGTTCCAAAAGGTACAGCTAACCTGATAGGACCCTACACCAAATGGGTACCTAAGGCCTGATCTGTTTTTCAGGTGAAGAAAAAGGGCATTGAGCTGAATGAAGACAACATAGCCCTGATGAGTGAAAGTGAAATGACTCATGCTGCATGGTATCTGGACAGTGGATGTTCAAGGCACATGACAGGATACAAACAATTACCCACTGACTATGTTGAGCAAAAAGGCCCTCAGATTACTTTACAGATAATTCCAAGCGGCATACTGAAGGATATGGAACTCTTAAAGTTGATACTGTTCATATCCATGGTGTATCATATGTTTCTGGTTTAAAGCATAACTTGATTTCTATCAGTCAATTTTGTGATAAGGGATTCAGTGTTGAGTTCTCAAAGAACTTATGTTATGTGAAAGACAATGCTTCACAACAAATACTACTTACTGGTACTAGAAAATGAAATGTGTATCTTGCTGATTGGAGATTAACTCCTGTGGATACATGTTTAGTTGTGAAAAGCTCTACTGATACCAGTTGGTTATGACACAAAAGGCTGAATCACTTAAACTTCAAAACCCTGAAAAAACTTGCAAGGTTAGCACTTGTGAGGGGGTTACCAAATGAAGTGTTCAGTAAAGATCATGTATGTGATGCATGTCAGAAAGGAAAGCAAATCAGAGCATCATTTAAGAGCAAAGTAGAAGTATCTACTGATAGAATACTTCAATTGTTACATATGGATCTATTTAGTCCAGTAACACCTGTGAGCACTAATGTCAGAAAATATACACTTGTGGTAGTTGATGACTACCCCAGATATACATGGGTCATATTCTTACTCAGTAAGAAGGAGACTCAGACAAAACTGCCTGAATTACTGAAAAGACTCAGTATTGAAAAGAATCTGAGTGTGGTCAAAATCAGATCAGATAAAGGCACTGAGTTTATCAACCATATTATATCTGATTATTGTGCAGCAAATGGAATAGCTCATGAAACATAAGCTGCAAGGACCCCACAACAGAACGGTGTTGCTGAAAGAAGAAATAGGACACTGAAAGAAGCTGCACGAACAATGATTGCTGAAGCTGACATTCCTAAGAGATTTTGGGCTGAGGCAGTCAACACTGCATGCTACTCTCAGAACAGATCCATGCTGACAAAGAATCATGGAAAAACACCTTATGAACTGTGGAATGAAAGGAAGCCTCTTGTTTCTTTCTTTCGTGTGTTTGGTTGTAAGTGTTTCATACACAATAATGGTAAAGATCAGTTGAAGACTTTTGATAGCAAAGTTGATGAAGGAATATTCTTAGGATATTCTGAAGTCAGTAATGTTGGGGTTATACTGAAAAGTATGCTTTTACTTTGTATAATCAAAATGAATTTCTTATTTATTTTACTAAAATAAATTATTTATCACATGTTGCATTAAATATGAATGAATTTTATATATATTTACTGCATACCCGTTCGATAAAGTCAGTACGTGTTACGTTGTAGTTAATTTGGTGATAGCAAATCACAGAAGATCAAATTGACAGTTCGTCGTGACTAAGTACAAATTCACAACCCAGATGGAAATGAACAACCCATCATGAAAGGTTGAAGTGTAAGGCTCAGATTGGCTTGTCTTGACCAAGGGATTACACTAGTGCATTATGATGCGCTGAAAAGGACCTACAGGAGGATAAATTCTTCGGTACTGAATATACAAGAATTAGACCTTAGTGGTTCGTTATTTCTTAATCTTCGTTCCTTAAATAGGATCGCGTGAAATTAATGTTGGGGTTATACTGGAAATGTATGCTTTTACTTTGTATAACCAAACTGAATTTCTGTCTTATTTACTGAAATAAATTATTTATCAATGATGCTTTAAATATCGTTGAATGTTACATATATTTACTGCATAACTGTTCAATAAACAGTACGTGTTACATTGTAGTTAATTTAGTGATACCAGATCACAGAAGATTAAATTAACAGTCCCTTGTAACTAAAAGTACGCTGTTCACGACCTAGATGGAAATGAACAAACCATCGTGAAAGGTTGAAGTGTAAGGCTCAGATTGGCTTGTCTTGACCAAGAGATTACACTAGTGCATGACTGATGCACTGAATAGGACCTATAGGAGGATAAATTCTTCAGCACTGAATTAGGAAGAATTAGACCTCATGGTTCGTTATTTCTTAATCTTCGTCCCTTAAATAGGATCGTGTGTGGTTAGTAATTATTGCTTTGACTTATGACGGGTAGAGAATCAATGAGATTCAATACTTTATATCTTGGGCAATATTATTGGTCACATGTGATTGCTAAGATTTAATACGAAGAATCGTGTGCAAGTACGCTTGTTCGATTTGCCCCCTTGGGAGGTTCATAAGATTTATCATACCAAATCTTGCAAGTGGAATTAGTTTCCGGTATGGATAATAATGTTGAACCGTTCCTTGACCTAGGACAAAAGATATTAGTTAAAGGAAAGCTGTTTCAGTGGCTTGAATTAATTAATGGGCTAGATAATCTTAAACATGGGAAATAATGACCGGGAGCCATATTAACAGTAATATGGGTTAAAATGGATAGTGCAATATTAATTATATAGTGGGATTAATTAATATTTATGGGCTTGAATAATATTGTGGCTCAATATTAGATATTCAAAGTCCATTAGAAGGTCCAATCTTAATTCTCCTAAAGGCCCCTCAAGTAGCCCAAACATAATGTCCAATAACTGAAAAAAGTGTTTAAAATAAAATAAATTATTGTTGCCTAATTTTTTCCTAATTTTCGAAATTAATAAATAAAAGAGGGAGAAAGATTTTCTTTGAATTTTGTCATGGAATGAGGATAAGTATTCTTGGAATACATGTTGATCTCATTAAATTCAAGAAATCTCCCACTTGGTTATTTGTTAAGGAAGTTTCGAAATTTTTTAATAAATAAGGAGAGGAAAGATTTTCTTGAAAATGTATTATGGAAGATATGTATTCTTGGAATATAAGAATATCTCATAAATTCAAGAAGATCCAAATCTTGGATTCCTTTATCCTTAAATTTTCATAAATCACCATAATATTAGGAGGTGGAATTTTTGTGAAATATTTAATTATGGAGAAAAGAATATATGAGATATATTCAAGATTTCTTGGAGATCAAGAAAAAGATTTTCCCATCTTATTTTCACCCTAAAATTTCGACCACCCCTATATCTATAAATAGGGGATGAATGTTTCATCCCCAAGTGCAATTCCATGTGTTGGAAAAAATTAGAAATCCACAAACGTGGTGCAACATAATTTTATTTTTCCTTTTGTTAAATTATTCGCGAGTTCCTACCACCGGATTGTTGAACAAGGATAAGGGAATACTTGAGAAGGTCTTTTGATGTGTTCATGTGAACGGGATCCATCTTCTCAACGGTTGTCACTCCGAGAGGTTAGTTCACGTAAACCCGTTGTAATTCCGCATGCGTAGGATTTATGTGAACTGTTTATAAGCATGATTTGTTGTTGAATTATTATTTAAATTAATATAGGATTAATTCATGCTAGTAATAGTTGTTAGAATTAAATTTGTATTTAAATATTCATCCCGAATAGATCCAGGTAATTAATTCCCCAACAACTGGTATCAGAGCCTCGATTTCGGGCTATGAAGTTTTAAATTGTAATTTAATTCGTGTTCATTAAAATTAAACTTGGATAGTAGAATTGCTAGATCTTTTTTGCAGGTATCCAATTTTCATGGTTTTTTATGAAAGTTTATATTTATGCATGCATATAAATTGTGGTTTTTAATTCGATTAGTTCGAATTCGTTTTACCTCGTGAGAAAATCCACGAGTAGATTAGGATTTGTTTGATTCGTTCAATGTAATAGACTAGTCTAGATCTAGGTTTATTTATTTTTCATAAATAAATTGTAACCGGATCGGAAAATGGAGGTGGTGACGAAGAATTAAAAGACGAGTTCCAACCGGCGCAGGGCGCAAGGCCGGCAAGGAAATGTGACAAGGAGGCACGCCGCCATGATGCTGACGCTGCTGCTTAGTGAACACGGGCGTGGGGCGAACAAGTACGAGCGCGGATCGAGCCGGGTGAAGGGGTCAGCAAAAGATCGCGGCGCAGGTAAGGAAAATGCGCCGCGGCGAGCCGCTTTTGTGCTCAGGCGACACGCACAAGGCGCAGGTGGGGCGGCGCGGGCACGAGGCGGATCCGCATGGGCGGCACGCAGCGCCAGGCGAAAGGCCGACGATGCGGCGCGACCGCCGAGAAGTGTCGGCCGCTAGCGACGCGGCCGATGCTTTATATACGCCACAGGCGTTGATCGACACGGCCTTGGGAGTGCAAGGCGTGCACTCCGACCCACGAGCTGGTCGATGACGTGGCTTGACGAGGCATTTTTTGAGACGGTCAAGTGGGAGCTTTTCGAGATGAACGATGAAGGCCATAAAGACGATTTCTCAAGATCAAGACATGACAAAATTTAACCATGACAATTGGATATATGTGCCCAATGTGTTTAATTTTTTGTTTTGATATTTTGCATTATTTTATGCTTTTTTAAATTGTGTTTAAATATGCGATGCATGAGAAAATGTTTTCAAAAATCTCACCTTCGAAAATTACTAAGTATGTTTAAACAATTAATTGACAATTTTATTCCGGATAATAAAATTGAATTAATTTTGACCTCCATGATTTATTTATTTGTGGATTCTTTTGGAGAAATTCCCCCCACGGGACGGCCAAAAGATATATTTCACATGAATAAATTCCGAAAGGATGATTGTGGGTTATTATTAGTGGCGACGATGACCCTCCCCACGAGGCTCGTTCAAAGAAAGTAATAATTCTGTATTTAATCATGGTTATTACTTAGGTATAAAATTGATATGCATATACTTCCCCGAAATTATTGTCAATTTTATATTGGTCAAGTGGGAGCCAACTATTAATCTGGATATTAAAGGTTTGTAAATGTTTCTTATTTGTAACCTGCTTGAATGTGTTTAAATAATGACCCCCCACGTGGCTTATTTAAACTGTTTTGAGATGTTGGCTGATGCATGTTCATATTTTTTTGAGATTTTAATATGATACATGTGATCGAACCTTGTGATATGTTTGTGATTATACAAATTGTTATTTATTTCAGTTCAGCATGTCGCAACCTTTTAATCCACTGTATTCTATACTTAAAGACCATCAATTAACTGGTGAAAACTACGTTGTTTGGAAACGAAAAATTATGATTGTCCTAACTGCACAAGAATCCAAATGGGTGCTTGACACACCAAAACCCGAAAAACCTGTTGAGGACACTGGCATATGGGACGAGATGGAACGTAGTGAATGGGAGTTGACTAATGAATTAGTTAAGGAAACAATGTTGACAAATATGTCCGATTTGTTGAAACGCCTTCTTCAAGGATTTAAATCAGCTGCAGACATTATGTGAAATCTCAAAGAGATGTTTGTACATTCGGCCCATATAGCTATCCAAAGCATTAAGCTTGATATGGCAAAGATAAAAATGGAAGAAGGAACGACCGCAAGGGAGCACGTTCATAGGGCTATGGTTCTCTTTGAGGAACTTGAGATTCTTGGCAAAAAATGTGATTTCAAAACTAAGGTTGATTTCATTCTCCACACTCTGCCAAAGAGCTATGATCATCCCTATCTAGAGTATCTAATGGAAGATCTAGATTTCACTGTGAATGATCTAGTAAATGCTCTTACATTAGTCGAAGAGGAAGTGGAGCGCAAGAAAAAGTACTTGGTTACAAAAGGGTCTTCTTTTCCTTCTAGGCCAATTGGTGGTAAGAACGATGAGAAAGAAAGGCTAAACCGAGTGGGCTCAACGTCCCTCAAGAGTGAAGGTTCAAGCAAGAGGAAACATTTGGAGTGCGAAAGTTTGGGACAATGGAGGTCAGCCTGTTCCAATCCTAAAGGAAATGGAAATAAAGGTAATTCTCACGCACTAGTTGTTGAAACTTGTTTAGCGGCGTATGCCTCCCATTTATGGGTGGTGGATACGGGATCCACTGATCATGTTTGTTTCACTTTACAGGGGTTCAAGCGGACCCAACAACTTAGTGGAAGTGAGATCCTCATCACACTGGGCGATGCTAAGAGAGTGGCAGCTGAAGCAGTGGGAGAAGTGCACCTGTCTTTTGAAGACAGAGTTTTAATTTTAAGAGATGTTCTTTACATTCCTAGTTTTAGAAAGATTTTAATTTTGGTTTCTAAACTCTACCTTGATGGATATTCGGTTACTTTTGATAAAGTTGTTACCATTTATTTTTATAATAAATTTATCTGTCATGGAACGTTGTTGAACAATCTCTATACAATTAACTGTGCACAACACTCACGAAATGCATCCTATAACACATCAACTATTTCCGATAAAAGAAAACATTCATCAGACGTGAACGAGACACTTCTATGGCATCTTAGATTGGGGCATATTAATCCAAAAAGGATTCAAAGGTTGGTAGAAGATGGTTCATTGGAGTCTCTCAGGGTTGAATCAATCCCAACTTGCGAATCATGTTTGGAGGGTAAAATGATCAAGAGGGCATTCGGGGCCAAGGGGAATAGAGCCAAAGAAGTGTTAGAAATCGTTCACACAGACATATGTGGTCCAATGTCAATCAAAGCAAGAGGAGGTTATGAGTATTTCGTCACCTTCATTGATGATTACTCAAGGTACGGCTAAATTTTCCTTATGAAGCATAAATCTGAGACCTTTGACAAATTCAAAGAATTTAAGGCTCAAGCAGAGAATCATAGGGAAAAACGTATCAAGTCTCTACGATCTGATCGTGGAGGCGAGTACCTCAGCGATGAGTTTTTGAACTACTTGTCAGATGAAAGGATTGTATCCCAGCTAACTGCACCCGGAACCCCTCAACAAAACGGGGTTGCAGAGAAAAGAAACATAACTCTTTTAGAAATTGTTAGATCAATGATGAGTTATGCGGATCTACCCAAGTCGTTCTGGGGTCATGCCTTGGAAACAGCGGCTTATATCCTAAACTTGGTGCCATCCAAATCGGTTCCCAAAACTCCCAAAGAATTGTGGACCGGGCGCAAGCCCAGTTTGAGACACATGAGAATTTGGGGGTGTCCGGCCTACGTGTTGGACAAGGAAGCCGGAAAATTGGATCCTCGATAAGAATTAAGGCTATTTATAGGATACCCCGAGGGAACAAAAGGGTTTATGTTCTATGGTCCCGAAGATCAAAAGGTGGTAATAAGCACCCACTTTAGATTTTTGGAAGAAGACTACATGAACGAAAGAAAGCCCTAAAGTGAGATTACCTTAAATGAGCTAAGGGGGCTAACCTCAGTGCCAACTGTATAAGATGACATACCAAATGACACACTTACACAACCGGAACCTCGTCATAGTGGGAGGGTTGTGAGACAACCCGAGAGATTCATGGGGGTGGGAGAGTGCTCGGACTTAGTCCCCGGTCAAGATGAATCAGACCCATGGACTTACGATGAGGTAATCCAAGACAAGGATGCGGTTTCCTGGCAAACAACAATGGAAGCCGAAATGGGTTTTATGGATCATAACAGAGTGTGGGAGCTAGTCTAACCACTTAATGGGGTCAAACCCATTGGCTGCAAGTGGGTATACAAGAGAAAAAGAGGACTGGACGGGAAGGTGGAAACCTTCAAGGCAAGGCTTGTGGCGAAAGGTTATACCATAAAGAAGGGATCGACTATGAGGAAACCTTTTCACCTGTAGCAATGTTCAAGTCCATCTGAATTCTCTTCTTGTCGATTGCTGCGCATCTCGACTTTTGAAATCTGGCAAATGGATGTCAAGACGACTTTCCTTAACAGAAGTCTTGAAGAGGAAATCTATATGCAACAACCCCAAGGCTTCATTGAAAAAGGCCAAGAACACCTAGTTTGCAAGCTCAAGAAGTCCATTTATGGACTCAAACAAGCATCTCGAGCTTGGAACCAATGTTTTGATCAAGTAATAAAGTCTTATGGGTTTGATCAAAATGAATACGAAAGTTGTGTGTACAAGAAGCGTGTCGGAACTGCATTGGTATTCTTAGTACTATACGTAGACGACATTCTGCTCATCGGTGATGATGTAAATGTGTTGTCAGACGTAAGGGCATGGCTTTCAAAACAGTTTGATATGAAGGACTTAGGGGAAGCCGGGCACATCCTTGGGATCAAGATCACTCGAGATCGCAAGAAAAGGATGATAGGCTTATCGCAAGCTTCATATATAGACACTGTCTTGAAGCGATTCAGCATGCAGGATTCCAAGAAAGGCTTCGTACCTTCCAAACATGGAATCCATCTATCCAAGTAAATGTGCCCTAAGACACAAAAAGAGATAGATGACATGAAAGGCATTCCATATGCTTCGGCTGTTGGAAGCCTTATGTATGCAATGCTGTGCACGAGACCGGATATCTGCTTTGTCGTTGGCATGGTGGCAAGATATTAAAGTAATCCGGGAAAAGAGCATTGGACGGCAGTTAAGAACATTATGAAGTATCTGAAAAGAACTCGGGATAGAATGTTAGTTTATCAGTCAGACAGTCTAATCCCCATCGGTTATACGGACTCGGATTTCCAATCAGACTTAGATTCCAAAAAATCTACCTCCGGTAGTGTGTTTTGCATGGGGGGAGAAGCCATGACAAGGAGAATCGTTAAGCAGAAATGCATCGCCGATTCTACCATGGAAGCATGAATACATAGCTGCTTGCGAGGCAACGAAAGAAGTTGTTTGGCTCAAGAACTTCCTAGTGGACTTGGATGTAGTTCCGAATTTTCCCAGCACAACCACTATTTACTGTAATAATGCCGGAGCAGTTGCAAATTCAAGGGAACCAAGAGCCCACAAGGCCAGCAAACACATTGAAAGGAAATACCATCTTATACGAGAAATTGTTAAGAGAGGAGATATAGAGGTGGCAAAGATCGCGTCAGAAGACAACCTAGCAGATCCATTCACAAAGGGTCTGCCTCATAACACATTCGGGAGACATGTGGAAGGAATGGGTGTCAAGACCGTTGCCAATCTGCTTTGAGTATAAGTGGGAGATATTATTAGGTTCGTGTAGGTGACATTAGATGTCACCCATTAGGAACTACACGAGATATGATGTAGTATACTTAAAAACAGACTTTGAGTATAAGTGGGAGATTGTTGGGGTTATACTGGAAAGTATGCTTTTACTTTGTATAACCAAATGAATTCATCTTATTTTTGAAATAAATTATTTATCACCGATGCTTTAAATATCATTGAATGTTACATATATTTCTTTGCATAATTGTTCAATAAACAAAGACGTGTTACATTGTAGTTAATTTAGTGATACCGGATCACGTAAGATTAAATTAACGGATCCCCTTGTAACTAAAAATGCTGTTTGTTCACGACCTAGATGGAAATGAACAAACCATCGTGAAAGGTTGAAGTGTAAGGCTCAGATTGGCTTATCTTGACCAAGAGATTACATTACTGCATGACTGATGCACTGAATAGGACCTACAGGAGGATAAATTCTTCAGCATTGAATTAGGAAGAATTAGACCTCAGTGGTTCGTTAATTCTTAATCTTCGTCTCTTAAATAGGATCGTGTGTGGTTAGTAATTATTGCTTTGACTTATGACGGGTAGAGAATCAATGAGATTCAATACTTTATATCTTGGGCAATATTATTGGTCACATGTGATTGCTAAGATTTAATCTGAAGAATCGTGTGCAAGTACGCTTGTTCGATTTGCCCCCTTGGGAGGTTCATAAGATTTATCATACCAAATCTTGGAAGTAGAATTAGTTTTCAGTGTGGATAATAATGTTGAATCGTTCCTTGACCAAGGACAAAATATATTAATTAAAGGAAAAGTTGTTTCAGTGGCTTGAATTAATTAATGGGGTAGATAATCTTAAACACGGGAAATAATGACCGGGAGCTATATTAACAGTAATATGGGTTAAGATGGATAGTGCAATATTAATTATGTAGTGAGATTAATTAATATTTATGGGCTTGAATAATATTGTGGCTCAATATTAGATATTCAATGTCCATTAGAAGGTCCAATCTTAATTCTCCTAAAGGCCCCTCAAGTAGCCCAAACATAATGTCCAATAACTGAAAAAGGTGTTTAAAATAAAATAAATTATTGTTGCCTAATTTTTTCCTAATTTTTAAATTAATAAATAAAAGAGGGAGAAAGATTTTCTTTGAATTTTGTTATGGAATGAGGATAAGTATTCTTGGAATACAAGTTGATCTCATTAAATTCAAGAAATCTCCCACTTGGTTATTTGTTAAGGAAGTTTCGAAATTTTTGAATAAATAAGGAGATGAAAGATTTTCTTGATTTTCTTGGAAAGATATTATGGAAGATATGTATTCTTGGAATATAAGAACATCTCATAAATTCAAGAAGATCCAAATCTTGGATTCCTTTATCCTTAAATTTTCGAAAATCACCATAATATTAGGAGGTGGGATTTTTGTGAAATATTTAATTATGGAGAAAAGAATATATTAGATATAATCAAGATTTCTTGGAGATCGAGAAAAAAAATTTCCCATCTTATTTTCACCCTAAAATTTCGACCACCCCTATATCTATAAATAGGGGATGAATGTTTCATCCCCAAGTGCAATTCCATGTGTTGGAAAAAATTAGAAATCCACAAAGGTGGTGCAACATAATTTTATTTTTCCTTTTGTTAAATTGTTCGCGAGTTCCTACCACCGGATTGTTGAACAAGGATAAGGGAATACTTGAGAAGGTCTTTTGGTGTGTTCGTGTGAACAGGATCCATCTTCTCAACGGTTGTCACTCCGAGAGGTTAGTTCCCGTAAACCCATTGTAATTCCGCATGCGTAGGATTTATGTGAACTGTTTATATGCATGATTTGTTGTTGAATTATTATTTGAATTAATATAGGATTAATTCATGCTAGTAATAATTGTTAGAATTAAATTTGTATTTAAATATTCATCCCGAATAGATCCGGGCAATTAATTCCCCAACAACTGGTATCAGAGCATCGGTTTCGGGCTCTGAAGTTTTAAATTGTAATTTAATTCGTGTTCATTAAAATTTAAATTGGATAGTAGAATTGCTAGATCTTTTTTGCAGGTATCCAATTGTCATGGTTTTTTATGAATGTTTATATTTATGCATGCATATAAATTGTGGTTTTTAATTCGATTCGTTCGAATTCGTTTTACCTCGTGAGAAAATCCATGAGTAGATTGGGATTTGTTTGATTCGTTCAATGTAATAGAGTAGTCTAGATCTAAGTTTATTTATTTTTCGTAAATAAATTGTAACCGGATCGGAAAACGGAGGCGGAGACAAAGAATTAAAAGACGAGATCCGGCACCGGGTGCAGGCGGCGTGCATCGCGCGATATGTGCCAAAGGAGGCACGTGTGTGACGCTGGATGTATGAAAAAGATACGGGCATGGGGGCGAGGTTGAGGGCCGAGCGCTACGGATCGAAGGCGGGGCGACGAAGCCAGAGAGGACCGCTCAAGGGCGGACGGATGCTTAGCGTGGGCGCTGCCGACGACGCGCGACGTATTGAGCGAAGTTGGAGGGGCGCGGCACGAGGCGGATCCGCATGGGATATGCAAGATGGTATGTTGAGGCGGGGCGCGGATGCGGCGACTGCCGAGGCTCGCCGAGAAGTTCCGGAAGCAAGGCGGCGTGGGCCGGGCGCTTATTAATTAATATAAAGTCTGTTCAGTGGCTTAATTAATTGATGGACTAAGATAATCTTAAATGCGGGAAATAATGATCCGGAGCCATATTATTGTGAAGTCGTAATGTGGGTTAAGATGGATAGTTCAATATTAATTTTATAGTGGAGTAAATTAATATTAATGGGCTTGAATAATATTTTGGCTAAATATTAAAGCTTCATGGCTCATTGGAGGTCCAATCTTAATTCTCCTAAAGGCCCCTCAAATAACCCAAATTAAAGTCCAATTAATGAAAATGAGAAGAAAATATTTTGCCTATTTTTCCTAATTATTTTTTAAAAATATGTGTAGGAGAGAGAAAAGATTTTTTCTTGATTTTCTTGGAAAGATCTTATGGAATAAGTATTCTTGATATACAAGTTTGTTCCATAAATTCAAGAAAGGAAAAAGATCTTATTTCTTCCTATTTGATATGAAATTTTCGAAAATAATGGACAAGAAAGGAGGAGAAAATTTTGTTGGGAGATATTTTGGGAAATAGAATATATTGGATATATTCTAGATTGTATCTTGAGGAAGAAGCAAGAATATTTCTCAATGCCCAACTAGGTCAAATTTTTGTCCTCCCCTAGTCCTATAAATAGGGGATGAATTTTTCATCCCAAGAGCAATTCCATGTGTTGGAAAAATTAGAAATCCACAAAGGTGGTGGCCAAATATTTTATTTTCTCCTTTAAGATTAAAATCGTTCGTTGATAATCCTCCCACCGGATTACGTTCGTGGACGTGGGACATATTTGAGAAGGCACTATGGGTTTATCCATCGTCTCAAAGGTTGTCTCTACAAAAGGTACGTAATCTCGTAACTCCTAGATTCCGCATGCTTAGGATTTACGTGAATTACGTGTACGCATGATGTTTATTTGCTTATTAATTATTATGTTGAATTGACTTAGGATTAATTCATTTTAGTAATTAATTAATTAATTTAAATATGTATTTTAAATTCACCTCGAATAGATCCGGGCACCCCTAATTTCCCAACAAGTAAAGCCTTCAGAGTTTACAATTGTAGGACCCTTATTGTGGAAGAAACACCTCATGTTATTTTTTATGAATCTATTTGTGTTCAGAAGAAACATGAACATGACTCAGGAGAATTGACAAAGAGGATCACCAGACTTAGCCTGAAGAAAAATGTCAAAATATCCTCTGAACCTAAAAAGAAGAAGCCAATCATTCTCTATGAATGAAGTGAATCAGAATCAGATAAAGAAGCTCAGGATGAAGAGAATCAGGCTGGTGAAACTCAGGATAATAGTTCTATACTGAAGGAAAGCCAACACACTGAAGCTGACCAATCTGAACAAACCTCAGTTCAGACTCAGGTATGTAATGCCGATGAAGATGTGGTCACAGTTGAGGCAAACTCAGAATCTATCAACCAAGGGGGAACAAATGTCACTGACAATGTTCTGAATGGAATTTCCCCTGAGGAAGATGATTCCCTTTTTTCTTTTTTGTTGTTCCCTGAGTTTAATGAGTTACCTGAACCTAACATTTCTAATGTTGAGGATACTACTGAAGGGGGAACATCCTAGAGAACATGGTTGGATAATCATCCCTCAAGTCAGATTGTGGGTGATCTATCAGAAGGTGTTAAAACAAGAAGGTTCCATGGTGAAAGTGTTTTATTATGTTGTTTCCTATCTGAGAAAGAACCTACTGAGATTGAAGAAGCTCTTCAGGATTCCTTCGGATCTCTGCTATGCAAGAAGAGCTAAATCAGTTCACAAGAAATGAAGTTTGGGAGCTAGTGGACAGACTTAAGAGGCACAATGTGATTTGAACTAAATGGGTGTTCAAGAACAAGAGAGATGAAAACAACAACATTATAAGAAACAAGGCAAGGCTAGTTGCACAAGGTTATTCCCAAGAAGAAGGCTTGAACTATGATGAAACCTTTGCACCTGTTGCAAGACTAGAAGCCATCAGATTGTTTCTTGCATATGCTTCTCATATGAAATTCACAGTCTATCAAATGGATGTGAAAAGTGCAATTCTGAATGGTGTGCTTAAAGAAGAGGTTTATGTGGAACAACCTCCCGGCTTTCGTCAAAATGACCAAGTTTACAGGCTCTGAAAAGCTTTTGTATGGTCTGAAGCAAACACCTAGAGCATGGTATGACACACTTTCTCAATTTCTTACTGACCGTGGTTTTACCAAAGGAACTGTTGATAGAACCTTGTTCAGAATAAAAGATGGGAAGTATATCTTACTAGTTCAGATTTATGTGGATGACATCATTTTTGGATCTCCTAATCATCAGATGTGTGAGAAGTTTTCTGCCCTGATGAAAGGAAAGTTTGAGATGTCAATGATGGGGGAGATGAATTTCATTCTAGGACTTCAGGTCAAGCAATCTAAGGAAGGAATATTCATCAATCAGGCAAAATACACCAGAGATCTGATTGTTAAGTATGTTGTACAGAATTGCAATGCAGTTAGAATTCCTATGAATACTAACTACAAGATGGATCCTAATCCTGAAGGCAAATCAGTTAACCATACTGATTATAGAGGGATCATTGGATCACTGCTTTATCTCACATCAAGTAGGCCTGATATTACTTTTGCTGTTGGGATATGTGCAAGATACCAAGCTAATCCTAAGGTTAGTCACATGGAAGCTACCAAAAAGATTCTGAGATATCTTAAAGGCACAACAAATAGAGGATTATGGTATCCAGCTGATGATAACCTTGAATTAACTAGTTATTCAGATGCTGATTATGGTGGTTGTAGAATTGACAGGAAGTCTACTACAGGAACTTGTCAATTTCTTGGAAGTAAACTGATATCATGGTTTTCAAAGAAACAGACTTTAGTAGCAACCAGTACTACTGAAGCTGAATACATGGCTGCAGGAAGCTGTTGTGCACAGATTCTTTGTCTCAGACAACAATTGAGGGATTATAAGATTGTAGCCAATGAAGTACCTATATTTTGTGATAATAATAGTGCAATTGCTATTACACAAAATCCTGTATTGCACACCAGATGCAAGCATGTTGATATTAGACATCATTTCATCAGAGATCATGTTGAGAAGAAGGATATCAGGATGGAGAAGATTCATACTGATAAACAAAGAGCATATATTTTGACTAAACCTTTGGTTGAGTCAAGATTTCAGGAATTATCAGTAGAATTGGGTATGTTGGATCCAGGTGAGTGAATTCACTGAAGGGAGAAGTCCTTCAGGTGCATGAAGTTATTCAGGAAAGAATATCTCTGGACAAAATTCTCTCAGGAAGGAAACTGAGACTCAAGAAAAAAATTTCAAGGTCAGTATTTAGTAAGGATTATAAATTCAAATAGTCGTGAAACGATATTGACACATGCATTAATTCACAACATTTATTTCACTCAGTAATCATTAGAAATAAATGACAAA
Organism: Stenogyne calaminthoides; assembly: GCA_037126765.1. Classification (NCBI taxonomy): domain Eukaryota; kingdom Viridiplantae; phylum Streptophyta; class Magnoliopsida; order Lamiales; family Lamiaceae; genus Stenogyne; species Stenogyne calaminthoides. The sequence goes on along the minus strand of JBBCBC010000008.1, from coordinate 33,453,382 downwards.
AGACCTGAACTTTGAGCGGGAATGATTGGAGCATTTCTATTGGAGAAAAATTGAGGAGCAGACGAAAAGTCATCTCGGTTACCGTGAAACATCATTTTATCACCCTAATTACTGCTATTTACCTATTTACACCAGAAAAATTAGCCAAAAATAGCAAAAACCCTCGAGATTTATCTCAGATTAAATCTCAACCGTTCATCCATTTTTCCTTCTAAGATTTAAACACAGCCATTGATCTATAATTTTCAGATCATATATAAACCAGAGTGTTTGCTTCCGATCATTCATCTTACACTCTTAGCATCCATCCAAACGTTTCAACACTCAAAATCCTTAATCTTCAAATCTTCAAAATATTCAAATTCCATTTTCCAGAAATCATTCTATAATGGAATTTCCCAGTTATGCGATGATTAAGGATCTAGCTGAAACAGAAAACCATACTTTGAGCATGTGGTAGCCATGATCGATAACAAAGCTACTACAGTCGAAGAAGAAGCCCTAAATATGCTGCGTCTAGCTCGATTATCACATTTGGTGAGCAATATGCCAGACACAGAACTTTCTCAAGAAGTTTTGCAGTTTGTGGTCAACCTTCGTGAAGGAGAACAGAGTTCACTCGTTTCACAGTTAAGTTTTGGAACTTATGCGAAATCCAAGGCAGAGGTGGTATGCACCAAAGAGGTAATATTGTCTCTTGATGATATTAATGTTGTGTTTGAACTTAATGATAGAGGAGACGATCCAGCATTGTACATGTCTGGCAGGGAACAAGAAATCTTGGATCCTTTTGCAGAGACGAAGGCAGAACTGAAAGGGGCTCTGCATAAACGATGTCTGAAGCCCAAATACAGAGTCTTGATTGATATTGTAGCCAAGTGCTTGATGAGCACCTCTGGGAGTTTAGAGCAAGTGAGCCGGAACAAGTTGAGGCTCATGGCTGCAATTGAAGACTCTCCATCAGTTGACTTCACTGGTTGAAATTTCTGGCAGATTGAATTCTGCATCAAAACTAGAAATTGAAAAATGAAAAAGAGGCTTTTATGAAGAATGGGAAGGTACTTTTTGGTACGAAGATTAGTTTTCTTCTTGAAACATTGCCCAGAGAAAACATGTTTTTGATGTCTGGAGTTGAATTTTCTCGGAATAGAATCATGTTCCGAAAACCTAAGTCCCAAAGGAGGAAACTAGCTACTTCAGGAAGTCAGGATTATGTGGCTCAGGAGGGACCAGAGGAACCGGAAGAATCTGAATCCGACCAGGATACTGTATCTCTTGCAGAAGTAGTAAAAAAGAAAGTCAGGACAGGTTTGGAAAAACATCCTGAAGAATCAGAGAAAAGAAAGAAATCTCTTGAGTTGTTAAAGGTGAAAAGAGAGATTGGAGATAAGAAAAAGGCTCAAGAAGAACAGAAATGAAAGAAGAAAAGGCTCAGAACTATTCGTGAACTAGAGTCAGGTGAAAAATCTTCACTGGATACTCTTGCTAAGGTGGTGTCTCAAGCCACTGAACAAGAAATTACTCAGGAAGAAATTCTACCCAGAGGAGGAGGTGATGAAGAAGATGTCTTTACTGAGATACTCGGTACCAGTATTGGCACTGATAGAATAACCAGAGAGATCTTCACAGGTTCTCAAAAACCTGCTGAAGAGAGCCAAATAACCATCCCACCCACTCAACCCTCAGAGCCAAATATATCCGTACCTTCAGAGGCTCATTCTAGCTCTGAAGAGGAGGCGTCTGTTCCTGAACTCAGGAAAGGTAAAGTAGAAGAGAGGGAATGGAGGCAGAAAGCTGAGAGATTTGTCCTAGACAAATACCCTGAACTTTCAGACTATCTTGATCTTCAGGATATGTTATTCAGATTGAAAACTGCCATGCTGATTGTGAATCAATCATTTGCCATGATGCTGAAGATTGGCAATTTCAGAGGGGAAGACTTATGGGCGGAGGAAGTTGCTGAACTTGATGCTTTCTCTGGTCTAGGAAAAAGAAGACTAAGGATCAAACAATCTGAGTTTGATGCCTTAGTACAGAAAAAGATTGCTGAGAGAAAGGTTGTCTCTCAACCTGAAGGAGATGTAAGTGGTCAGGACAAGGACGATCAAGGACCTTCTTAGGAAAAGGATGCTGGAAATATTCCCGAAGGAAGCAAAAAGGTTGCTGAGTCAAGTGTTGATGCAACCATTCAGGGGGAACAACTTCAGGACGTTCCACCGTTGCAAATGATCACTTTTGGACAAACTGTTCAATACCAGAAGGAGCATGAAGTCACAATAGTTGAGATGGCAGATGCTGGAGTACAAACTGACACGAAGACAGAAATTCCAATTCCTCCACAACTATTGGGATATTTTAGTTTTGATTAATTATGTCAAAACATTATCAACTTGTGTTATTTAAGATAATCTACAGATAACAAGTTGAGGGGGAACGAGAGAACAAATTGAGGGGGGAACTCACGAAATCGCATTTAAGATGATCGAGATCGACGAGGTCAAGAGACGAGGGCCGATCGAGATCGGATGAGTAGGATGAGTTCCGAGTAAAACCGATGAGTTGAACAAGAAGAAACATGGTGATTTTGAAGAAGAAATGCCGATCAAAGATCTTGATGTTCTTGATCGATGAAATCGATTCCGAATCTGGTGACCGATTCTTGACCAGATCTGGTGACCGATATTCTTGACCAGTCTGGTGACCGATCGCCGACCAGATCTGGTGACCGATCTGGTGACGATATTCTTGACCGTCTGGTGACGATCTTCTTGACGGATCTGGTGCAGACGTTCTGACCGATGTGACTGATCTTCTTTGACGAATCTGGTGACGATCTTTTGAAATTGACCGATGGTGACGTCTGGTGACCCGGATCTGGTGACGATCTTTGACGGATCTGGTGACTTAAACCGACCGATGTTGACAGTCGCGATTAACCGATGTCGTCGACCAGATCTGGTGACCGATCTTCTTGACGGATGCGCTTGATTGACGAGATCGACCCGATAGCGATGTTGTCTTCCGATCTGGCTGTCTTGTCGATCAGAGACCAATCTGCAGACAGATTTTCTTGGACGATTCTGCGGAACGAAATCAGTATACCGAATCAAAGACGAATCGGAAGAGATGAACGATGGTCGGACGAAATGATCAGATCCGTTAGACACACAAAAGCAGCTGGCCAATAAGAAGACAACACACATATTGATGTGACATAAAGCTGCAGGGAAAAGTGCAAAAGGACAAAGAAAAGCTGGAAGTTATTAGTATGGATTTGAATATTATTTTCCAACGGTAATATTTAAATCCACACTATAAATACATTGCACTATCTTCAAAAGAAGCTAATGGAGGATCTGCAAAGTGAAATTAAAGCCAAATATCCAAGCAACTCCATTCATAGAACACAGAGCAAGAAATACACACATATATTCAAAAGTGTTCTACCCTAGATCTAAGCACAAATGTTATATCCTAAGCTTGGAGAGATTTTCCCATCCTTAGCATTGAGGCTAAACAAATGTAAGGGAAAATCTCAACCTAGTTGGAAACCAAACAAACCTTACCCAAATCAGTTTGATAGGATAAGTTTATAGGTGAGTGTGAACTCGGTAAACATCTAGCAATCCCGAAAGGGAGGGTAGGCGATCCCTTAGAGGGTGATAAGTCTCGTTTGAGTGAGAACTCGGTAAACATCTAAGCAATCCCGAAAGGGAGGGTAGGCGATCCCTTAGAGGGTGATAAGTCTCGTTTGAGTGAGAACTCGGTAAACATATGTTGGTTAAGTTGGTGCCCCTTGAAGGGAAGAGTGGATGTAGGACGAGTTGTCCGAACCACTATAAAAATACGTGTGTTCTTATTTGTTTTCATATTAACTGTCATACATACTTTAGCAAATCTGCATAACACATTCAAAAAAAAAAAAAAAAAAATAAGTCACCTCCCATTGAGATTTTACGAGTTTTAAATCGGTTTTTTTCGGGACCAACAAGTGGTACCATCTGTTGATCTCACTCCAGTCCTTGAGAATGCATAGTTGACTTTTACACGTGTTTTTGTGAGCAAGTTTTGTATTAATAATTGAAATGATAGTCCGCTATTTATCGCAATATTCCTCTTATGCCCTTATATAATATCATTGACTAATATTAATAGTCTAAAAAAGATACTCCACTATTTATCACAACATTCATTTTATACCCTTATATAATATTTGACTAGTCCACTATTTATCGCAACATTTCTTTTGTGCACTTATATAATATTATTAACTAATATTAATAGTCTAAAAAAGATAGTCCACTACTTACCACAATATTTCTTTTATGCCCTTATATAATATTATTGATTAATATTAATTTCAAATGCCAACAATCATTAAATTCCCTTCAAAAGAAAAGTGGATTGATAGTTTTTAGTTAAAACAAATAATACCGACCAACGAATACATTTTAATAAACACAACTAATTCAATTTAAAAATGCATTTGAGTTGCATGGTGCAACTAATGCATAAAAGTATTTGTCATTCTGTAAGAGTGGGTATTACATATATAAGTTGATTGCGTAAAATAAATTGAATTACTTTTGTAGTAAACCACTAATCAATTTGGACCCAACAAATGAATGATCAATTCTCATTTGATTTTTTCACATACAAAAAAGAAACGTAATTTCAAAACAGTGCATCGCTACATTTCAATTAACGCTAAGATAACAATTAAATGACTTGGACCAATAAGCAAGAATCTAAAATAAAAAAGAAAAAAAAACCAAGAACCATAAGTACACAAGTCGTACCAGAGGTCCGAGTCCCACTAAAAACCTTGCTGAGGTAAAACCCCCCTTGGGGCAAAACCCCCAACGAAGGAAAAAATGGAAACTCCTAAAAAATAAAGAATTATTTCGAAACACGGAAGTAATCCTTATTTATATCAGTATATAATAAAATACTAATGAAATCAGGACAACCCCCGATCCAAACATGATCAGTGTGAAGCTTAGCTAACAAGTCAGCAATAGAATTTTCTTCTCTATAAATATGGGCAGCACGGAGTGAAACATGCTAACGAGCATCTGCAAATTTAGGCCAACGGGTCTTAATCCTCCAAGGGAGATCTCTCCTGCTGCTAGTAAGAACTCTGACTGCCATCTCACAATCCCATTCGACCCAGAGATTTGTCCAACCCCTAGCTCGAGCAAAAACTACCCAATGCATGCCTGCCAAAATCTCTGCATCGAGGGCAACTCCATGCCCTAAAGTAATCGAAAAAGCAGCAACAAACATGCCTCTCGAATTCCTCACAACATAGCCAGCGTAAATATGGTCCACCTCAACACTTCCATCAACATTCAGCTTATACCAACCAGGAGATGGCGGACTCCAACGAAGAATAGTGGTCAACATCGGGGGTTTCGGGACACTGGGAACACGGAGTCTTTGGCAGATTGTCAAATCATCAATTTCCCGCATCGTGCCAATCTTAAAATACTGGGCTTCCCGAGCCAGACTGAGAATCAAGGCCATGCACCCATGATGAGAAGGCGGGACATCTTCATGAACAACTTTGCATCGAGTGGACCAAATGGCCCAGACTGTGGTAACAAAGGTCAAATGCCAAAGGTTTCTGATCTGCTTGCTCAGAGTGACCTGTTGAGCCTGCAAAACCAAGCTCGAGAAACCCATATCATAGCGTAGCCGGAAACCAAAGATATCAGAGATAGAGGTAAAAAGGGAACGAGTAAACCTGCATTCGGAGAGAATGTGCTCCTGTGTCTCTGAAGCATCAAAACACAGCGGACGGATAGTGGGGCCCGAAGTGCCAAAACGCTGAATAGTGCTCGAAGTAGGTAATTTCCCACAGATGGCCCGCCAAACGACGGTGCTACGTAACTGAGGAATGAAGGGGCCCAAAGCCAAGTACCCCAAGACTTTCGAAGAAGAGGAGATCTCAACAGATCGTAGGCCCGACGAGAAGTGAGAATATCCGTACCAGAGTCTGGCAAAATCCATTGATTCGTCTCGTGAACCGGGGTCTGCAATATGTCCATCACAATATCCAAGTGTCTCGTCATGAAGTAACTCGTGAAGTACCGGACACCATCAATGAAACAATTAAATGAATTGGAAAAAGAGAGAAAGAGTAGCTGCAACAACTCATAGAAAAGCTATTCGGCAAACAGAGTACTTGAATTGAGGAAATTGTTGTCTGATGTGAAGGAGGTTGTTTCTTCTTTATAATATTTTATTTTGTGGTAATCATATCATAAATTTTGCTAGTTTGTAAATCTTTATAATTATTTTGTGAACCGTGTAAATAATATTTAATTTTTTTAATTTTGTGGTGATGTATCCAGCCAAGAGGTTCGTCGAAAGATGACGACGATGACGACATTTTAAAAACCAAAGAGTAGATGAAATAAAATAGCTAAACCGAACTATCTAGTGAAGAAGAAGAATAACGTTACCTCGGGAAAGTGTAAGAGGACGTACAAGTGGAAAAAGTTGAGAGAAGGCGGTGAAGATGTGACCGTCGGAATTCTGGAGCGAGTCGGTGAATAGGAACAAAATTCTAGGAAGAAGAAGAGAAAATGAGGGGATGTATTTAAAAACAAGGGTTTTTTCCACATATTTTTCCATAGAGAAAGGCGGAAAAACTTGGAACTGCTAGCGCTAGCGAGGACACGTGTACGCGGCAGATGAAGCAGGTAGAAAAGTTAAAGGAATCAGACGGTTGATAGATAGAGTGGTTCCCAATTCAAATCAAAGAGGGAATATGTCCTATTAATTGTGTATCAACCGTACCTGAGCATAGTATAGAGTTGACTGATAGAATTTGGACTATTATCTATTCTAACTCATAATTTGAGAATTTATGATACGTGGAGTAGGGGGAGTAGTTGATATGGGATAAACGAGACTCATTCTATATCAATGAACTAGGAAGTGAGACTTAGCTCTCACCTCAGAATTGTTATTACAGAGTTAGAGTTAAACATCTCTAATATCTGGATTGTATCTCTAGAGATGGATCTCTCTAAAACTTGCACATATCTATCCCAATATTCGCATGTACGTTAACATGGATTAAACGGGAAACATTCTAGAGATGATTTGAAAGCAGCTCTAGACAGTTGACTTGATTGTGTCGTCATGGGAAGAACCACTTCTGTGACACATAGTTGGCCTCTTGTCATATCTTAAACCTTAACCCACCATGGAAGGAGTTCCTTCTTCTGAAGTCAGAGTGTACGAAAAATCGGCTATGTCAGGAAAAGGACATTTTTCCCTGCCAAAACCGAGAGAAAATTCTCCACTACCATTGAGGTCCCCACCAAACCGTTAGGGCTACATGGTGCAAAAGATTGAAACACCTTTTGAGGGTTTGATATCTCTTTTTTACCCCTCAAGGAGACAAGGTATATAAGCTAATTCATTTGTATTGCAAGGTAAGTTATTCATATTTCACACACTAAAATGTGTTCTTAGTATTCTTGTTAAAACACTTTATTGCTTGTTGATCTTGAGCTGAGTTGAGCATCGGAGGATCGACGTCGGAGCCCCCTCCGGCCCGATTTTGTGCAGATATTCCGGTGATGTTGACGGGAACTTTTGGTAGTAGTTTCAAAAGTTGTCTTATGTCCATCTGTTACTTTGTTCCCTCCATTTTCACTCCTTGAAGGATTTATCTAGGTAATTTATTACCCGTGTATTCTCTTTTCTCTTTGTTGTACGTGAGATTTGAACTCACCCACATCAGGGACCATATTTGGGTCTTTTCTAGAAGAGAGGCGAGAGGTTCATCGAAAGACGACGACAACGACATTTGACAAACAAAGAATATATAAAATTTAATCGCTAAACTGAACTATCGGGGGGAATAAGAATGTTACCACAGAAAAGTGTAAGAGTAAAAGCAGAAAAAGTCGAGAGAGGGCGGCGAGAACGAAACCATTAAAATTCTGGAACGAGTAGGTGAAGAGGAACATAATTTTGGGAAGAAGAAAAGAAAGTGAAAGGATGAATTCAAAATAAGGGTTTTTCTCATGCTTTTCCAGAGAGAAAGACAGAAAGCCTAAAACCCCACATCAGCAATGACACATGTAAGTGGTAGATGCAATATGCAGAAATACATGGAGGGAATCCACTATTTATTGTGGATCAACCGTACCTGGACATGGTACAATGTTGACATACATAATTTTTGGACTATTATCTACTCTAAGTTGTAAATTGAGAATTGCATACTTAGAGTAGGGGGAGTAGTTGATATGGGATGAATATAGCTTATTCCATATCAATGAATTAAGAAATGAGACTTGGTTGTCTCACCTCAGAGTTGTTATTACAGATTAGGGTTGGAACATCTCCAATATCTGGACTGTATCTTGAGAGTTGGATCTCTTTGAAAACTTATACACATCTTACCCAATATTCGTATATGTGCTAATGACGATTAGCTAACAAGTATTCTTGAGATGATAAAGAAACCGCTCAAGACAGTTGATCTGATTATGTCGTTATCAGAAGTGCCATTTTTGAGAGACATAGTTTACCTTTTATCATATCTTAAGTATTAAACCGCCATGGGAGAAGTCGTTACCCTTCCCATGACGTCAGAGTGTACGGACGATCGACTGTGTCAGGAAAATGACATTTTTTCCTACTGAAATCCAGTGAAAATTCTCCACTATCACCATGGTCCCCACAAAACCGTTAAGGCTACATGAGGCAAAGGACCAGAACACCCTTAGAGGGAGTTGATATCCCATTTCGACCCCTCAGAAAACAAGGTATATAAGCCATTTCATTTGTTTTGCAAGGTAAGTTACTCATTTTACATACACTCAAACATGTTCTTGGTGTTTTTATTAAACATATTCTTGCTCATTGAACTCGAGCTAATTTGAGAATTGCGGGATCGACGCTGGAGTCCCCTCCGACCGGTTTTGTGCAGACGTTCCGACCATATCAACGGGAATCTCTGGTAGTAGTTTTGGGAGCTAGTTCGTGGCCGAACTGTTACTTCTTGTTCTCTGTTTTCTGTTTTCATCACCTGAAGGCTTTGTCTAGGTAATTCCTTGCCCGAGAGACTTCATTTTTATCTTTGTTGAACGTGAGATTTAAATCACCCCACTCCACTTACCAAGAAAATTATATTTTTACAGTAAAATTTATTTAGTCATGCCAAATCTTCTATCTTTATAAAGTTTCATTCAACATCAGGATTTGGAATTTTACTTTTGATTAAGGAGGAGAAAATATTTATATAAATAAAAAATTTGAATGGAAATTTTCTAAAAGAAAATAAGATAGATCAATTCACCAATATATTAGTACATGACACTTGATAAATGATACTGAAATGTCAAATGGTATAAATATGATAGTTAAAAAGAATGAAAGTCATACCTCTTTTAAATATGATGTATAGCGGATTTAACAAAAATGAGGAACTATTCTTATTCCTCAACTATACTAAATAAACTTTTTTTTTTTTTTTATTCTCATACTTCCCCGTTCAAACATAACTTTATTTTATTTCTCTCAAAATAATTATTCACCAAAACAATATATATTTATTTTTAACAAATACGAATTACACGTTTCAGTATAATATATTATATATTTTTAAAATTATACTATAGAGTGATAGTGAACACTAGACCCTCTCTAATTAGGCACTGATTGATAGCTATGAATATGGCTTTAACAGTGGTTCTTATTAAATTAGCAGCTCACTTGGTACACTTGAATACGGCCATCTTATTTTAGTCGGGATCCGGAATTAATCACCCCGCCCCGACACATATTACCCCCATTTCCCTGTTCCCCTTCTTGCTAATTAATGTCTCCGACTCGAAGGTATTCAGTTAAGAGGGCTTCTACAGCGACATTGGCTGGTCCATTTTGCCCTTGTTCCACCTCTTTTTGTATTTATTTCTAGATAGGTCCACTTGATTTTCTCTTTTTGTGTGTTTTGTAATTTGATTTTGGAGAAGGCGAAAATGTTTCGAACCCTAGAAAACTTGCAAAATATCTCTGGCGGCGTTGTATAAACCGGTCATCTACTCAGGTATTTTATTGTGTTTTTTTCTTTTTTGTTTTTTGACTAGTTTTGTTGGTATCGATTTCCTATATATTTGTGAATTTTGGATATTAAAAATTGAGATGTGCAGTGCACGATTTTATTTCACTGTGTGATAGTTCGGCCAATATGGTGTTGAATTTGTGACATTATTCCCACTGCGTGAATTTCGGTTCTTGACTGGGTTCAATTCGGCCAAAAATTATGGGTTCTTGAAATAATGAAGGGTTCTTCATGCGATTATGTGTGGAATCACTGGAAAATTTATGGGTTGTTGTAAAACTTGAAATCGACCCAAATTTTATGTGGGAAGCAAATTTATGTGAAAAATTGTTGTGGGAAGCAAATTTTTAGGTTTGGGTGTGATATCACACTGTACAAAACTAATGGGTTCGATAAAGTGGCTTCGGTGGAGACTAGACCAATATTGCTTCAAGAGAAACTCCCATCGAAGTTCACTATGAATCTTTGGGTAATTATTATGAGATTTATGGACACTATCTAATAGTAAGAAGTATAAAAAAAGAAATTCTTTTAGTTATCACATAATTTATTTGGGTTGCAAATTTATATCAAGGGTGTGATATCACACTGCAAATTTGGGTGGACAAATTTATCTCTTTGGGGGCGATATCAAACGACAAATTTGGTTGGGAAATTTCATTCTTTGTGGGTTGTGATATCAAATTGGTAAATTCTCAATCTCATTGAAACATTGTTTAATTTCAATTTAATTTGGAATGTGCAATGTTGTTCTAGCTCAATAGTTTTAATGTGTGTTGTTCTTGTTCTAGGATCAACATTTTAATGAATGAAAGGTTGTTCTAGCTCAACTCAACTATGAGTCGAGTGTGTGCTCGCTCTAGCCCAAGTATTTGTGAATTTTTTAACCCAATTCTTATTGGATCAAAATGAATTTTTTCTTCGTTTGTTGGTTTAAATGTTGAATGAGAATAAGTTGTGGACTCTCCTGAATTGGACAAAACAGAAAAACTGGTAGACAACATGTTTGTTTTGTTGGTTAAGTTTCCAATATTGTTTTTGTTATTTTAGGGATTACATAGTTGTGTAAGGAGATCGTGATAGTTTACTGAAAGGTGACTAGTCTTTATCCTCCATACTTTCTATCTTTTAATAATTGATCCTAAACCATTGTCTCATACTAATATTGGTTGGTTGTAGGTAAATCCCATATTTCTGCCCAATTCATAACCCACGATGATGACACCAGCCATGAAGAAATTGTTGGTGGTTTTGTTGATACAACACGTACAACGTCGACGAAAAGTTGTGTGTCTTATACTCGCACATTTGTTGCTCTAAACACAAAATAGAAGAGTTAGACGACGCAATGACATTAGGCCTTATGGCATGATTAGTAGACTACCGTCCCAAGAAAGCCGTTTAGGTAGGTTGTGTACTTTGACTGACTCTGCATGTGTAGAAAAATTACCAATGGACCGAAACACTTTTGCACGACTGTGTTTATTACTAAGGGATTTAGGAGGTCTAAAAGAATCACGATATGTGAGTGTCGAGGAATAAGTGTCCATGTTCTTATCTGTGTTGAGCCATCATAAAAAATAGAGTGTTATCAAGTTTGACTAACTACGTAGTGGTCAGACCGTGTCGCATTACATGAATTTAGTCTTAAAAGTTATCCTAAAACTGCACTCTTTATTCTTGGTTAAACCTACTCATGTTTCTGCTGATTCAACCAATCCACGATGGAAATGGTTCAAGGTACTCATGAAACAACCCAATATTCTAGCCTATTTTTATATAATCTGTTCATTATTGTTTATATTAATCTGTACAGGGTTGCCTAGGTGCTCTAGACGATACCCATATTGATGTTATGGTGGCACCTTCTGAAAGGGGGAAATTTAGAACTAGAAAGGGGCGTATATCCACCAACGTACTGGGAGTTTGTGATACAGATATGCAATTTGTGTACTTGCTTCCCGGATGGGAAGGGTCAGCTGCTGATGCTAGGGTTTTGCGAGATGCCGTCATTCGACCACATGGTTTGAAGGTCCCAAAGGGTATGACAATTATTTATTCATTACCCGAGCCTTTAAAATAATTAAATTTTCGTGAGTATTCATCAAGTAAGTTGCTGATTTTTACATTTTTTCCATGTGTAGGTCAATATTATCTCTGTGACAACGAATATGCGAATGCAGGGGGATTTCTTGCTCCATATAGGGGATGTAGATACCATTTGAAAGAGTGGGGCCCGAATACCGGTCGGTCAAGCAATCATCAAGAACATTTTAACATGATACACACTCGAGCACGTAACGTGATAGAGCGTGCATTTGGTGTCTTAAAAAAATAATTTGCAATTCTTAGGAGCCCGGCATTCTATGATCTCAAAACACAGATTCGAATTATCATGTCTTGTTTTCTTTTACACAACTTCATCCATCGACAGATGACCGTTGATCCCATTGAGCAACAACTTGATGAAGATGATGACGATGACAGCGATGATGAGACTGAAGAAATCATAGATTCGGTTGAGTTGTCTCCTGAATTTAACGATTGGAGGGACCAACTGTCTGCGGCCATGTATCAGCAATGGAGAAATCCTACTAGTTGATGTCTACATTTTTTCCTCTGTTGATTGTTGTATTTGGTGTGATACATTGTGCGAATTCTTGCATTTTGATATGTGTATTTGGGGAATGGACAATATTGGTACCAACTATATCCAAGTGTGTTAATTCAAATATGCTACTAATTTTGAAATGGTGCATGACATCTGTTGCCATAAATGTGGGTTTCAGAGTGGGTCAATGTAACTTTTATATCTATTCATCACGTTTTTCAATGTCTGCCCTTTAGCTATCCACTTTTATCATGTTACAATAAAAAAAAATTGAGCCAGTTGGACCTCTAGAGTTGATACTATTGGGGTCAAAGCTCATTTATAATTTCTGCAAGAATGGCATATGTGTAGGCATAGTTAGGCATATGGTGTAGGCATAAATGTAGGCATATACGTGGGGCCTGATAATCAATTAATCACTGGTCTTTACTGCAGTCATTTTGACCAATCCATACACATTCAAGTATAAATACAAGTTCATAAAGATGAGTTTTTACTTCAATGAGCATCTGTATTTTTATCTATTGATATGCCTTTTAATATTCCCCACCAAGATTATTTCTTCTACACGGGTCGATGGCTGAAACATCTTGATCGTTGGTTCATAAGTGTGTTGCTGGAACAACACATGCTGGGCAATTGGGGTGGACCTGACCTACCCAATTTTCATGTTATGACAACTGCCATAGGATCTGTGAATGAGACATTCCGTACTGATTTCTCTCTGGACGATGCTAATGCAAGGAGGTGCTTCCTTCAAGAACGCTATGATACTTTCAGTCAGCTGGTTGATTTGCTTGGTGTTGGATGGGACGAGGATGACAATAATGTCCATACCCAACCAAGATTGTGGAAATATTACATGAAGGTTAGTGATGCATGTTGTAACACCCCAAAAATCACTCTATGAATTGTTAAATCTTAGACTTGATTGATGATAATATACCCTATTATAACTTATTTTTATTCTATTTAATTTAAGTGAGATGTTTAAATATTTTGAGGATTTAATATGTAACATTAGTTATATTAAATTCGTAGATAAACTAATAAATAAATATTAGATAATTAGTTTATCATGGGTATATAGGCCACACAACTACACACGTGTACATCATATATACATTACACATATATGCTTATACTTAACAACCATAAAAAAATGATAATATTGAATAAATAATTAAATAAATAAGGGAGACTTCAAGAGTAAGCTAATATCTTGGCTAGCTTAGAGATAAGGGAAGCTTGTGCCATACATTTTTATATACTACTCCCTAATTGGACCCTTAATGAAGGAATCACCAAAATAAGAAACAAATAGAGAAAGAAAAAAAAAAGACAAGATAAAGAAGGAGAATGAGATGGAACGAAGAGAGTTGTAGGATCAAGTGCAAAGGTATGTGTTCTTCCATTTTCAATTGATTTAAAGATTGAATATGCTTATGTTATTAATTTAGTAAATAATAGACAATTTCCAACTTAATCAGCGTATTTAATATCTGGATGGGTATACATGGGTGAGAGGGCGTGAAGAAGATCCATAGATTAGATCTTTTTATTATTTAAGTATTATTAAGAGTTCTTGTACTGTGATATTTAATTAAGCTACTTCTTATATTATAATTTGTGATGATATTAGTTCAAATAATTATAATGAAACGAGAGAGATTATGTGGAATTAAAAGTATACCAATTGGTAATGAATTGTATCTAAAGAGATATTTAGGTACACAATTTGTAGATGGGAAACTTTAGTTATTTCGTGTGGTTTAAGGTTCATATTTTGAGGTCATTAAGATTAGGTATTCCTTGTAAAATATAAAAGATGACTTAAGAACTTTAGGTTGTGGCATTCTCAGGATATCGAGAAGTTAAGGATCACTAAGGGGTATTGCATTCCATTATAGATTGCAGCTTCTGCTTCTTAAGGTGAGGGCAAACTCTACTCTTCACTGAGTTAAATATTCCATGTTATGATTGCTATGTTAATATGTGATATGTGATGATATATGCCATGATTATGTGATAAATGTGAAATACGTATGCAAGCCGGGTAATGACCCGTGTGTATGCAAGCCGGGTAATGGCCCGTACAATATGCAAGCCGGGTAATGGCATGTACACTATGCAAACAGGGTAATGGCCTGTACAATGTGCAAGCCGGGTAATGGCCCGTACTGTATGCAAGCCGGGTAATGGTCCGTACATTGGGTCGAGGTTGACACGGGCCGCTGGGTGACCAGTGAGTGCTAGTATCTCTCCCTGATGTTGCATGTTATCGTGAGCTACATTTGAATGTTATATATTGATTACATATGTCATTTAACAATGCAATCATTAATGTTTCCCTCACTGGGTGTATTTCAAACACTCATCCCCCACAGATATAACTTTTGCAGGTTAAAAAGGAGCTCGGGCAAGGCATGGCGAGGAGGTGGACGCAAGTAATTTATGATAAATGTAGTAATGTTTTTAAGATACGAGTCTTGCGCTGTAATTTCCAATGATTTATCTTGTAATAATCTCATCTAATTAATCTTATTTTCTTTAATTAAGTGATCATGCCAATTTGGGGAACGCCTCGGCTCATTTGTGTGTTATTTTTAAATTTGGGGCGTTTCACATATATTTTGTATCTTAGACTGTGATACATTTTAACACACGTCGTATTTCTTTCCAACACGTTTATTTATTTGGTGCAATTCATTTTTTTCAGCAAAACAAACTTGTAAAGGCTTATTACTGGAACGGTGAGCCTGAATTCGAGAACCTTACCCTATTGTTTAAGAGGGTTACAACTCCGGCACCGACCCCACCTCCGCCTCCAACACCACCTCCGCCTCCTCCTCCAGAGGTAGTAGTCATCAGTGATGATTTCAACCCGATACAAAACTATTTCCATACACATCCGACACTAAACGTTACTGATGACAGCAACGAAGTTGTATCGCCAATGTTGGGCAGCCGTTATCATCATACGGCTAGGAGGCTGTTTGACGAAATTGCGTCCCCACCAAGACAAGATTTTGGAGGTAATGTTCATTCTCAAGTCTCAAACCAAACTGACTCCCCGAGCACCCAAAACTCTCGGGCTTCTTCTGACGTGTCAAGTCCTACCCGTTGGTTTTGGTTCAGTGGAAGGCGTAATTGATGGTAGGATTGGATGGAGTTTCTAAGTTGGCTGATTTGTATTTGCAAGTTGGGTGTTTGTCTACTTCTAGTTGTTTCTTGTTTGTCTGTTATTTCTAATTATTTCTAATTTCAAGTATGCATGGATGTAATTTTAGGATTTCTATTTCAATTAAGTGTTTTCAACTTTAATGGACGATGCTAATGTTAATTATATTTTGAAGGCCACATGCATGCATGCATGAAGAATTGAATTACTCACTGATGAACTGCTGATACAATGAATTTTAATGCTAACTACCATAAAAGCCAAGGAAATCTCAATATTCAAACTTCTGTCATACATCATTTTCAATCATGCAACAAACGTCCACCAACAACATCAACATAAAAGTAAAGAGTACCAAAGTCAAGAGTAGACAGACATACCCAAACAAAATGTGTTCTACATAAACTTATAACAAAAGATAGACATACTAATTTACACAAAGCTTGTTTCCAAATAACGTTCACAGAATGATATTGTTCGCGTTGAACAACTCTAAACAATAACTCTTTCGGTAATCATCGACGTTATTCGGGTTGATATCCTCTATTGAACGACCCTCCACTAAACACTTTAACACTTTTAAGGCGATTATTCCACATGAGTCAGCATTGTTTTGTTGTGGGCAATGGGAACACAAAGTCGTCGGCCACGCTTTGTTCATCGTCTTCGAAACCATCTCTGGAACATTCCCCAACAGCTCAGTGTATATACCGGACAAGAGCTCACCCATCATACGAAATAACAATAAAGTCTTTGGGTTTGGCCTTCGGCCGCCACATGAAAGGGAGTCGTAAACAATTATTTCATGATCTTTTAGGCGAATTTCGTACAACGCCCAATGGTTATCGTTGACGTGGCCAATGCCGTACACCAACTCCGCTTCTGCCCAATCGAGACCGACGCCAAATAGAGGAAATCTACCCGACACATAATCAACGACCTTGCTAGCATCTGTAAGTCAGTCCCAACCAGTCTTCTTTTTTGTAGCTTGTTTCCAATCTTTGTAGGCACTTTCAATGAACAATCCCTAAACAATTCAAACATAACAAATAATAAACAAACAATATATATAGACCTATAGTTTAGCCACATTTTTTAACTATACAAGATACATACCAAATAATTGATAAAGCAATTTCATACTTACCCAAAAGAATTTATCAACAGTTGTCCAACCTTTCTTGAATAAATCTAACCATTTCCTCATTTTTAGAATGACAAGATTGAAAAGGGCATCAATGTTCTACAAGACATAAAATTCAAGATATAAATGAAAAAAACATTAATAACCAACATTTCGTAGGATTCAAGAAATAATTTCATCAAATAAATGTAACAACTTCAAATCATTGACATCATACCTCCCCTTCGAGCCAACCATTAGGTTCCCAAATGTTTTCAAAGAATTTATGGTTTGCACCTGTTATATTTTGAACAGAAACTTCCATCGGAGTTGTTATTCCACGATTTTCTTCATACCATTTTACAAATCTTTCTTCAGCTGAATCATCCCAAACAATGTCAAGGGGATCATACACCTTATTGTTTTTGGACAAATGTTGTTTGTAAAAATCATCTGTAACGACACCCCACTGTCTAGAAGCAGCCCCCATGTCACAACTGGGCTGGATGTCAACATCAACCAAATCATCCTCTTCAACCTCAACTCCTTCACTGTCAATATTATCTTCAACAACATTTGATTCGACCTTTGAATCCGCATTTCCATCAATATTTTCTGTATTTTTCTGTTCACTATAGCTCGCACCTGCATTTATTGAAGTTCTGGAGTGAATAAACATTGATGGAGAGCAGTAAACATTTTCGGGTAAAATTGACAGTAAACCATGATACAAACCACATTTGAGCCCATCAAAATAAACATAGATAAAAAATCCTTTCGGTATATTTTGTTCCATATCGCCATCTTCAACTTCTTCCACCCCCTTATTTGTTCCTCCAATCTTGCCACCTTGTGAATTGAAATATATTTGACAATCAAATTATCATAGAAGTCAACTGAAAATAAAATATATGTCCTAACCAATTATTAAACCACTACTTTATATCAACATTAAAAAACATGGAGAGGCAAACAAGTGTAGAGAATGTATGTCAACAAACCGGTTGGTGAATTTTTATCAATTTTGTCATCCTCATCAGAATCTTCAGCCATTCCATCACTTTCTTCACTTACTTCTCCCTTGCCCTTGGACCCAGACTGAGTAGTTTCGTCCCCATCAAATTCTTCACCATCACCACTTTCTTCTGTAGTTGATTCTGACTGAAAGGATTCTTCACCATCCACATCAGATTCCCTACCCATCATTTCCTTATTTTCCTCGTTTTTCTCTTTGAAAGAATCTCGTTCGGATTCATCAATGAACCATCCATTTTTTGCCATTATAAACTGCTGATTTACCCATATATCCTTCATGACTTTCTCTATCCCGATGATTTTACTCTTGAGTAATTTCAAATCAACCGCATCTTCTTCTCCTTTGCTATTGTTGACACCTTTATTCGTCTTCTTCTTCTTATTGATGACCCTACTCCTCTTGAAGGTGGATTTATCAACATCGCTTTTAAAATCAAACCGGGTTCGTTTGCGACTCTTCGAGGAAGATGCCTCAAATTTTTTCTTTGATTGTGATGGTGTGAATGGAGTATTTGAAGAAGACTTCTTTGAAGGAGATGCTTCACAATTCTTCTCCCATTCAAGGAGGTTGGTGTAGTAGGGCATCTTTTTCTCCTTTGCTGAAGGTACAATCTTCGGAATTACTTTAAACTGCAATTAATCATGAATTTTTTTTTAGCACACACGTATGCTTACATCAAGGGTTATAACACATAAATTATAAAAATTTACATAATCCATGCACTCACCCTCGGCCCAAGTCCATCACCGGAACGAATAACTGGAAAACACGAGTTTGATAGGACATCAAAATGGAGAAAGTTGACAGTTGTCCATCACAACATACGCGGAATAACTGAAATGGAGCTCCTCGTAGGACACAAACTTCCAAGAAATGATATAACCTCATATGCCCAAAAATGAATGGCGTACACATATCCATAAAGATCCCAATGGAATGTAGTTTTTTTTTTTCGGGTTCCCCAACTTTTTTGACATTGTATTGAGGGCTTTTTTCCCTAACCGATGCCGAAAGTCGTTGACCAGAAATTTGTATGCGATCCGACCCCAAGGAAATGCATTGAAGGAATCATAATCGTCCATCAAATGTATGTATTGTGTATCTATCTTCTTGGTGGTTCTCCCCTTCATCAGTAGAACTCCTTACAGGATCCAAATCAGTCCCAATTTCAAACCAACCTCCGACTCATATTTAGAGGTTTTTTTTGTAGCCTCCAGGAAGGCTTTCTCAATATCTGACACACACAATTCCTTTTGTGACCCAAACAAGTCTTTGTAAAACTTTGATTTGACGGGAATAACTGATTTAGAACCGAATTTGAGACCAGTGACTGCATTAAACAGAAATTAACAAAATCACAGTCCCCATATCACAGTTTACTCCTTCACAAATCATGGTTGTTAATCAAAGTTCCCATTTAGCAAACGACAAACGTATCGTTCGCGAGCATGATCAGGCAGTCCACTAAACAATTCCCAACGGTCATTGTACTTCAATATGTTGTTAGAGGCATCAAGTCGTTCATCGAGAGTGAGTTCGGGAATGGTCTCAAGGATTCTAAACACATCACTCCTACTGCAAGTAGGATTCTTGGGCCAAGTTGGAACGGGATCAACGGGCTGAACGGGCTGCTCAACTACCATAAAATGGACAATATCTGCTAGCCGATCATAAGATGTCTTAAACAACACATCCAATCCATCAAGTAGGTCTCTATTATTCACAGTTGTTGACGGTGAGGCCCTTTTGTTAGTTGATGATAGACCACATTGTTGTTTAGACGGCTGAACAGAAGGGGAAGGAGCTTGGCTTTCAACGTTCATATCGCAGTTGGAATCTTCATTCGGTGTATTTATTCCTTGAACTTGGCCTTGGTGTTCTGAAGTGGCCTCTATAGCAGCAGCCTCCTCGAAAATGAGGTCATTAACGGCATCCATTACTGTCTGGCTTGATCCACCGATTGCTCCATCATTGCCAAACGCCTCTAACCAGACATAGTAGAAAGACCAAGGTTTGTACCTCAAATTAGCCACAGATGACTCCTTCTGAAACAAGTAAAATTCAACAAAAAACAAAATCAACTAAATTCAATATGTATCAAAACGAAACAATGCATATATACTAGTATATTTGAATAAAGTGTTGTTAGATAGAAGCAAACCGCCACAACTTTTTCCCAAGCAATGTCCGAGACATCAAGGATCTTAGTTTCAGTGTTAAACCCTCCTCCGGAATCAGCAAGAGCTGTCTGAATGGCTTGATGGTGTCGTTTCCATGTTGTTATCTTCGAGTTAATGTGAGGGTTACCTCGGAGATCAGTTCCATGCAAGTTCTCACGAAGTTTCTCCTCCAACTTCTGAAGATACCCAGGCCTAAACCCATTCTCTCTCTTCCAACCACCGGATGCAAGGAGTTCCTTGAACAACCCCATCAAAACAGATTCCTCGTTCTTAGTCCATTTCCTACGAGTGTTCAGTCCTTTGCCCTTTTTTACTTTGATATTTGGAATTGCGATATTCAGGGTATCCATTATAACTGTGAAAAAAAAAATCAGTCCTCCATGTGTGAAAAAACACCAATAATTTTGGAGCGTCACCAATAAATTCAATATGCGTAACAACCACATTACATCAATGAGTAACAGCTATATGAGTGAGAAAAACATACTCTGTAAACCACAACTAAAACAACCATTTAGCCCATATCTGTTAAAAAAAAACATAAACAAAAATTAAGAAAATAATGTATATTATCCAACAAAACATTCACAATAGACTCCCATAACTCAAAATACAGTAGATTTCAACACAAATGTCATTTCCAATCCAAAATGGTTATACCCCTAAAACATACATACACTTCGGAAGGGTATTATACAAATATCATTCCCTATCCCCATGGTTCTACACAGATTTCAAACATAGGTATACTTCGGAATGTGTCATACAACCTGCGTCCAAATATCTTACAGAAAACTAATAAAACTTTTTTTCCCTTTCCCCCCAAAACAATAATAGAACAATAAAATACAATTACAAAGAATCATACCTAAAGAAACAGTAGGCGCATAAATGGGATGAATAAATGGAAATGGAGATTCAATGTTCGTACTCTTCTTTGTAGGATGGAGGAGACATGACGCTACAGGGGGTCGTTTTCTTGGATATTGGTGCCAAGCACGTAGTCGACGAAGGCTGCCAAGTTCCCAAATCACTCAAAATGGATGCAAACACCCCGAAATGGATGCTCCGTTGGAGCGTGGATGAAACCCTAGAAGGAGATCGACGAAGTAGATGGATGAATAGTGGAAGACATTGGGGGAATTGCGATTATGAATAGTGGCAAAAGAGTGAGTTTGATTTTATATTTTCCAAGAAAGGTAATTTTGTACTTTCCCCCAAAAACTCAATTGTATATATGTTTATTACACCCTACCAATTGTCATACTAATTTTATATCAAATTTATTACCCTCTACCAAGTGGAGTACTAATTTAATGTTGTCAAACATAACACGTCGAATCAAATGGTATAATACTACCTCTCCATATTATATTATACAAATCATCTTTATCTCATACTAATTACATACACAATATCAATTGGACCCTTAAAATTAAAACGGAGTTTTCAACGACGTCCACAAAGGCAACCGCGTCTAACTAAATATGTGTTGAATTCTTTCTTCACTCTCTCTCATTCGCTAACATTTTTCTATGAAAATTGAGCTCCGCTCTGCAACTGCAATGAATAAGTATGAATTAGGCGTGCAACTTCTGGTATGCATCGTTGCCGCCATCCAATCACCTACTTCCGCCCTTGATATTCTCTTCAATGGATTCGACTCCTCCTCCGATGTATCTCTCTCCTGCGACGCCGTCGTGGAGTCCCGGATTCTTACATTCACCGATGGCTCCCGTAATCAGAAGAGTGCTGGCCTAGCTCTTTACCCCACAATGATCCCCACAAAACAACACAACACATCAATCGTGCTTCCCTTCTCAACTTCTTTCATTCTCTCCAACCAAATTGATCGTGTCTGCTCTTTGAATCCTGGATGCATTTTTCTTTTCCTGTTTATGTCGCGTCAAGGAATCCGATGGGAACAGTACTCCACGCTGGCCGATGATGGAAATTTCAGCAACCATCATATATTCGGCGTTGAATTTAATTTTTACATGAACCCTGAATTTAATGATACTAATAATTATCACGTGGGGATTGATGTCAACTCGCTCATCTCCGTTAGCACTCATAGTCTAGATCTGAGAAACTGGCGTCACGATCAGGAGCTTCACGATCCGTACCAAGTTTGGATTGATTATGCTTATGGAATTATAAATGTTAGTGTTGCGCCTTTGGGGATGAAAAGGCCTAATCAACAACTGATGACCCAATTTCTTGATCTTTCTGATGTTCTTCAAGACCATATGTATGTAGGCTTCGCTGCATTTGATAATTATGTTTACAGACCGCCAGTTCACAGGGTCTTTGCTTGGAGTTTTAGCAACGCCAACTTTTCGCTAAGTGAGGGTTTGAAAACAGAGCTTCCAAAGACTCGATCTCATGGAATCAAAGGTTTAATTGCAGGTATAATAGGTGGGATTTTGAGTTTCGCTGTTATTTGTTGTATTGCAGTTTTCCTGTTTGTTAAAAGGACTAAGAGAATAATAAGAGAGGAAACACAAGACTGGGAGTTGGAGTACTGGCCTCATAGACTTTCTTATCAACAAATTGAATCCTCAACAAGCAACTTTGCTAATGAAAACATCATTGGGATGGGCTAAAATGGTGTAGTCTACAGAGGGGTTTTTCAC
Source organism: Stenogyne calaminthoides (assembly GCA_037126765.1). Taxonomy (NCBI): domain Eukaryota; kingdom Viridiplantae; phylum Streptophyta; class Magnoliopsida; order Lamiales; family Lamiaceae; genus Stenogyne; species Stenogyne calaminthoides. Next base: position 33,430,525 of record JBBCBC010000008.1, on the reverse strand, counting down.
GGAGGATCAGAGGTTGCTGTAAAGCGCATTTCTCATAAAAATGACGAAAGTTTGAGATCATTCTTTGCTGAAATATCAAGCCTCAGAAGATTACAGCACAGAAACGTGGTGAGATTGAGAGGATGGTGCAAGAAAAGAAGGGCAGCCTAATGTTGGTTTATGATTACATGGAAAATGGAAGCCTCGACAAGAGAGTATTTGAATGTGATGAGAGGATGATGCTGAGCTGTGAAGAACGAATCAAAATTCTAAAGCAAGTGGCTTCGGGGATTCTGTATCTGCACGAGGGTTGGGAATCAAAGGTTCTTCACAGGGACATCAAGGCCAGCAATGTGTTGCTTGATAAAGAAATGAGTGCAAAGCTTGGTGATTTCGGCTTGGCCAGAATGCACGATCATGACAAACCGAGCGAGACAACACGGGTGATGGGGACGATAGGGTACATAGCACCAGAATGGGCGAGCATCAACACAAACTGATGTGTTTAGCTTCGGAGTCTTGATTTTGGAGGTAATGTGTGGTAGAAGATCAATTGAAAATGGAAGGCCGGGATTGGTAGATTGGGTGTGGGAAGCCTTCAGAAGGGGCAAAATTGTTGATGTGATGGATGCACGATTAAGGGCTCGTGGAGATATGGACGAAGAGGAAGTTGAAAAAGTGGTTCAGTTAGGATTATTATGTGGTCATCCAGATCCTAAAGTTAGGCCAACAATGAGACAGGTAGTGAAAATGTTTGAAGGGACCAAGATTAATGAGCCTCAAGCAAGTTGAAAAGTCGAGAAATTCTGTCTCGGTATCATCAGATTGTGAGCCCTGCTGCTGGCGTTGGCGTTCCTCCCACATTCTCGTCTTCTTGCAATGCACTCTCTTGGAGTGACTCTTTTTTAGAGGGTAGGTGACTCTTTTATTTCCTCAATTATATGTACCACTTCTTGGTTTTGCTTGATAACTTCTAAACTTTGTAGTATTTGATAAGATTTGAAGTCGTGAGTTATCAGAATGTGGAAAACGTCCCTCAACTTCTCATGGTAAGGTTAATAACTTTGTATTGCAGAGCTTAATTGTTCGAGTTATATTTTAACATTTATTTGATATAAAAACTGTTGGGACTTGATGAAAAAGAATATGAGATGAACATATAGTTTCACTCTGTATAGCAACAATTTCAGATCTCAATACAATTTGGAAAGAGATATAATTGGAAGGCCAGATGGACAAATATTAATGAAGAATATGGACATGTAATTACTAATTATGCATGCATATACTGAGAAATTAATGTTTGCATGGCATCAGCGTAATACCTTTAGCATCAAACATTGGCTTGATCTGATGACGACTCTCATAAGTCATAACCATAACCAAGGCAACATATCACATCTTTATATGAGGAGGAGTAAGCATGGGTAATATGTATACTTTCTCCATTTTCAACGTCACACAACTAATTAGATTCATTTTTGTTATTTCTGATACAATTTCATGGTCTGACCTTTAACAAGTACAAACATACTACACCAACAAAAGAGAGAATTTACCCTAATGTATTTACATAATAGTTCAAACTGCAGTGAAATTATAGGTCAAAACCACACTCAAAAAGTAATTCTATTACTGATTGAAACTACAAACAAAAGATAAAGAAAGTACCCTAATGTATTTAATTTATTTGATCAGTAGTACAGCATACTTTTTTTTTTTTATCGGGCAAAGTTAGTTGTTAGTAGTTAGTACACCAAGCACCCAAATACTCCACGGAATCACCAATCCACCTTATAACTCCTATAACTCCAAATTCGTTCCCAAAGGGAATCGAACTTGGGTCTCCCACTCAAGTGAGGAGCCCAATGGCCAGGTGGGAGTACATCATACTTTATGTGATGCTTTTCATTGGTCTTTTGATTTCATTTACTAGTGCCACTAAACACACCCCAAAATCCTCTAAACATACCCTATAATTTTTAAGATAAAAATAGACATATATAGAATGACTAAGTTACCCTATATAAATATTGGGTATTATTTGTCTTTTAAGTTTTATTTATTTTAATTTTAGTCCTCTAAGTTTTTTGTCACTTTGATTGGTCCTTTATTTTTTGTCCATCTAATTTTTTAAATTTTATACATGAAAAAATAATTGAAATTTTCGAAAAAATTAAATTAAAATATAAAATTAATAAAATTAAAATAATCAAATAAGCAAAAATCGAAAAAAAAAAACTGAAAAAAATCTGGAAAAAATTAAATTAAAATTTAAAAATATTATAAAAATCAACGAAATCTTAGAAAATAAGTAAGTTAAGAAAATTTCAAAAATAATTAAAACTAAATAAAATATTAAAAGTAAAATAAATCTCCACAATTAATTTAATTAAAAATTTTCAGATTTTATTTAGGTTTACTGATTTTTTTAATTTAAATATTTTTTAGATATAGATGTTTTTTTTTAAAATATTTTACAGATTTTATTTAATTTTTTCAGTTTTTTTAATTTAATATTTTTTTTTTAATTTAGTTGATTTTTTTTAATATTTTTATTTTGTATTTTGCCTTTTTTATGATTTTGGAGATTTTTTTTAATTAATTTTTTAAATTTATTTATGTTTGAAAAAAATTAGTTGATTTTTTTATAATATATTTCTGAATTTATATAAAATTCTAAGAATTTTTTTATAAAAAATTAATGAATACGAATGAATCAAATGATTTTTTAGGAGAAATATTCATGAGAAAATGAAAGCTAGGAAAGTGTTATTTTTTTAATTTTGATAGAGAAAGGATATAATAGGAAAGAAATGAGGTGTGTTTAGTAATATAATTTAATTTTTAAATTTTATTGGGGTGTGCTTAACAAATAGGGTGTGTTTAGAGGATTTTGTGGTGTGTTTAGTGGCACTCTTCATTTATTGCTCAGCTTTCCTGATTCTGAATACATTGCATCTTTCCCGCAAAAATAAAGGCAAGACAAAAATGAAAGACAAGTAATCTAAGACTCAATTTGGATGAATGAATTTGAAATTCATGGATTTCACACACAAATCGTCACTTTCCAATGTATTTACAAATATTTAGATTTGAAAATCTAGTTTAAAATTGAGGGATTTCAAATCCTCATCAAAATCTAGTCATTTGTGAAATCTCCTCATCTCTACCCCTTCCCCCTCTCCTCCTTCACTCTCTTCCCTAAACTCTCAAATTTAAGTATTTGTAAATCCATTAGACAATATGATTTGTGTGTGAAATCCATGAATTTCCAAATCATCCATCCAAAATGGGGAGAGTATTTGAGAGCAGACTGAGAACGCTTCCTTCACAACTGCACCAAAAACAATTGTAATTGAAACACAAAACTATTATAAAATATGGTAAACAAAGAATCTCTAATGTACGAATTCTTCAAAATTGAGCAATATACAGTATCGAATATGCCGAGAGTGCGGGTGGATTCGCCTCGAATTTACACCTGATACTCCACGACGGCCACGTGGTGTATCCCAATTTTTTTTTTTTTTAAAAAAATTCGAATACGCATATCCCCCTCAGAGAATATGCATATCGGATATGTTTTGTGGTATTATTGTAAAATTTATTAAATTTTTGGGTTTTTTTGTAATATTTTAAAATTTATTAATAATTTAATAAATTAAATAACAAACCCAAAGCCCAAACTTTTGCCAATTTGAGAACAGTGTTATGTACTATACTCATTAACAAGAAAATATTATAATTTATAAATAATTCTTAATAAATTAAACATTAAATGAGTAAATAACTAATAAATTAACAATTAGGAATCAATTAAATGAACTAATCAAACAACTACTCTTGATATCATGTACATGTGTTTTAACTACTCTATTAATAGTACATGTGTTATATATAATTGTAGCAAATTTTTTTATATTATTACAGGTGTTATATATAATTAAATAAAAATAAATTAACGTATCATCGCCGTATCGTATCCTAAAATTTTGAAAATCTCCGAATCTCCGCACTCGAATCGTATCGCATCTGCACCCCGCACTCATATACTCGTTCAACACAGCAAAGAATGCTTACAATTTTTACTTGATTGTCGATCGAGATTCTTGACATCATTTACAGCCTCCCATATTGCATGAATTGCCATTTGACATCATTTACAGCCTCCCACATAGCATGAATTACCATTTTCTTCACCTGACACTGATATAACAACAAATTTCAGAATTCATCAGATGAAAATTTAAATTCAAACAGATAGGTAAAAACCATAAAATTAAGGAGAATCAAACCTCTAGTTTGCCTTCCTTAGCCCCATGATTCAGGGGCAGCAACCGAAACTCGTTAGTCAGACGGAAGCACGAGGGAACACTTTCGGGCGACACAAAATCAAGTGCAACTTTAATACATGACTGCACACCATACAACATGATAGAGATTTCAATTAGATTTAGTTTAAAGAAACATTGATAAACTCCCCCCCCCCCTTTTTTTATTATTTGATGTTTTAGAACTTGCGGTTGAAATTAAGGATGAGTGAATAATGACTATTTTCTCTCTTCATTAATAAAGATAAGTCACAATTATAAAAGTTTTTGGATTGAAATAGGGGTATAACGGGGAATAAAGGTGAAAAATATATGAAACATCAAGTATTAAATACAAGAATGCTACCCTAAAACATCAAATAATAAAACCCGGAGGGCGTACAACTACTCGCGCAAATATAGAAAACGATCATTCTCATATGGGTACACAGTTTAAGATGTACTTAGAAGCATCCTATTTCCGACTTCATTTTTACATGAGATTGCATCGAATAAACTAAATGTTGCTGTAAGATTAAAAACGCAACTAACATTTTAAGAAACTAAAGATCTGAAGTTGATGAGTTTCTTCACTAAATTAAAGAACTAAATACTGGGGTCTATAAATTAACCAATAGAACCACTGATGCATGACCCCATCATAGCTAGGATAAACACTTCTGGTCTTGTAAAGAAGGAAGAATACAAACTTTCAACTTATTGGGACAAATCTTACGGCTTGAATTTAAATATAAATGGAACAGACAAGGGTTAAAATGGACAAGTACCCTTCAACCTTTCCCACACTCAATTACTTTGTTAACAGTGATTTTCAACAACAGTATATGTAAATAAGTAACCTACAAATATCATTTTAAGTTCATATGCCATAAAAAGCTGCAATTATAAAGGAACTGATATACTAAAGCTAACTACTGTACCTTTAAGTTTCGAACTTGATGAGGACAGCCGGCTGGTATAAAGACAGCATCTCCTAGTCTCTGTACAAATGTCCATGGTTCAATTCCTATACAAACAACCATAATCAAGAAAACCCATCGTGAAAGTGATTTAGTACAGAGGGAAAGAAGGTAAGGAAAAAAGACCAAACCGTATTCCTCCTTGAGTCTTTCTTTGTGCTCTGAAGTCAAGTAAATAGTTTGGTCATGAATTGGATGAGTGACCTTAAAGTAAGGGATAACCACATAACAGGTTAGTACAAGTTTATGACATCCAAACTATCACGGTAGCAGAATTCATGCAAGCAGATGTCACTGGGGGTTCTTGCTTTTTAATTAATTAATTAACTAGTATTTCTGGTTAAACTATATATGATTAGCAAGTTATCATAGTGTCCATACAAATGAAATTGCAAAATCTTGTTGCCCCTGTTAGCAAAAGCGAAAAGTGCACTCAAAACGCAAAAAATGGGTGTGCTTGACCAAAGTGAAGCCAACAACATTTTAAAACATTATGTTATGTATATATTATAAAAACATGATAGAACTTGTAAGATCATATCCTAAGTACCAATAACAACATATTATAATACATTTATGAAAAACACACGTATAAACTTAAAACAATGATGTTTAAATAATTATGTTTTCTGTATTCTTATTGTTCACACAGTTGAAGTTGAGAAACGCCAATTTCTTGTCCACTGTAGTGTGTTCTTGTCCTAAATTTTCGTTGATTAAGGCTGGGGGCTGATGGACTTTACAATATAAACCTAAAAAAAGAAAGTGTCCAGAATGTTAGAAATTAATATTGCAATTATGGAGAAAATAATAGGAACAAAATTAAGTAATACAAATTTGTTGACTCGTCTAGGGGCACTACGCCAGGAGATCTACTAATTTTCGTGTGATACACGATACAATGAACCAGGGTGTTATTTATACCAAAAACTGGTTGTAGCCAGTAGCCCTAAAAGCCCATCAGGGTCCATAACCCAACTTAGGAAAGGTAATGCAACTCAAGCGCATAAAAGTGAGCTCTTCATGCACTTTTTCTGCGCTTTACTTTGTGGTTTCCCGTTTCCTGGCACTTCAAATTCAGTGTTTAAGCGAAGATGAACTCACTTTTGACTAATTGGTTGCCTCAACCAAATAGCTAGCTGAATTCATGAACTTTCATTATTAATTGAAGTGGTTTTATATACTCAAAACCAAGCAAAACAAATTGTCTATTAACTTATTAACATGAAGAAAACAACATACTTAAAAGCAAAGCAAATTCACTGGAATTGATTTTAATTTGTTTCCTTCATCCAAAAGGATTAAGCAATTTAATTGTATACTCTGTTTCATGAGGTTCTCAAAAACACAAATTCCTAAGGGCAGGATACTGGTGACCTTCAGAGAAATCCAATTGTACAGGAAACCCTAAGGAGTATCTAGTTAGAGCCAAAAGTATTTGCCTCAAAAACAATCAGAAGGAGCTAGAGTTATTGTTTACGAGATCAATGGGATAATAGTATGTCACAGTTAACTTCTTTCATTTGAATACAATAACAATCATCATAAAAAACTCAACTTTCAATTTTTTGAACTGCAACAGAAGGTGCTTCATGACAGAATGTTGTGCCTACACAAATTTATCATAACTACAGAAATTTTCAGAAATGCACACTATTAAAAAATTCATGGTCACAAATAGAATATAATAATTTCAATCTCTTGAAACTGAAAAATAAAATGAAGAAAATGAAAAGGGAAAAGGATGGAATCTAAGACATTAAGATTAAGTTACCTCCTGCAGCAGATTACAGTGAAAATGCCTGAATTCATTAAAGTGCTTTTTGAGATATTCCTCCAGTTTAGGAACATCTTGTTGTCTAAAGATGTCCCAAAGAGCTCCACTCTCAGCATCATCAGAACTACCACTACATATATTATAACCAACTTCCATTTTTCCTCCACAAACTTGTTTCTGATTATTTGCATCCATAGAAATCTCAATTCGGTCTTGGGCAGCATGCTTCTTTTTCAACATTGGAATCCTTTCTAGATTATCACGTTTCGCCTCTGAAAGTTTAACTGCTTCCACATGTGTCAAGACATTTACCTAATGATATTGAAACCAGAATAAGCACATATGTAAACACAATCTAGTGCAATATAAAATCAGGTGAAAATCAAACATCAAAAACAAATTTAATGATACACTTCTCCTATTTAAATTATGGAGCAACAACATAAACTAAGTATATATCATCTGTCATGATATTATTGCAATCTCCAATAACAGACCTGACATCTACTTGTTCACATATTTTATAAAGCCAAACTCTTAGGTAAATCAGTTTTGCCGTGCAACTAGTTTGAATTTAGTATTATTAAAACATACTTGTTTCATTCAAAAGTATTAGTTTTTATACTATGAAGTAATAGTTACGAACCAATTGCACGGTAAAAATGTTTTATATAAGACCAACTCTCTTAAAAATAGAAAAAGTATGATTGAAATCCAAGGGTTAATTCTACTACAACTTTAACCCAGAGTATATACCACGTCATACATATCGCAATGAAGCTTTGTAACAGAATCTCCACGCCCTAGCTCTTCATCAAACCCATAAGCTACATAGGTTTTTGGCCCCATATCAGGTTTCAAAGACTTCTCAGGAAGCTTAACTGCAAGATTTAAGTATCCACCGCCAGGATGCGTGTACTCTTTAAAAGGTAAGCAACTGATGAACTCAGCTTTATGGCGAGGCAATCGCTTACCAAATAAAGTAGATGTGGGCCAGCCTTTCAATTTCAGCATTTCCGGCCAACCGTATTCGTCAAATTGACCCTCAGAATACCCCTTAAAAAACTGGAGGACATTCACATCAACCTTCATCAAGAAGAAAGAATAAGATGAATTGCATAATTAGATATAAATGAAGCATAAGAAATTAAATTCCATTTGTCAAACTGAATATTAATCCTGTGAATATCAACCCGCAGTAAATATATAGATCTAATGTTGGTAAAAAATATAGGATGCTAAAAAACGAAATTCAACCAAAACCAAGGAAGATAGATTTTCTAAGAATTAGACTAGGACACGGAATGAAAAGGTATACTATGTACAACATTATAATTTACAAACCAAATTAATGAACCCAATATGAACGTTAATATACATGGTTCAAAAAATTCAACTTGCAAGAATAGACATTAACAAATAACAGACCTCACACCAGTCCAGGCAATCTATTACAGTCGTGGCAAGAGGTGGACCATTATCAAGGTTTTTAATCTTTCGAAAGGCACGCCGCATAACCATAGGATCCCAGCTCAAGCCAAGGGTAGTTTTGAGCACATTAGTAACAATTACTGGTTCGCCCTTTGACCAATGTTGTTGAAAATGTTTCAGGTCTTCATGCTTAATATCTACAGCTGATGGACAGTACAAAACATTATCACTAGAATCTTCTCTGGAGGCTGCTTTAAGTGAACAGGAACTGGGACAGCTTTCGTCAGCCACACACAGAGGCTCAAGTCTATCAAGAAAAATTCGATTGCTTCGAGAAGCAAATTTGAGACATATTCATCTGGTAAAAAGCACTTTAGTTTTAAAAATGCTTTATTGCAGCCTCCTATATCTTTTGGTGGGCATGGAATGGATCCATCTTCCATTGCTTTCCATTCAGATGGAGAAACATGATCATCTGAGTCATCAGTCTGATTACCAACGATAATTGGATGTTTCTTCTCACCACCATGCAGATAGTCATCCCCAAAGTCGACATATCGAAAAGGCGTTCCCCTTTTACCTTTTTTGCACGCAATCATCCCTAAGTTCTTGGCAACAACCAAGGCAGAGATCATAGGAACACAGAGGACAGCTTCTGTGATAATCAGCAATAGAAGCTCGACAATTGTTACTGCATCATAATGGAGCCCACCTTAAATCATATCAAATAATAACATGAAGACAAAAAAAAATTATACACCAGGTGCGTGGTGCAACTCAAGTGTATTTTCAAAGGGTATTAGTTGTTTTACTAAAAAGTATTAGTTTGTTTTAGTTGTGTACAGCTGCACCATACAACTGGTGTACATGAGTGTTACTCTAACATGAATGTGAATCCTCCTCTATGCCTACCAATTAATATCCTCATCCTCATCACAAATTGCTTTCTCAAGTTCAATGTGCGGAACTGATACTCCTGCCAACGTGCAATTAAAGTTTATTCATATGGCAATAAAATTTCAGCATCGCATACCCAAGTTATTTACAAATTACAAATATTCATAAGTTTTTTTGAAAGAGCATCAGATATACATTATCTATAAATGTCAACGCGGGAAAACAAGATACGTCAGATAAGGGATGAAAAGGAAAACCTTGAATCTTAGCCTCCAGTTCCCTCTCCATCACTTGTTCTCTATTAATCTGTTCAAGAAATGGCAGAAGAACTTTTATCATGTACTTTGCGTACTGAATCTTTTGACCTTCACTAATTTTGACTCTCGACTTCTCCTCAATCTGTTCACGATCCTACTGTTCATTTGATGCATGAGATAACTAATAAAAATGTATTGAATCAGGCAAAGCACAGAGTGAGTTTGAGAAAACAAACCCTAGCTAGAACTTCCATGCGTAAACATGCTCTGCAATTGCAGTTCAGTCTACAAACAGGACAAGCCTCCGCAAAAGCTTCAAATGGCATCTCAGGGTACCTATCATAACAAACATAGGCAAATGAGGATTCCAGAATGCTCGTACAGAACTTGTAGCAAATTTGTGTGGTAAAACTAGAAAGAAATATAGTTCGGGTGACCATCTCTGCGTCTTGACGACTTCCATAAATGGCATTGCAACAAGTATATCAAAACAATAAATTCAGCTTTTCCATTTTGTATGCATACAAATAGTTCAGCCTACAAAGAGCACAAGTCCTAAAATATGCAAACAAACAAGCAACATAGCAATTGGTGACCAAATGCAGTGAATAATTATCAAATTATAGAATTAGGATTCTAAATACTTCAAGTAAGATCCAACTGCATACCATGTCACAATGCAGGGCTCACAGTATCGCTTTGTCTTACATTTAGTGCACCGGACAACCCGCCCTTTAACATTTTTCCGACACTGGTGGCACATTGTCGATTCCAAGAATCCCTATAAACACCAAAAGAATCACATAAATGCAAAATGATAACAAGTTGAAAGAGCATTTTTAAACACACTAGTTTATGAAATTTCATATTCCGCTTAAATTCTCATCCTTAGACCTCTGCTTCCTTTGCTTAATTTTTTCATTTTCACAATTCTCTTTAACCCTAGATGTAGGTCCATCATTATTCTTCTTTTTCCCTACCCTATTTTTCTTTCTCTTCGTTCCGCCATTTTCGTTGCAAAGATCATCACTATCATCATAATTAATCTTCTCCCCGTTCCTCTTCAAAGCACTCCCAAATACTTCTTCCATGTTTTCTTGATCTTTCAAGATTTCTACCTCACCACTCTCTTTCTTAACAGAATATTTTTCTTGAAAATTATCAACACAGCACCATAAACAAGATTACCCGACAAACATCCGAGTTTCGGAGCTGGAATTTTACTGAGTGGTGGAGACAGAAAATGAGCAATTTGGGCACTCTGCCACTCCTTAGGAAAAAATATAATGCTCGATTTGTCGTCTATTAGAGGATTTAGAGAAAAAAGAAAGACCAAATCCAAAATTAGAAAAGAAAATACTTTCATAGATTCATACAGCCTCGAAGAACAGAGGTGGGAGTTTTATAAATAGGAAGACCGAAATTTCTGAGGAGGCAACACGAGCATGGGAAACCGCAAAGAAGCTGGGTTTGTCTAGCAAAAAACCAGATGAAGAAATTATTAGAGATCTGAAAATCCTAGAGAGAAGAGATCGTGAGAAGAAGAAGAAATCTTCAAGATCTGCAGCACTGAATCAATGAAGATATTCAGCCGAAACGTCGGGAAATCAAGGTAATATTGAAATTTGTTGTTTGCAAGAAACTAAACTAGTGAGAATGGAGAATATTATATGCAATTCAATTTGGTATAATAGAAAGCTTGACTGGGCGTGCAAAGAATCTGGGGGGAATTCTTTATGTATTTTGCAAGACTAGTAGTTGGCAACCTAGGGGAATGCTTGTGGTGAATGGATTTTGGAAATTGGATGGAACAGTATGCTGCATCATCAATGTGTATGCATCTTGCTCTAAAGTGGATTTGTGGGATGCCATTAGTCTGGTGGTCCGGCCGTACGAAGATGCGTGCACTTGTGTAGTTGGCGATTTCAATGCAATTCGGGATGAAGCGAATCAATTGATTCGAGTGACATTGCAGCCTTTGACGGGTTCATTAGATAAAGCAACCTACTAGAATTACCACTAGTGGGCAGGAAATTTATGTGCTACAGGCCGGATGACACCTGTAAAAGCAAGCTAGATAGGATGTTTGAGAACAGTGTTTGGCTTAGCAAATGGCCACAGGCTAAGTTAAAGGCCATCGGGCAAACTTTCTCTGATCACTGTCCTGTGTATCTGAAATTCTCGTGTAAGGACTGAGGACTGAAACTGTTCAAATTTTTTCAATAGTTGGCTCTCACATCCTGATTTTAAGAAGTTCATCCATGAGAAATGGGCGAGTTACGACGTGCAGGGCTGGGGGGTTACATGCTTAAGGAGAAACTTAAACTCCTTAAGGCTGACTTGAAGGTGTGGAATGCCCAGGTTTTCGGGAACATCGACACCAGAATTAATGAGAAGAAAAAAAGGATTGAATGCCTGGATATGATCGATGATACTCTGGGTCTCGAAGATTCAGAAATCATTGAACGTAATCGAGTTTCGGCAGAACTTTTGAGAGATTTACACTAGAAGGATGGTTTGATGTATCAGAAGGCGAAAGCTATATGGATTCGGGAGGGAGATATGAATTCGAGCTTTTTTCACAGTTGGATTAACAAGAAGCATAAAAAGATGGGCATAGAGTGTCTGGTGGTTAATAACATTTGGGTTGATTCTGTCTTGGGGGGTGAAGGAAGGAGTTTTCAATCATTTTAAAAATCATATCAAGTCTAGGAATATTCGAAGGATGGAGCTACCTGATGACTTTTTCCCTAATAAGTTGGGATCATATGAAAATGCATTCTTATCTGCTTCCTTTTATGAAGATGAAGTAAAATCTGCGGTGTGGTCATGTGATTCGTCCAAGAGCCCCGGGCCTGGCGACTTCTCTTTCGGCTTCTTCAAGGAAAACTGGCTTATTTTGAAAGACGGGGTGATGAGAATGATGGAGGACTTCCACTCAAATGGACGCATTGCAAAAGGTCTGAATGCCTCGTTTATTGTTCTTATCCCTAAGAATGAGTCGGGACAAAGTTTATTCGACTTCAGACCAATTTCCCTTGTTGGCGGCTTGTATAAAATTCTGTCCAAGGTACTTGCCAACAAATTATGCAAGGTCATGGACCTGATTATCTCCGAATCGCAATCGGCCTTTATCGGGGGAAGACAGATTTCGGATGGGATCGTCATCCTGAATGAAATTATAGAGGAGGTTAAGAGGAAAAAAAGGAGGAATGTGATCTTCAAAGTCGATTTTGCAAAAGCCTATGACTCAATTGAATGGGATTTCCTAGATCTAATGATGCTCGGTATGAACTTTGGGATGACATGGAGAAGATGGATTCGGGAGTGCATATCCTCAGCCTCGCTGTCAGTGTTGGTTAATGGAAGCCCGTCCGGAAACTTTAATCTTGAAAGATGTATTAGAGAAGGTGACCCATTATCCCCTTTTCTTTACCCTATTGTTGCGGAAGGTCTCAGTCTTTTGGTTTCTAAATGTTCAGTCGCGGGTCTTCTTAAACCAATCGTTGTGGGTCATGACAAAATTTTGGTGTCTCATTTGCAATATGCCGACGATACCATCTTTCTATGTGAATGAAAATTGAAATACGTTAAGACCGTGTAAGACAACCTTCGGATTTTCGAATGCCTTTCCGGAGGGATGTGTGTGAGATTTATTCGGGGGATAACAGAGAGGGTATTTGTAAGGATTTCTTGAGGGTTGTGGGTGACGAGAAGGTGACTCGTTTCTGGTCAGATATGTGGGTTGAGGGGGTGATACTTAAAGAGAGTTTTAATAGGTTGTTTAGGTTGAGTTTGCAAAAAAAAGTTGTTCATTGGGGAGATGGGTAGTTGGGTTGAGGGGACGTGGGTTTGAGACTTTAAATGGTGTCGGGTGCTACGAGGGAGAGAAGAGTTTATGCTTATTAATCTCAATACATATATTGACAAGTACAAGTTACAAGTGGACAAAAGTGTCTGTTGGAGATGGATTCATTCGAATAATGAGATTTATTCGTCGAAAACAGCGCACAACATCATCATGAAGAAGTGGCGGACCCTGCAAATCAGCAAGCTGAAAATCTGTGTTTCAAAAGATTGTGGAGTTCGTTGGCACCAAAAAGAGTTAAAATGATCTTCTGGAAAATACTTAGAGATCGGCTGCCTACAAGAGACAATCTAAAGAAGAGAAACATCATCCCTCCGTCGTCAAGCTCGGAATGTGCCTTTTGTGGAGAAGATAAGGAATCCATTTCTCATCTCTTTTTCTTCTGTTCGTTTGCCTGCCAGATCTGGTCAAAGTTCTATCAATGGCTCGATGTGGCGATGGTAGCTCATCCTTCTACGATCACGCACTTCCTAACTCATGGTGAGATGCTTGGTCCTGGGAAAGCTACGATTTTTGCTTCTTCTCTGTGGATTGGTGTAATGTGGACACTTTGGAACTACCAAAATGATCACGTCTTCAATGCTGCCCAGATTTGCCGGTTAAAACTTTTAATGAAATTAAGGCTCGTACGTGGTCCTGGTTCGTGGTCAAGGAGGAAAATCTCAGCAACTACTCATGTGGGTTGTGGTTTAGGGAGCCAAGATTTTGTTTACAATAAGGAATTGGTGAAAATGGTTCTCATGTTGTAAGTATTTATTTCTTGTCTTTGTTCTATTGAGATTGTAAGGGATGGAGTACCCCTTGTATTCCAAGCCTTTCTGGTGTTATAAAATTTTCTTTCCTGATAAAAAAAAAAAAAAAAAACTTTATGCACCAACCCATTTTTAAAAGGGTGACTCTCATGTGTATCAAGACATTATTTTTAAAATCGAATTGAACAGGTCGGTTCGACCGGTTTAATCGAGAATCGGTCGTGATGCCAGTCTGGTTCTTAACATAGGGTTAGGATAGAACCTGTCACGACCACCCTTATTTAACCCAACTTAATACTAATATAATCATAATTTAATCTGTAAACTTGCTATAATTTTTTTCTTTCCTAATATATATATATATATATATATGTTGTAGGTCCCGAACGGGTTTCATGAGGTGAAAGTCTAAAGGGGAGGGGTGAATAGACTTCCAAAACTTTTTCGTGATCAGCGTATAAGATAGATAAGTGCTGATAGAGTGCGTGTGAGAATCAATACGATCTGATATCCAACTTACTGATTGTTGTGAAGCAGATCAGTTCGGTGTCTATCAGGTCAACTAATGCAGAAGCAAGTTTTAACCCGTGTAGAAAAACCAGTTTGATAAAACAGATTCTAAGTATTATGAATCAGGTCAGATGACAACAGATCAAACTGATCAGATCAGCTGCTTGATGCAGAACTGATCTATTCTTAGAATATGCATGTTCAGTTAAATATCAGGTGTGTGTAAGGTGTAAAATAGGTAAGCACACAAGATTTATAGTAGTTCGGACCAACTTGTCCTATGTCCACTCTTCCCTATCAGCAGGGGCACTTACTTACCAAACTAGACTTAGTTTAACATGTTAGTCCAAACACCTTACAAACAGATGTTTATAGAGTTCTCACTCAACTTATCCTAGAAATCAAGACTAGAAACCCTAGCTTGAAATCTTGCTTACAAACTTAACCTAACGCTCGGTTTGGGTAAAGATTTCTATGGTTTCCAACTGGAAATCTATCCTAGTATATAAGTAGCCTAAAGCTAAAGGATGAGATTTTTGCTAAGAAACTATGGGATGAACACTTAGAATATTTATTGAGTTCTTGGTGTTCTTGCGGAAATTGCTTGTAGCTTGAGCTTGTGTATAATTTTCGTAGTCTTACGCTGAAGATTTGATCCCATATTTATAGACCTTGAATCAAAGAGCCGTTGGAGAGCAATTTAGATTTCAGGCTATTTTTGGTAGGTTTGCAGAATTGACTTGATGTGCTCAGAGACGGCATGGCCAAATGCGAGCTTATTTGTCCTTTCTAGCCGTTGAGCTCTGAAGCTTCAAATCCTGTCTTTATCAGTTCCGTACATGCGTGTCGATCCCTCATTGGTTGACAACTACACTTTGTTTGGTGCTCGTCAGTCTTCATTCTTGTTAACTCTGATTTGCATGTCTTAGGTTGACATTTGGTTGTCAACCAGTTGAGAACTGATCCGATCAATTGAAACTGATCAGTCTACTTGGTTGAGTCTTTTGATGTAAGTTGTCTTAGTTTTAACTTATTGGCATGGTGTGGTGAACTGATGTAGATCTTCTTAGCAGGTCATAAGATCTTGATTCTTCATACATGATCTTCGTCTTCTTCTTCAGATTGATTCTGATCTGTCTTGATCTATAACAGATAATCAGATATTTATGTTATTCAGACTTGCCTGATACATATTGAGTTCCCCCTCAATATGTGATCTATACTATAACATCAGTTGCTCTATACAGTAATTATCAACTGGTCCTATTTCTGATTTCTAAAACATCAGTCAGCTAACAGGTCTGACTAGTCCTATTACAATTGTTTTGGAACTTTCATCAAAACTATAAATTTCCCAACAATTTCCCCATTTTTTGATAAAACCAAAAAACTTGAGAAACCAACATCAGTTGATAAATTATAAAGCAGTAAAGAACAAATAATCAGAAGACAATGAGAGTTTGTCTTAGGATCAGTAAGGTAAACTTTTCATTCATCAGATTTTGACATTATAGAGTACATTTGAAAAGTTTTAAGCATAAAATGCAATTGATCCTAGCAAAACCATCTTCTGATCATCAAGCTATGGGTATGTAACCCTCTAGCATCTCTCGCAGATCTTGTGGAACGTTGAAGATCCGATACAACTTCCATTTGACATCGTTGATCTGCTGCAGATCAGTTAATGGGATTATACTGGAAAGTATGCTTTTACTTTGTATAATCAGACTGAATTTCGGACTTATTTACTGAAATAAATTGTTTATCACTGATGCTTTAAATATCATCGAATGTTACATATATTTACAGCATAACTGTTCAATAAATAGTACTTGTTACATTGTAGTTAATTTAGTGATACCAGATCACAGAAGATTAAATTAACAGTTCCTTGTAACCAAAAGTACACCATTCACGACCTAGATGGATATGAACAATCCATCGTGAAAGGTTGAAGTGTAAGGCTCAGATTGGTTTGTCTTGACCAAGAGAATACACTAGTGCATGTCTTGTGCACTGAAGAGGACCTACAGGAGGACAATTTCTTCAGAACTGAACTAGGAAGAATTAGACCTCAGTGGTTCGTTATTTCTTAATCTTCGTCCCTTAAATAGGATCGCGTGTGGTTAGTAACTATTGCTTTGACTTATTACGGGTAGAGAATCAACAAGATTCAATACTTTATATCTTGGGATATATTATTGGTCACATGCGATTGCTAAGATTTAATATGGAGAATCGTGTTCAAGTACGCTTGTTCGATTTGCCCCCTTGGGAGGTTCATAAGTTTTATCATACCAAATCTTGCAAGTGGAACTAGTTTCCGGTATGGATAATAATATTGAACCGTTCCTTTACCAAGGATAAAAGATATTAACTAATGGAAAGCTATTTCAGTGGCTTGAATTAATTAATGGGCTAGATAATCTTAAACACGGGAAATAATAACCTGGAGCCATATTAACTGTAATATGGGTTAAGATGGATAATGCAATATTAATTATGTAGTGGGATTAATTAATATTTATGGGCTTGAATAATATTGTGGCTCAATATTGATAATTCAAGATCCATTGGAAGGTCCAATCTTAATTCTCCTAAAGGCCCATCAAGTAGCCTAACATAAAGTCCAATAACTGAAAAAGGTGTTTAAAATAAAATAAATTATTGTTGCATTATTTTCCTTAAAATTTCAAAATTATTAAAGAAAAAGAGGGAGAAGAATTTTCTTGAAAAGATTTTATGGAAAGGAGATAAGTATTCTTGGAATATAAGATTATCCCATAAATTCAAGAAATCTCCCACTTGGTTTCTTTAATTGTGATTTTCGAAATATATAGAGTAATAATAGGAAGAAGGATTTTCTTGATTTTCTTGAAAAGATTTTATGGAGAAAGATATGTATTCTTGGAATACAAGAATATCTCATAAATTCAAGAAAGATCCATTCTTGAAAAGCCTCCTATTAATTTCGAAAAAATGAGTTAAATAAGGGTGTGAGATTTTTGTGGAAAAATACACATGGAAAGAAGAATATATGAGATATATTCAAGATTTCTTAAAGATCAAGAAAAGATCTTTCCTAACCCTATTTTGAGCCCTAATTTTCGTCCCCCTCTCTATTATAAATAGGGGATGAATGTTTCATCCCCTGTGAACACGAAAATTAGTTTTTCGAAAAAATATCAGCGTCGATAAAATATCAAATATTTTGAAACGTCGACAGATTGTGTATTTTCGAAAAACGTCAATTGTGAGTGTACAATTCCATGTGCTGGAAAAATTAGTAAATCCACAAAGGTGGTGCAATAAATTTTTATTTTCCCTTTTGTTAATTGTTCGCGAGCTTCCTTCCACCAGATTGACGAGCAAGGACTAGGGAATACTTGGGAAGGCTTTTTGGTGTGTTTTTATCGACGAGACCATTGCCACTCCAAGAGGTTAGTTCACGTAAACCCGTAGCAATTCCGCATGCGTAGGATTTATGTGAACTGTTTATATGCATGATTTGTTGTTGAATTATTATTTGAATTAATATAGGATTAATTCATGCTAGTAATAATTGTTAGAATTAAATTTGTATTTAAATATTCATCCCGAATAGATCCGTGCAATTAAATTCCCCAACAATTGGTATCAGAGCCTCGGTTTCGGGCTCTGAATTTTAAATTATAATTTAATTCATTTTCATTAAATTTGAAATTGGATAGTAGAATTGCTAGATCTTTTTTGCAGGTATCTGTTGGTCCCGGTGGAAAACCCATTTTGCGCGTGCGGAAGCAAAATATTTTAAAAGCGATGCATATAAAACAGGGGAGAGGGCAGAGTGATTACAGATTTTTGCGTTTTAAGATCATGTGTGTTGTTTTGCTTATAATAAAATGCATATGGCAAGTAAGAACATAAAGCAGTAAAGAACACAACAATTTTATAGTGGTTCGGACAACTCGTCCTACATCCACTCTTCCCTATCACAAGGGGCACCGACTTAACCAACTGGACTTAGTTTAACGTGTTAGTCCAACACCCAACAGATGTTTACCGAGTTCACACTCAAACGGGACTTATCACCCTCACTCGGGATTGCCTACCCTCCCTTTTGGGATTCTTTAGATGTTCTGGGAGTTCACACTCACCTACAAACTTAATTGATTTGGGTAAGGTTTGTTTGGTTTCAACTAGGTTTGATTTTAAGGTTTGTTTGGTTTCAACTAGGTTGAAATTTTCCTTACATTTGTTTCGGCACATTCAAATCCATATTTGTATATCTCAGAACTTCTTCTAGGGTGGGAATGCTAGATGATTTTTTGGATGTTTGGTTTTCTTCTTCTCATTGGTCCACGAAGAACTTGTAATCTAGTGTGGATTTGATATAATCTTGAGGATCTTACGAGTCTCGGTTGTTTATCTCGATCCTCGGCTGTTCGAACTCGGGCTTGGCTTCAGGGACTCGGGATTCTTGATTGGACGAGAACTTCTCTTGATGGACCTTATGCGATCGGGTATCTTGACACTTTCGAAATTTGCCGAGTTCGATTCTTGATGGATCTTCTTGTATTTGACCTTCAGCGATATCGATCACCTCATTTATCGACCCTCAGTCAACTTTTCATATTTGATCGATGATGTATTCGATCTCGTCGATCTCGTCTTCCGACCTTTTCTTCGATCTTCTGGTCATTTGATCTGATCATGCAATTGCTGATCATCGATCTTTCGGATCGGTGGCTTATCTTATCTTTTCGATTTTGCTCTTGATTAACTCGATTCTCGGTGAATATGACTTAAATCGACTTCAAAAACCACAAGTTGATAATGTTTTAGCATAATTCTCAAAACTAAAATATCGACAATTTCCCCCTTTTTGATAATGAAGCCAAAACATTAGAATATATCTGGTCGGGTTTTTGTTTAATAAGATGGTTTTCGAAAATATGATCTGTTGATTTCTTCTGGAAAAACCCATTTTGATCAAAACATTTTAAAAGCGATGCTCATGATGAGATTTTTGCGTTTTATCGTTGTTTTTCGATATTGCATCAAGTAAGAACATAAAGTAGTAAAGTCAACAATTTTATAGTGGTCGGTTTATCTGCATCACTCTTTAGTACATTAAGTTAGACTTAGTTTAGGTTAGCATATCGGTTTAGCGGGACATCGATCTCAATCTCGTCGATCTTGATCATCACCTGCTCATCTTCATTTGGTTTCGATCGATGGTTCGGTCTCATCCTAAACTTGGCTCCTCTTCGATTTGGTTAGATTGGGCAACCTTTTCTTTTAGCGATCTTACTTGGTCATTGGGAATCTAGATGGTCTTGATGGATGTTTGCATTTGTAACATTACTTTAGAATCATCGATCTTTTGACTTGATTCTTTCAAATCGGTGATTTGTTGTCTTCCTCATTGGCTTATCTTTTCTTCTGATTTTGCTCAGCTCATCAGTTAACTCCGGAACTCATCTTACTCATCTGATCTCGATCAGTCTCGTCTCTATGACCTCGTCTGATCTCGATCATCTACATCTGATTTCGTGAGTTCCCCCTCAACTTGTTCTCCCGTTCCCCCTCAACTTGTTATCTGTAAATCAGCTTCAAAAACACAAGTTGATAATGTTTTAGCATAATTCATCAAAACTAAAATATACCAACAGTATCCAATTGTCTTGGAATTTAATGTGTTTATTTATGCATGCATATAAATTGTGGTTTTTAATTGATCAGATTCGAATTCGTTTTTGCCTCGTGAGAAAATCCACGAGTAGATTGAAAAAATTTGTTTGATTTGATCGATTGTAATAGACTAGTCTAGATCTAGGTTTATTTATTTTTGTAAATAAATTAAATTTAGGATCGGGATCGAAAGGAGGCACGAAGAAAATAAGAAAATATGGGATAAAGAACAAAACAATTTTAAAAAGGTTAAACGAGAGAGGGAACTCAGGACGAAGCATATGGCAAGTAAGAACATAAATTTTTCTTTAGTAACACAACAAATTTTATAGTGGTTTAAAGACAAGTGGGACAACCCGTCCACATCCTCTTCCTATCCAAGGGGCACCGACTTAACCAACTGGACTTAGTTTAGCGTGTTAGTCCAACACCAGCAGATGATGTTTACCGAGTTCACACTCAAAGCGGGACTTATCACCCTCACTCGGGATTGCCTACCCTCCCTTTTGGGATTGCTAGATGTTCTAGAGTTCACACTCACCTACAAACTTAACCGACTGATTTGGGTAAGGTTTGTTTGGTTTTCAACTAGGTTGAGATTTTTCCTTACATTTGTTTAGCCTCGATGCTAGGTTGGGAAAATCTCTCTAAGCTAGGATACATCATTGGGTTGCTTAGATTGGGTTCTAGAACATTCTTGAACATATTTGTATATCTCTGAGACTTGTGTTCTAGGGTGGGAATGCTAGATGATTTGGCTTGATGGATGTTTCACGCATTTTCCACACTTCCACCACTTTTAGAATGAAGGAAGAACTTGTATTTATAGTGTGGATTTGAATATTTGGATTATTCAAATTGGATGGAGTCAGTGGTTGTCATTCAAATCCATACTAATGATATAATCTTGAGGATCTTGAGTCTCGAGTTTTTCGGCTGGTTGTCTTCTCATTGGTTCAAGAATTCAGATTAATCTTGAGATCTTCTCTCGATGGACCTTGTCGAACTCGGGCTTGGCCAGGGGACTCTCGTTGGTTGAGACTTTCATGGACCTTGGGTCGAATATCGACCCTGTGGCCAAGTTAGTTCTCTTGGAACAATTGACCCTCGATCATGGATCATCGATTCTCGATTCACCGATGAATATGACCGAGATGACTTCTCTTACATTGAGCACAACTCTACGATCACGGTATCACGATTCTGGTTTCGATATCGATTTCTTCTACTTTGATCGTCGGCTTCTCATTATCGGTCGATGTTCTCCAGAACATATCGGTTTATCTTCCAGTTAGTACATCGGGACATATTAAGGTTAGCATATCGGTTTCTTCGATCTCAATCCGTGCGATCTTGATCATCTTCATCTTCATATTTGATCTCGATCCGCGTCGATCTCGTCGGTCTCACACTGCTCCTCTTGATCGCAACCTTTTTCTTCGATCTTACGGTCGACCCTCGGTCTTCTGTGGGTCTGTGGCCGGTCATCGATCTTTGAGATTCTCGATGGTTTAATCTTTTCTTACGATCGGCTCATCGGTTAACTGAGACTCCATCTTCTAAATCGTCTCGACTTCTACGCAACCTTCTGATCTCGATCATCTACATCTGATTTTAATGAGTTTCGGCTTGTTCGGTTTCGACTTGTTATTTCTTCAAAAACACAAGTTGATAATGTTTTACATAATTCATCAAAAAATAAAATATGCAGCTGTATCGGCTGTCTTGAATTTAATGTGTTTTATTTATGCATGCATATAAATTGTGGTTTTTTTAATTGATCCGTTCGAATTACCGTTTTGCCCTCGTGAGAAAATCCACAGTATATTAAATTTGTTTTGATTTGATCAATGTAATAGACTAGTCTAGATCTAGGTTTATTTATTTTTGTAAATAAATTGTAACGGATCATCGAGCTCATCTTCATAAAAGATGGGATTGATCTGGCGTCATCCGCGTGCAAAGGAGATCGGGAATCGATGGTCGATTCATAAATCTATTTCAGGATCCTTCAAGCGTCTGCGAAAGACGTCTTGTGAGCGAAGCGCCCAGCGCAGGCGTCGCGTCTTTGTAAAGCGTAGCGTCGGTCTTCTTAGAAGGCGGCGGTGAAGCGGGGGTGTCATGAGCGAGCGTCTTTGCCCGAGGATTCATGGTTTGAAAGGCATTTTTTAAAGACGGTCAAGTGGGAGCTTTTCGAGACGAATGATGAAGGCTATGAAGACAATTTCTCAAGATCAAGATATGACAAAAATTAACCATGGCAATTGGATAAATGTGCCCAATATGTTTAATTTTTTGTTTTGATGTTATGCATTATTTTATGCTTATTTAAATTGTGTTTAAATTTGAAATGCATGAGAAAATGTTTTGAAAAATCTCACTTTCGAAAATTACTAAGTATGCTTAAACAATTAATTGACAATTTTATGGATAATAAAATTAAATTAATTTTGACCTCCATGATTTATTTATTTGTGGATTCTTTTGGAGAAATTCCCCCCACGGGATGGTCAAAAGATAGCTTTCACATGAATAAATTCCAAATGGATGATTGTGGATTATTACTAGTGGCGACGATGACCCTCCCCACGAGGCTCGTTCAAAGCGAAATAATAATTCTGTATTTAATCATGGTTATTACTTAGGTATAAAATTGATATGCATATACTTCCCCGAAGTCCCTATCAATTTTATATTGGTCAAGTGTGAGCCAACTATTAATCTAGTTATTAAAGGTTTGTAACTGTTCTTGTTTGTAACCTGCTTGAATGTGTTTAAATAATGACCCACCCCACGCGTGGCTTATTTAAAGCTTGTTTTTTTTGAATGTTGGTGATGCATGTTCATATTTTTTTGAGATTTTAATATGAAACATGTGATCGAATATAGGATGATATATTTGTGCTTATGCACATTAATATTTATTTCGATTCAAAGATGTCGTAACCTTTTAATCCTTCGCTATTATACTTAAAGTCAAT
Source organism: Stenogyne calaminthoides (assembly GCA_037126765.1). Taxonomy (NCBI): domain Eukaryota; kingdom Viridiplantae; phylum Streptophyta; class Magnoliopsida; order Lamiales; family Lamiaceae; genus Stenogyne; species Stenogyne calaminthoides. Next base: position 33,407,107 of record JBBCBC010000008.1, on the reverse strand, counting down.
AAAATAAGTATGGAAACTATATTGATTGGAAACGAAAAATTATAATTGTCCTAACTGCACAAAAGCACAAGTGGATTCTTGACACACCAAAATCAGATGAGCCAACTGACGAGTCAAAAATGCGGGACTCGTCAGATCACCTTGCGAGGGATATCGTCGTTGAAAATGGTGGAGGGCAAACCCGTAAGGGATTACGTCATCAAAATTGATGGCCCATCTGAACAAACTTGAGGTTCTGAGTGCAGATTATAATCTGGAGACTCAGATGAATTTGGTACTTCACTCTCTGCCCAAAAGTTTTTGAGCATTTTGGCCTCGCTAGCTGATTTGTTGCAAACTTTGGTCTCGGCAGAGATGTTGATGGGGCACCAAACTCAAGCTTTGATGGCAAGTGGTCCATCTTCATTTTCTATGCCAAGGGATGGCAAGAAGAAGAAGGTGACCAAAAGCCATAAGCAATCAGACTCAATTGTTGCCAAGGGCAATGATAAGATGACGAATGCTGGTGGTGTCAAGGAAAATCCAAAGAGGAAGTGCTTAAGCTGCGGTGAAAGAGGACAATGGAGGTTTGCCTGTTCCAACCCCAAAAGGGATGGAAAGAAAGGTAATTCTCACGCACTAGTTGTTGAAACTTGTTTAGCGGCGTATACTTCTCATTCGTGGGTAGTTGATAAGGGATCTACTGACCATGTATGTTTCACATTACTGGGTCCCAGCTGACCCAACAACTTAGTGGCAGTGAGATCCTCATCACACTGGGCGATGCTACGAGAGTGGCAGCTGAAGCAGTGGGAGAAGTGCACCTGTCTTTTGAAGACAAAGTTTTAATTTTAAGAGATGTTCTTTATGTTCCCAGTTTTAGAAAGAATTCACTTTCAGTTTCTAAAATTCAGTTAATGGATACTTAGTTTCTTCTAATAAGAATGACATCATTTCTTGAAATGATGAGTGTATCTGTTATGGGACATTGATGGACAATCTCTATACAATTAACTGTGCACACCACTCACGAAATGCATCCTATAACACATCAACTATTTTCGATAAAAGAAAACGTTCATCAAACATGAACGAGACACTTCTATGGCATCTAAGATTGGGACATATTAATCCAAAGAGGATCCAAAGGTTGGTAGAAGATGGTTCACTGGAGTCTCTCCAAGTTGAACCAATTCCAACCCGCGAATCATGTTTGGAGGGTAAAATGACCAAGAGGGCATTGGGAGCCAAGGGGAATAGAGCCAAAGAAGTGTTAGAAATCGTTCACACAGACGTATGTTCCAATGTCAACCAAAGCAAGAGGAGGTTATGAGTATTTCGTCACTTTTATTGATGACTACTCAAGGTACGGTTATATTTTCCTTATGAAGCATAAATCTGAGACCTTTGAGAAATTCAAAGAATTTAAGGCTCAAGCAGAGAATCATAGGGAAAAACGTATCAAGTCTCTACGATCCGATCGTGGAGGCAAGTACCTCAGCGATGAGTTTTTAAACTACTTGTCAGATGAAGGGATTGTATCCCAGCTAACTGCACCCGGAACCCCTCAACAAAAGCGAGGGTTGCAGAGAGCGAAGAAACAAAACTCTTTTTGGAAATGGTTAGATCAATGATGAGTTATCGCGGATCTTCCCAAGTCGATTCCGGGGTCATGCCTTGGAAGCAATGGCTTACATTACGAACTTGGTGCCATCCAAATCGGTTCCCAAAACTCCAAAAAAGAATTGTGGACCGGCGCAAGCCGGTTTGAGACACACATGAGAATTTGGGGGTGTCCGGCCTACGTGTTGGACAAGGAAGTCGGAAAATTGGATCCTCGATTAGAATTAAGGTTGTTTATAGGATACACCGAGGGAACAAAAGGGTGTATGTTCTATGGTCCCGAAGATCAAAAGGTGGTAATAAGCACCCATTTTAGATTTTTGGAAGAAGGCTATATGAACGAAAGAAGACCCAGAAGTGGGATTACCTTAAATGAGCTAAGGGGGCTAACCTCATTGCCAACTGTACAAGATGACATACCAAACGACACACTTACACAATCGGAACCTCGTCGTAGTGGGAGGGTTGTGAGATAGCCCGAGAGATTCATGGGGATAGGAGAGTCCTCGGACTTGATTCCCGGACAAGACGAATACGACGAGGCAATCCAAGATAAGGATGCGGTTTCTTGGCAAACAACAATGAAAGCCGAAATGGGTTCTATGGATCATAACAGAGTGTGGGAGCTAGTCGAACCACTTAATGGGGTCAAACCCATTGGTTGCAAGTGGGTATACAAGAGAAAAAGGGGACCGGACGGGAAGGTGGAAACCTTCAAGGCAAGACTTATGGCGAAAGGTTATACTCAGAAAGAAGGGATCGACTATGAGGAAACCTTTTCACCTGTAGAAATGCTCAAGTCCATCCGGATTCTCTCTTGTCGATTCAAGCAAGATCTCGATTTTGAAATCTGGCAAATGGATGTCAAGATAGCTTTCCTTAACGAAAGTCTTGACCCCCAAGGCTTCATTGAAAAGGGCCAAGAACACCTAGTTTGTAAGCTCATGAAGTCCATTTACGGACTCAAACAAGCATCCAGAGCTTGGAACCAATGTTTTGATCATGTAATAAAGTCTTATGGGTTTGATCAAAACGAGTTCGAAAGTTGTGTGTACAAAAAGCGTGTCGGAATCGCATTGGTATTCTTAGTACTATCGTGAGCGACATTACGCTCATCGGGAATGATGTAAAGGTGTTATCAGACGAAAGGGCATGCTTTCAAAATAGTTTGATATGAAGGACTTAGGGGAAGCCGGGCACATCCTTGGGATCAATATCACTCGAGATCGCAAGAAAAGGATGATAGGCTTATCGCAAGCTTCATACATAGACACTGTCTTGAAACGATTCAGCATGCAGGATTCCAAGAAAGGCTTCGTACCTTTTAGGCATGAAATCCATCTATCCAAGGAAATGTGCCCTAAGACACAAAAGGAGATAGATGACATGAAAGGCATTCCTTATGCTTCGTCTGTCGGAAGCCTTATGTATGCAATGTTGTGCACGAGACTGGATATCTGCTTTGCAGTTGGCATGGTGGCACGGCAGTTAAAAACATTCTGAAGTATCTAAAAAGAACTCGAGATAGAATGTTGATTTATCAGTCAGATAGTCTAATCCCCATCGGATACACGGACTCGGATTTCCAATCGGACTTAGATTCCGAGAAAATCTACCTCGGTGTAGTGTGTTTTGCATGGGGAGGAGCCATGACATGGAGAAGCGTTAAGCGTAAAATGCATCGCAGATTCTACCATGGAAGCCGAATATGTAGTCGCTATGAGGCAAAAAAAAGCGGTTTGGCTCAAGAACTTCCTAGTGGACTTGGATGTAGTTCAATTTGCCCAAAGACAATCACTATTTATTGTGACAATGCAAGCGAGTTGCAAATTCAAAGGGAACCAAGAGCCCACAAGGCAAAACAAACACATTGAAAGGAAATACCATCTTATACGAGAAATCGTTAAGAGAGGAGATATAGAGGTGGCAAAGATGGGTATGGGAAGACAACCTAGCTGATCCATTCACAAAGGGTCTGCCTCAGCATACATTCGAGAGACATGTGGAAGGAATGGGTGTTAGGACCGTTGCCAATCTGCTTTGAGTATAAGTGGGAGACATTATTAGGTTCGTGTAGGTGACATTAGTTTTCACGTATTAGGAACTACACGAGACATGCTGTAGTATACTTAAAAGCAGACTTTGAGTATAAGTGGGAGATTGTTGGGATTATACTGGAAAGTATGCTTTTACTTTGTATAATCAAAACTGAATTTCGGATATTATTAGATCTCAGTGGTTCGTTATTTCTTAATCTTCGTCCCTTAAATAGGATTGTGTGTGGTTAGTAACTATTGCTTTGACTTATTACGGGTAGAGAATCAACGAGATTCAATACTTTATATCTTGGGCAATATTATTGATCACATGCGATTGCTAAGATTTAATACGGAGAATCGTGTGCAAGTACGCTTGTTCGATTTGACCCCTTTGGAGGTTCATAAGTTTTATCATACCAAATCTTGCAAGTGGAACTAGTTTCCGGTATGGATAATAATGTTGAACCGTTCATTTACCAATGATAAAAGATATTAACTAATGGAAAGCTATTTTAGTGGCTTGAATTAATTATTGTTGCATTATTTTCCTTAAAATTTCGAAATTATTAAAGAAAAAGAGGGAGAAGAATTTTCTTGAAAAGATTTTATGGAAAGGAGATAAGTATTCTTGGAATACAAGATTATCCCATAAATTCAAGAAATCTCCCACTTGGTTTCTTTAATTGTGATTTTCGAAATATATAGAGTAATAATAGGAAGAAGGATTTTCTTGATTTTCTTGAAAAGATTTTATGGAAAAAGATATTTATTCTTGGAATACAAGAATATCTCATAAATTCAAGAAAGATCCAATCTTGAAAAGCCTCCTATTAATTTCGAAAAAATGGGTTAAATAAGGGTGTGAGAGTTTTGTGGAAAAATACACATGGAAAGAAGAATATATGGGATATATTCAAGATTTCTTGGAGATCAAGAAAAGATCTTTCCTAACCCTATTTTGAGCCCTAATTTTCATCCCATGTGAACACGAAAATTGGTTTTTCGGAAAAATATCAGCGTCGATAAAATATCAAATATTTTGAAACGTCGACAGATTTTGTATTTTCGAAAAACGTCAATTGTGAGTGTACAATTCCATGTGCTGGAAAAATTAGTAAATCCACAAAGGTGGTGCAACAACTTTTTATTTTCCCTTTTGTTAATTGTTTGCGAGCTTCCTTCAACCGGATTGACGAGCAAGGACTAGGGAATACTTGGGAAGGCTTTTTGGTGTGTTTTTATCGACGAGACCATTGCCACTCCAAGAGGTTAGTTCACGTAAACCCGTAGCAATTCCGCATGGTTAGGATTTATGTGAACTGTTTATATGCATGATTTGTTGTTGAATTATTATTTTAATTAATATAGGATTAATTCATGCTAGTAATAATTGTTAGAATTAAATTTATATTTAAATATTCATCCCGAATAGATCCGTGCAATTAAATTCCCCAACATCAGTTATGCAGGATTTGCCCAAGATGTCAAAGTAAAATCTTTGAAAGACCAGTCTGTCGAACGAGCCATCCACCTTCTTTGTGTAGTCCATCACCTTGTAGTCCTGATGGGAGATCCTTACATTGATCTTTTTGGCCTCATTCTCCAGATACTTTAGAAATTATGGATTCTTGTTCTCCAACCAGTTCAGAAATTCCTCATCTGGTGACTTTTCAGTTGGCACAAGGTCCTGAACAAACGAATCCAAAAGTCATTCACCTCTGATTTTACTCCATTCTTCGAATCTGTCAGCGTGTGCAGCAGTTTTAAGGATGATGTCATCAACCTTTGCTGACAGCAGAGGTTCCACAAATGGTTTCCCAGCTTGACCTTTCTTGACTTTTGAAGAATATCTCTTCTTCAATCCTTCAGCTTCGGCCAATTTTTCTATTTTCCTCTCTTCCTCACTTAAGCGAGCTTCTTCTGCAATTTGTTCCTCAGATAGCCTCACTGCAAGTTCTTTATCAGCTTGTATTTGACTTACTGTGCTTCTTGTAATTCTTCTGGCTTGAGCAGGTTGAGGAACATGTTCAGTTCTGGAAGGTCCAGCTCCTCCGGCCATTTTCCTTGCTCTGGGTCATTCCATTTTGTCAGATACTTCTTTCGCAAATAGATCCAGATGATCTAACCTTTGGTCATATGCTTCAACCGTTTGAATAAGTTCTTCTGTAGTTCTAATGATATCAATTGGTTTCTCAACCTGTCCTTCCCCCTTTTTGGTTTGATCAAAAAGAGAATTGAGGTGAGAAGTCAGGGAGCCAAAACTGATAGCAATGGCGTGGTTGAGATCAGTTGAAGAGATGCCTTGAGTCTGAGCCGTTTGCTCTTGAATTTTGTTGACAAGCTCAAACTTTGCAGATTCAATTGCTGAGGAGAAGGTGAGGATTAACTTATCAAGTTTTTCTTCAGTTTTGTCTAACTTGTCCGTTGTCATGAGAAGAGAAACTTGAAGTTCAGTAATCTGGGCAAGTTTGTCATCAACTGCCTTCTGGAATCGTTCAGTCAATTCTTCAACAGTCTTCTTGAACTGGTCCCTCAACGTATTGATCTGAGAAATGACGTATTCTCTTTGATCCTTTATATCTCGAATACAGGATTGGCATTGCTCAGTAATCGTGTTGCTGATCGAGTTTGCCATTACTCCTTCTACTTTTTCTTTCAACAGTTCTTGGAAGCTGGATCTGATTTCTCTTAGTTGATCAGAAGTAATATGAGTAGCAGGTATGACTTACATGGCCTGGTCTGTCGGTGGAGTAGGTTCCATTCCAATAGTTACCTCAGTTTGAACTGCTTTCTGTCCCTGTTCAGTAGCTTGTGCCTCCAGTGGTTGGTGTTGAACCGCATCACCCAGACAACCATCATCGCAACTCCTGCTTCTATTATTTCAGCATCTTCCTTTGTAGATGTGCCTTGAACAGTCTTTTCAAGGTCAATCACCAGAGGTTTACCCAACTTTCTATAAACCAAGTCCTTTACTGCCTCATCAAAGATTAAATCAGCTGGCGACCCAACCTGTGCTGATTTCTTCGTATCAAAATCATAGTCAACAAATTCATCAGCACCTCCCATCTGCTCAATTATGATCATAAAATCCGAGAAGTTCTTCAACCTGAGATCTCTCCAAGTTAGAATCTCCAATACATCATCCCTGATCACCGGATGTGCTTCCAATTTTGGATATTGAGCATCGATCTCCCGTTCAATTCGCATTCGTGCCACCTTCCCAGTGATTGTCCTATATGATCTGGATTCAGGTTCAGATGATCAGATTGAGCTTCAGCTATGGGAATATCTAAGATAATCGGCAGATCGATCTGTTGGTGTGTTGAAGAAATTTCTGGCGGTTGCTGTTGAGCTAGTTGAGCAGGTTCTGGTTGGCAGAAGGTGATCTGATGTGCTCAACCCTTGGAGATGGAGATGGGGTTATGCACTCGGCAGATAGTGATTTGTCTGGTGATTGAGCGCGAGATTGGGGCGAAGGTGATCTTGCATTTTCTTTTCCTTTTCCTTGCTCCCCCTGTGATTGCTTAGGTGAGCTTCCAACTTGAGATCCATGTCTTTCAGACAGGTCTGCTGACCTTTTCTTTGATGCGGCAGATGTACTACCAGTGCCACTACCTTCCTGGCCACCAGTCTGTTCTGCCTCTTCTTAATCAGATTCTTCTTCCATAAACAGAGTCATAGGTGCTTATTTCATCCTCTTTGGTCTCGTTTCAGATCTTTTGTCCTTGTTTTTCTCTTTTTTGGAAGTTCTGATATTTCTGACGTGACTTCCTTCCCTCTACCTTTCCTGACAGTCTTCCTAGTGTCATCGCCAGGAGGACCGAAGATGGTAGTTGTATAGGTCAGAAATGCCTTGTAAGGTTTCAACCCTTTTGGTTCCCATTGTGCATTCGGAAATTTATCTCTCAGAATGACAACCACTTTGTTCAAATTACTGATTTTCTTGTGTAGAATGACTTCTCTCTTTCCACTTAGTCCGAATTTTCCCCATTCTTGGACCAGAATAACCATCAGGAAGCCTGCCCAGTTGATGTTTGTGGCTTTATCCACGATTCTTTGCCATCTGATTGCATCTTGACAACGATCGATCCATCCGAAGTGAAGGAGATTCCCATAATGGTTTTTGACAAGATATCAAACAACTCTTGAGCATAGGTTTGACAAAATTTGTCGTCTGATGTTTGTCAGCATCTCTGAACAGTTGGTGTCAAATCTGCTCATCCTCGTTTTCTCTGTAGTGAGCAGGTGAGATTTTTCCTTTGGGCAAGTTAAACAGTCTTGTGATATCGGTGTTTGTGACTATGAAGTCTTCACCATTGATTGTAGATGACAACTCATCTCCTGGTGTTATTACCTCCAGATTCCTTAGGAACTCCAGGGCCTCATGATGCATAACCGAATTGGAGTGGGCTGAACAGTAATGTTCAAGTCCGCAATCCTTGAGTAGCTGTTCTACCTCCAGTGATTCTGGGTCTTGTGTAACTCCAAATACCATGTATTTGTCTTCTACAATTTGTTGAGTTAGGTAGTTACACACTATCTTTCCCATTCCGTGTTTTGCCATCTGTGTGAAGAGGAAAATAATAATAATAATAATAATGTAAGAATAGATATATGCATAAAATCATTATGTTTATGTATACCAGACATATAATCGGTTCTTATTTCCTCATCAATTAAAGACACCATACACAGAGACTTGAAACCATAAGGAGTAAAACCTAATCGAAAAATCGATAACTCATATAGAACAGTCAAATACCCAAAAATATAATATATGTAAACACATTAATCACACAAAACAAAAATTACCAAATTCTTGTTGTTTAATAAGAAAAGATGAATCGCAAGAATTCTTATTTGAAGTTGCAGAGCGTGAATAATAGTATAGAGAATTTAGGGCAAATAAGGTTTTGAGGCGTTTTGAAGAAGGCAATATATAGAAATGGAGGGAAACAAGTTTTTGGAAAATCGAGGTTGGAAAACCAATCATTTAAACAAGATGAACGATCGAGATTAGGCGATTTTAAAAAGGAGTTAATCATGCGGTCAGGGATTTTGAGCACGACAGCTTTTGGATTTTAAAAAACACAATAAATAGCAATTAATACATATTCCCCACGTTTTCGCATTAAATGCATTGCAGGACATGCATCATATATGCAGTGTACAGTAGTAACAACAACTAAGATCAGATGATTGCACATAAGTAATCAGAGAGACAAAGGAACATAAATGCGTATCTGATTGACTGATATTGTAATCAGTCAATACCACATGTAGTTTGTTCAGGTCTGACTGATTTCTATTGATCTTAATTTATGTCTAATCCTTGACAAATTTTTCCAACAATGTTTCCTTCTCTGATCAGTTTCCAACTGATCTTCTCTTATCAGTTGAAGTTCCCCCTTCAACTGATCACTTTCCTGATTAGTTTCTTAACCAACTGGTCTTGGAGATCAATCCACCGAAGAATTCTGGTGCACTTTCTCCTAGGTCCAGTAGTCCTAGCTCGACTGATAGTTCTCTGAATCTGTTTTCTGCTAGAGGTTTGGTTAAGATGTCAGCTCTCTGCTTGTCAGTATGGATCTTTTCCATTTTGATATTCTTCTTTTCCACGTGATCTCTTATGAAATGATGTCTGACGTCCACGTGCTTGCATCTTGTATGTAGAGGCGGTTACAGTGATTGTAATAACACTATTATCTTTGTCGCGAATATGGGCACGCGTTCGTAGCTACAATGTTATAATCCTCACCGCCGACTAAGCGGAGGCGATTGAGAGCAACAAGCGACTTCTGCTGGCCATGTATTCTACCTTGATAGTAGATGTGGCAATAGATGTTTGTTTCTTTGAAAACCAAGAGATCAGTTTGCAACCTAAGAACTGACAGGTACCTGAGGTTGACTTTCTGTCTATTATGCAACCTCCATAATCAGAACCAAATACCCACTAAGCTCTAGATTATCATCTGATGGATAGAATAAACCAAGGTTTACTGTCCCATTCAGATACTTAAGAATCCTCTTACCTGCTTCCAGGTGGCTTTTCATCGGATTTTCTTGAAATCTGGCACATACACCTACTGCGAAGGTTATATCTGATCTGCTGGCAGTCAGGTATAACAATGATCCAATGAGAGCCCTATATTCTTCCTGATTAGTTTTCTGACCATTTTCATCTGGATCCATCTTGAATCCAGTTATCATAGGAATTTTGGCTACCTTACTATTCTGAACTCCAAACATAGCCAACAGATTCCTAGTATACTTTGCCTGACAGAAGAATATCCATTCTGTACTATGTTTGACTTGAAGGCCTAGAAAGTAATTCATCTGACCCATCATGGACATCTCGAATTTCCCTTGCATCAGTTTGCTGAATTTTTCACATAAGTTCTGACTTGGAGATCCGAAAATAATGTCGTCCACATATATCTGAACCATCAGAATGTCTTCACCATCTTCTATTCTGAATAAGGTTATGTCTATAATACCCTTAGTGAACCCATTGTCTACCAAGAACCGAGATAGTGTATCATACCAAGCTCGGGGAGCCTATTTTAGGCCATAAAGAGCTTTTCTTAAACTGTACACCTGGTTGCCTTTTTCAAAGCCAGGAGGTTGTTCGACATAAACTTCCTCTGCTAGTACCCCACTCTTTACATCCATCTGATACACAGTAAACCCTCTGTGGGCAGCATATGCCAGAAATAGTTGTATGGCCTCCAGACGAGCGACTGGTGCAAAGGTCTCATCATAATCAATCCCTTCTGATTGTGAATACCCCTTCGCAACAAGTCTTACCTTATTTCTGGTGATGACATTGTTCTCATCTCTCTTGTTCTTGAAGACCCACTTAGTGCCAATCACGTCTTGATGAGTTGGCCTATCTACAAGTTCCCAAACCTAATTTCTTTCAAACTGCTTTAGCTCTTCTTGCATGGCTAGAATCCAGCTGGCATCTTGTAGAGCTTCTTTTGTTGTGGCAGGTTTCTTCAAAGACAGAAAGCAACAATACATAACACTTTCACCAACCTGATGTCTAGTTTGGACTCGGGCATTAAGATTGCCGATTATCTGGTCAATTGGATGGTCTATCAACCAAGTCCTTCTTCCCCTGATGTATATTAGTTTCGATATCGTCATCCTCATCTGATATTGAGTCACTAGAGATTGGGAGAGGTACATTAATAGGATCTACTTGACATGGACATGTCTCAGCTGATGTTGGAATCATCATAGGCTGAAATCTGTCTACCAGAACATCAGGTGTTCCCCCTGAACCAAATGGTTCGGTTATTCTTTATCTCGGTTTATGCGGCTTCTTCATCGACAGTTGTACGTACCTTAGGGTCTAACTGACCTGGTGAATCGTCAATGTTGTAGCATGGATAAACCCGACCCCTTGGTTAGTCGCATGAACGACAACTCACCTCTCCAATGCTATGAGAGGCAACCTGGACACCAAAGGGCCATTAGATCAACTTGTTTATCAAGACTGGGCGCCTTGCCCAAAGCCACGTAAGTAAGTCACCAGATGACTCACAATATTCACCCAAGTCTCAAGCCGACTGTAAAGGAATGTATTCAAGTTTATTAGGGAGCGGATTTTGAGGACCTAATGAGAGTAAGTGTATCAAATACCGAAGATCTCGGCGAAGATCACGAGATACTCATCCGGTCTGTCTCAAACCCTAAAGGGCCGATTGTCCAGGCCCATAAAGACCCTAAAACCTAGTTTCTAGTCTATAAATACTTCATGTCATGTTCATTGTAAAGGATCGAAAATCTTAGTATTCTAGGCAGAAATTATAGTGGAATATACCTGGCTTGGTTGCCCCCAGACGTAGTCTCATTTATAAACGAACTGGGTAATCAAATATCGTCTCTTTTACCAGTTCTGATCGCTTGAATTGCAGTACTATTAGCTAGTTATTATTTGTTGGCCAGGACACATAAACCGAGCACAACAATTGGCGCCGTCTGTGGGAAACTTTTCTGCAGAATTGTTCATAAATTCTCAGGAAAACCCATTTAACCTCCCTCATACATTTAGCAATGGCGATCAACCAAGGTAACCCTACCGGACATGAAGCGGATGCCCGTGATGGTGTCGAAGCCTCTCTGAGCTCACAACTCACCCGTCCCCCGCGGCTCCATTGATCACTCCTGACTGGTGGAATCTGGTCCAAACACCCAGAGACGCGAAGGCCGTAATGGCCGTACTCAATAAGAAACGCCTTACCTTCGACGGCGAAGAAGAACAACCCCCGATCAAAAAGGTCACCCATGATGTCGAAACTTCAAAGAATAAGGGCGACCTAGCCAGAAAGGGACGTTCAATGGGCCAACTGGCCTACGACCCGACGAAGCACACTATCATCCAGAATCGTTGACTCCTGGAGAGACCGGTGGGGTCGGAAAATGTGTTCAACCGGCTTGGGGATTTAGGGGTTCAAAAGGTCCCGATGGTCGTCGAGGATGAGGCCCAGTCTTAGCCCCGACATGCTGATCAAGTGGAGCGTGACCTCGCGTTGGCTTTGAACATGCATCACGATGAGTTGCCGAGGTGTTCGGCTCTCCACCACGGCGATCCTTCGATGGCTTTCCTGACAAAGGATCATTGTGATGCTCAGGTCGCGGTGCTGACCCGGACGGTCCAACGACTTATCGAATGAGTGGAAAATCAAAATGGGCCAACGGGGACAGACAATAGTCTCGTCGTACCAGATTCTCCACTCGGGGCCATGGTTACCCTGGCACCTACCCATAGAAAAATCGGCGTAGCGACCTTGGACCGCTATAATGGAAACTCGGATCCAAGGGTCCATGTGTCGAAATACAACTCCTACATGGCGTCTATGGGCGCATTCGATGCTACCAAATGCCGATTGTTCTCACTAACTTTGAGCGACCAGGCTCACCAGTGGTTCACCTCACTGTCTTTCTCGGTAGATACTTTTGAACAGCTCGCTAGGCTGTTCCTGATCCACTTCAAAACATTGCCCCCCCGACCTGTGACCAGGCAGTGCCTCATGAATACCCAACATGGAGAAACAGAGTTGGATCGATCCTATCTTGAAAGGATCGACAAACTCATCCTCGAAGGAGATCCCATAGGGGATGAGGTGAAGCTATTAGGGGTCGTCTCCGACCTCATAAAGAGTACCAAGCTGTGGCGGCGCATGACCGCCAACTACCCGACTAGCTATGCCGACTTCCGAAGGTGGGCTAGCGATCTGATCCATACGTCGGAACTATTGGAATCCCGACTTTTAGAGAATAAGGAAGTCGCGGATTCAAATAAGGGTTCCAAGAAAACCGGGGGTCACTACAAGGCACCCGGGAACTTCAAGCCTTTTGAAGAAAACATCCCAGTAAAGCTGATGGAGGCATTGGGTATGATACCTGGGCATATCTACACTCAAATTTGGGAGCGGGAGCTACTCCTCCCGCCTCGTCCTGTCAAAAGTAAGGGCAAGCAAAACCCTAACAAGTTCTGCCACTTCCACGAACAGGTAGGCCACTACACGAGCGAGTGCAAGGATCTACTCCCCCAACTCTGGAGACTGTACGAAGATGGTTTGTTGGACGAGTTTGTCAAGCGACCTCAGAGGGACCATGATCGCCAACAGAGAGGTCGCCAACAGGCGGAGCCCGCCCCCAGAAATGCCGACCAGGGAACAGGGTAGGGGGAACGACCTATCCCACCCATGCCCGAGAACACGGGAGGTCGCGTTGTTGGGGAATAAGTTGCACAGATCTATTCGGGGTGAATATTTAAATACAAATTTAATTCTTATAATTATTACTAGCATGAATTAATCCTATATTAATTCAAATCATAATCCAACAACATATCATGCATATAATTAATTCACGTAAATCCTACGCATGCAGAATTCTACGAGTTTACGTGAACGTACCTCTTGGGATGGCAGTGATCTGGCTGATTAGACTAACCAAAAGAACTTCCCAAGTATTCCCTTAATCCTTGTTCGACTATCTGGTGGTAGGACACTTGTGAACAATTAACAAAAGGAAAATAAATTATGTTGCACCACCTTTGTGGATTTTCTAATTTTTCCAGCACATGGAATTGTACTTGGGAATGAAAGAATCATCCCCTATTTATAGAGCACAAGTGGTCGAAAATTGTGGGCAAGATAATGTGGGAAAATATTTTCTTGATCTCCAAGAAATCTTGAATATATCTCCTATATTCTTTTTTCCATAATTATAATATTCCACAAAATCCCACTTACTCTTTGTTATGGGATATTTTCGAAAATAATAGGCAAGAATCCAAGATTTGGATCTTCTTGAATTTATGATATATTCTTGTATTTCAAGAAATACATATCTTCCCTAATATCTTTTCAAGAAAATCAAGAAAATCTTTCTTGCCCTTTATCTTTCAAAAATTTCGAAATCTTCTTTATAAATAACCAAGTGGGAGATTTCTTGAATTTAATGAGATAATCTTGTATTCCAAGAATACATATCTTCATTCCATAACAAAATTCAAAGAAAATCTTTCTCCCCTTTTATCTATAAATTTCGAAAATAATTGGGAAAAATAAGTAACAATATTTATTTTATTTTAAACACTTTTTTCCGTTATTGGACTATATGTTGGGCTACTTAGGGGGCCTTTAGGAGAATTAAGATTTGACCTTCGAATGGATCTTGAATTATCAATATTGAGCCACAATATTATTCAAGCCCATAAATATTAATTAATCCCACTACATAATTAATATTGCACTATCCATCTTAACCCATATTACAGTCAATATGACTACCGGTTATTATTTCTAGTGTTTAAGATTATCTAGCCCATTAATTAATTCAAGCCACTGAAATAGATTTTCGTTAATTAATATCTTTTATCCTTGGTCAAGGAACGATTCAACATTATTATCCATACCGGAAACTAATTCCACTTGCAAGATTTGGTATGATAAAGCTTATGAACCTCCCAAGGGGACAAATCGAACAAGCGTACTTGCACACGATTCTCCGTATTAAATCTTAGCAATCACATGTGACCAATAATATTGCCCTAGATAAAAAGTATTGAATCTTGTTGATTCTCTACCCATGATAAGTCAAAGAAATAGTTACCAATCACACGTGATCCTATTTAAGGAACGAAGATTAAGAAATAACGAACCACTGAGGTCTAATTTTTCCTTGTTCAGTTCTGAAGAATTTGTCCTCCTGTAGGTCCTATTCAGTGCATCAGTCATGCACTAGTGTAATCTCTTGGTCAAGACAAGTCAATCTGAGCCTTACACTTCAACCTTTCACGATGGGTTATTCATTTCCATCTAGGTCGTGAATGGCGTACTTTTAGTTACAAGGGACTGTTAATTTAATATTCTGTGATCCGGTATCACTAAATTGACTACAATGTAACACGTACGAATTATTGAACAGTTATGCAGTAAATATATGTAACATTCGATAATATTTAAAGCATCAGTGATAAACAATTTATTTCAGTAAATAAGTTCGAAATTCAATTTTGATTATACAAAGTAAAAGCATACTTTCCAGTATAATCCCAACAATCTCCCACTTATACTCAAAGTCTGCTTTTAAGTATACTACAAACATGTCTCGTGTAGTCTGTGACATCTAATGTCACCTACACGAACCTAATAATTTCTCCCACTTATACTCAAAGCAGATTGGCAACGGTCTTGACACCCATTCCATCCACATGTCTCTATAATGTATTCAGAGGCAGACCCTTTTTGAATGGATCTGCTAGGTTATCCTCAGACGTTATCTTTGCCACATCTATATCTCCTCTCTTAACGATATCTCGTATAAGATGGTATTTCCTTTCAATGTGTTTGCTGGCTTTGTGGGCTCGTGGTTCCCTTGAATTTGCAACTGCTCCAGCATTGTCACAATAAACAGTGATTCTGCTGGGCAAATTCGGAACCACATCCAAGTCCACTAGGAAGTTCTTGAGCTAAACCGCTTCTTTCGCTGCCTCGCAAGCAGCTACATATTCGGCTTCCATGGTAGAATCTGCGACGCATTTCTGCTTGACGCTTCTCCATGTCACGGCTCCTCCCCCCATGCAAAACACACTACCGGAGGTAGATTTTCTGGAGTCTATGTCTGATTGGAAATCCGAGTCCGTGTAGCCGATGGGGATTGGACTATCTGACTGATAAACCAACATTCTATCCCGAGTTCTTTTCAGATACTTCAGAATGTTTTTAACTGCCGTCCAATGTTCTTTCCCCGGGTTACTTTGATATCTTGCCACCATGCCAACGACAAAGCAGATATCCAGTCTCGTACACAGCATTGCATACATAAGGCTTCCGACAGCCGAAGCATAAGGAATGCATTTCATGTCATCTATCTCCTTTTGCGTCTTAGGGCACATTTTCTTGGATAGATGGATTCCATGTCTGAAAGGTACGAAGCCTTTCTTGGAATCTTGCATGCTGAATCGTTTCAAGATAGTGTCTATATATGAAGCTTGGATAAGCCTATCATCCTTTTCTTGCGATCTCGAGTGATCTTGATCCCAAGGATGTGTCCGGCTTCCCCTAAGTCCTTCATATAAAACTGTTTTGAAAGCCATGCCCTTACGTCTGACAACACCTTCACATCATTCCCGATGATCAGAATGTCATCTACGTATGGTACTAAGAATACCAATGCAGTTCCGACATGCTTTTTGTACACACAACTTTCGAACTCGTTTTGATCGAACCCATAAGACTTTATAACATGATCAAAACATTGGTTCCAAGCTCTGGATGCCTGTTTGAGTCCGTAAATGGACTTCATGAGCTTACAAACTAGGTGTTCTTGGCCTTTTTCAATGAAGCCTTGGAGTTGTTGCATATAGATCTCTTCATCAAGACTTCCGTTAAGGAAAGCTGTCTTGACATCCATTTGCCAGATTTCAAAGTCGAGATACGCAGCAATCGATAAGAGAATACGGATGGACTTAAGCATGGCTACGGGCAAAAAAGTTTCCTCATAATCGATCCCTTCTTTCTGAGTATAACCTTTCGCCACGAGTCTTGCTTTGAAGTTTTCCACCTTCCCGTCCGGTCCTCTTTTTCTGTTATACACCCACTTGCAACCAATGGGTTTGACCCCATTAAGTGGTTAGACTAGCTCCCACACTCTGTTATGAAACATAGAACCCATTTCGGCTTTCATTGCTGTTTTCCAAGAATCTGCATCCTTGTCTTGGATTGCCTCGTCATATGTCCATGGGTCTGATTCGTCTTGTCCGGGAATCAAGTCCGAGGACTCTCCTATTCCCATGAATCTCTCGGGCTGTTTCACAACCCTCCCACTACGACAAGGCTCCGATTGTGTAAGTGTGTCGTTTGGTATGTCATCTTGTACAGTTGGCATTGAGGTTAGCCCTCTTAGCTCATTTGAAGGTAATCTCACTTTTGGGTCTTCTTTCGTTCATATAGTCTTCTTCCAAAAATCTAAAGTGGGTGCTTATGACCACCTTTTGATCTTGGGACCATAGAACATACACCTTTTTTGTTCCTCGGGGTATCCTACAAACAACCTTAATTCTGATCGAGGATCCAATTTTCTGGCTTCCTTGTCCAACACGTAGGCCGGACACCCCCAAATCCTCATGTGTCTCATACTAGGCTTGCTCCCAGTCCACAATTCTTTGGGAGTTTTGGGAACCGATTTGGATGGCACCAAGTTCAGAATGTAAGCCGTTGTTTCAAGGCATGACCTTTAAAGCGACTTGGGAAGATCCGCATAACTCATCATAGATCTAACCATTTCCAAAAGAGTTCTGTTTCTTCGCTCTGCAACCCCGTTTTGTTGAGGGGTTCCGGGTGCGGTGAGCTGGGATGCAATCCCTTCATCAGATAAGTAGTTCAAAAACTCATCGCTGAGGTATTCGCCTCCACGATCGGATCACAGAGACTTGATACGTTTTTCCCTATGATTCTCTGCTTGAGCCTTAAATTCTTTGAATTTCTCAAAGGTCTCAGATTTATGCTTCATAAGGAAAATATAACCGTACCTTGAGTAATCATCAATAAAAGTGACAAAATACTCATAACCTCCTCTTGCTTTTTGGTTCATTGGACCACATACACATCGTGTGAATGATCTCTAACACTTCTTTGGCTCTATTCCCCTGGCTCCAAATGCCCTCTTGGTCATTTTACCCTCCAAACATGATTCGCAGGTTGGAATTGGTTCAACTTGGAGAAACTCCAGTGAACCGTCTTTCACCAACCTTTGGATCCTCTTTGGATTTATATGACCCAATCTTAGATTCCAAAGAAGTGTCTTGTTCACGTCTGATGAACGTTTTCTTTTCTCGGAAACAGTTGATGTGTTATAGGATGCATTTCGTGAGTGGTGTGCACAGTTAATTGTATAGAGATTATTCGACAACGTTCCATGACAGATAAATTTATCAAAAAGAGAAATGGTAACAACTTTATTAAAAGTAACCGAATATCCATCATGAAAAAGTTTAGAAACTGAAATTAAATTCTTTCTAAAACTCGGAACGTAAAGAACATCTCTTAAAATTAAAACTATGTCTTCAAAAGACAGGTGCACTTCTCCCACTGCTTCAGCTGCCACTCTCGTAGCATCGCCCAGTGTGATGAGGATCTCACTCCCACTAAGTTGTCGGGTCTGCTTGAACCCCTGTAATGTGAAACAAACATGATCAGTGGATCCCGTATCCACCACCCATAAATGGGAGGCATACGCCGCTAAACAAGTTTCAACAACTAGTGCGTGAGAATTACCTTTCTTTCCATTCCTTTTGGGATTGGAACAGGCTGACCTCGATTGTCCTACTCTCCCGCTTTCCAAAACTTTCCTCATGCTTGATTCCATGCTGTTATTTGATGTTGAGTCTGCTTGGTTCAACTTTCTTCTCTTTTCATCATCCTTATCACCACTTGACCTAGGATGAAAAAAATTTCTTTTCCCAAGTTCTTTTCCTCGCTCCCTTTCCCTTTCAACCAAAGTGAGAGCATTTACAAGATCATCCACTGTAAAATCTAGATCTTCCATTAGATACTCAAGATAGTGGTGATTATAGCTCTTTGGTAAGAATTGGAGAATGAAATCAATCTTAGTCTTGAAATCACATTTTTCGCCGAGGATCTCAAGTTCCTCAAACAACACCATAACCCTAAGGACGTGCTGCGCTGCAGTCGTCCCTTTTTCCATTTTTAATTAAGCAATTTCTTGCTTCACACTTTGGATTGCCATATGGGTCTGATGTGCGAACATCGCTTCGAGATTCTGTAAGATGTCTGCAGCTGACTCATATTCTTGATGAAGGTGTCTCAACGCATCTGACAGATGTGCCAGAATTGTATCCTTCATCAATTCATTTGCCAGCTCCCATTCACCATAAATCATCTCATCCCATATTCCGGCGTCCTTAGTTGATTTTTCGGGTTTTGGTGTATCAAGTACCCATTTTGAAGGTGATGCGGTTCGGACAGGTTTTAATTTGTATTTCCAATCAAAATAGTTTTCACCAGTAAGCAAATTATCTTTAAGTATATTGGACAGTGGATTAGAAGGTTGCGACATGATGAACTGAAATAAACAATAATATGCATAAACACAAATATATCACAAGGTTCGATCACATGCATCATATTAAAATCTCAAAAAAATATGAACATGCATCAGCCAACATCTCAAAACAGTTTAAATAAGTCACGTGGGGTGGGTCATTATTTAAACACATTTAAGCAGGATACAAACAAGAACAGTTACAAACCTTTAATATCCAGATTAATAGTTGGCTCCCACTTGACCAATATAAAATTGACAGGGACTTCGGGGAAGTATATGCATATCAATTTTATACCTAAGTAATAACCATGATTAAATACAGGATTATTATTTCGTATTGAACGAGCCTTGTGGGGAGGGTCATCGTCTCCACTAATAATAACCCACAATCATCCATTTGAAATTCATTCATGTGAAAGCTATCTTTTGACCGTCCCGTGGGGGGAATTTCTCCAAAAGAATTCACAAATAAATAAATCATGGAGGTCAAAATTAATTCAATTTTATTATCCGGAATAAAATTATCAATTAATTATTTAAACATACTTAGTAATTTTGAAGGTGAGATTTTTCATTGGGCAACTCTCATGCAAATATATTTAAACAAATTAAATAAAGCATAAGATAGCACAATAATAAATCAAGCAAAGCAGAAAAATAAACATATTGGGCACAAATTATCCAATTATCATGGTTTGATTTTTCTTGGCTTGATCTTGAAGAAACACTGTCTTGAATTTCTCCCACTCGATTGTCTCGAAAAAAAAATACTCCATCTCGAAACGCCACGCCAAGTAGCTCGCAGCCGGGATGCACGCCAGATCCGCCGCCACTTCAGCCAAGTTCAACCTCGGCGACCGGCACTCCTCGGCAGGTTGTGCCTTGCGCGCCTCAGCTGACTGGGTAGGGTTTTTTTGTATCTCGGCGCGGTGACGATGGCGTACCCAGCGCATCAAGATATGCTCTCGCCGGCCTCGCCTTCGCCGGTACTTAGCGGCGCCCGCGCATCCGCTTGTGCCCTTCGCGCCGCAGTGCGGCCACGCGCGCTTGCCCGTCTTTCGGCTTTGTCTCGGCCTTTCCTTTCGGCTTTGTCCCTCGGCTCGCTCGGCCCTCGGCCTGCGCCACGTATGCCCGTGCGTGCTGTGTGCATCGGCGTCGCGCGCGTGCCTCCCTTGGCATGTTTCATGACGCCGCGCGCTACGCCCGATTCTGGATTTTATCCTTTAATTCTTCGTCTCCGTCTTTGTTTTCGATCCGATTACAATTTATTTACAAAAAAAAAAATAAATAAACTTAGATCTAGACTAGTCTATTACATTGATCAAATCAAACAAATCCAAATCTACTCGTGGATTTTCTCACGAGGCAAATTGAATCCGAACGAATCGAATTAAAAACCACAATTTATATACATGCATAAATAAACACATTAAATTCCATGACAATTGGATACCCGCAAAAGCAGATCTAGCAATTCTACTATCAATTTCAAATTTAATGTCGTAATTAAATTACAATTTAAAAAATTGAGCCAAAACCGTGGGCTCGATACCGCTTGTTGGGGAATAAGTTGCACGCAGATCTATTGGGGTGAATATTTAAATACAAATTTAATTCTTATAATTATTACTAGCATGAATTAATCCTATATTAATTCAAATAATAATCCAACAACATATCATGTATATAATTAATTCACGTAAATCCTACACATGCGGAATTCTACGAGTTTACGTGAACGTACCTCTTGGGATGGCAGTGATCTGGCTGATTAGACTAACCAAAAGAACTTCCCAAGTATCCTTTAATCCTTGTTCGACTATCCGGTGGTAGGACACTTGTGAACAATTAACAAAAGGAAAATAAATTATGTTGCACCACCTTTGTGGATTTTCTAATTTTTCCAGCACATGGAATTGTACTTGGGAATGAAAGAATCATCCTCTATTTATAGAGCACAAGTGGTCGAAAATTGTGGGCAAGATAATGTGGGAATATCTTTTCTTGATCTCCAAGAAATCTTGAATATATCTCCTATATTCTTTTTCCCATAATTATAATATTCCAAAAAATCCCACTTACTCTTTGTTATGGGATATTTTCGAAAATAATAGGCAAGAATCCAAGATTTGGATCTTCTTGAATTTATGAAATATTCTTGTATTTCAAGAAATACATATCTTCCATAATATCTTTTCAAGAAAATCAAGAAAATCTTTCTTGCTCTTTATCTTTCAAAAATTTTGAAATCTTCTTTATAAATAACCAAGTGGGAGATTTCTTGAATTTAATGAGATAATCTTGTATTCCAAGAATACATATCTTCATTCCATAACAAAATTCAAAGGAAATTTTTCTCCCCTTTTATCTATAAATTTCGAAAATAATTGGGAAAAATAAGCAACAATATTTATTTTATTTTAAACACCTTTTTTAGTTATTGGACTATATGTTGGGCTACTTAGGGGGCCTTTAGGAGAATTAAGATTTGACCTTTGAATGGATCTTGAGCCACAATATTATTCAAGCCCATAAATATTAATTAATCCCACTACATAATTAATATTGCACTATCCATCTTAACCCATATTAAATCAATATGGCTCCGGTTATTATTTCCGTGTTTAAGATTATCTAGCCCATTAATTAATTCAAGTCATTTGAAATAGCTTTCCGTTAATTAATATCTTTTGTCCTTGGTCAAGGAACGGTTCAACATTATTATCCATACCGGAAACTAATTCCACTTGCAAGATTTGGTATGATAAAGCTTATGAACCTCCCAAGGGAGCAAATCGAACAAGCATACTTGCACACGATTCTCCGTATTAAATCTTAGCAATCACATGTGACCAATAATATTGCCCAAGATAAAAAGTATTGAATCTCGTTGATTCTCTATCCATGATAAGTCAAAGCAATAGTTACCAAGATAAAAAGTATTGAATCTCGTTGATTCTCTAATTCTTCCTTGTTCAGTTCTGAAGAATTTGTCCTCCTGTAGGTCCTATTCAGTGCATCAGTCATGCACTAGTGTAATCTCTCGGTCAAGACAAGCCAATATGAGCCTTACACTTCAACCTTTCACAATGGGTTGTTCATTTCCATCTAGGTCGTGAATGACGTACTTTTAGTTACAAGGGACTGTTAATTTAAACTTCTGTGATCTGGTATCACTAAATTAACTACAATGTAACACGTACAAATTATTGAACAGTTATGCAGTAAATATATGTAACATTCGATAATATTTAAAGCATCAATGATAAACAATTTATTTCAGTAAATAAGTTCGAAATTCAGTTTTGATTATACAAAGTAAAAGCATACTTTCCAGTATAATCCCAACACGCGTCATACATACCCTCTCCCCACTTGGGACAGTTGGAGGACTCTCTTCGACTTCCTCTTCCAAACGGAGGATGAAGGCCGAGATAAGGGAGATAGAGAATGCCAAGAAAATGGTGCTGCCAGTCTTTACAGTGGGGGAAGAAACTAGCACGATCGAGTTCAGTGAGAAGGATAAAGCCGGAATAGTCTACCCGAATGTCGATCCCCTTGTGATCAAAGCAAACATCATGGGAACTACTGTGTGCCGGCTGCTAGTGGACAGGGGTACCTTCTGCAACATTCTCTTCAAGAAAACTCTGGATCAACTCGGGGACTATGATGCCTACATCAACCCATGCGACCACGTCGTGAAAGGCTTCGGTGATGCAACAGTAAAGCCGTCAGGGATGATTCGGCTGGCCGTCGAGTTAGTCTCTACTTTGAACAGTGAGGTTAGGGCAACTAGGCTGTTAGATTTTCTAGTGGTCGACCTCCCAAGTTCCTATAACGGCTTTCTTAGGAGGCCATTTGAGCACGAATTTGAGGCTGCGTCCTCAACTTTTTATTTTTCTGTAAAGTTCCCCACCAAAAATGGGTTGGTCGGCACCGTTAAGGGCGACCAGGTTGATGCAAGGGGTTGTTTAGTTTATTCTCTGTCTCGTTTCAATTCATCACTAGTATCTGGCAAGCAAATATTTGTAATAGATAGTGAAAATCAGTGTAAAGAATTGAACAATGAAAAGGCAAACAAGAAAAGAAGTTGTTGGTCCCGGTGGGAAAACCTATTTTACGCGTGCGGAAGCAAACATTTCGTGCGATGCATATAAAAACAGGGGTGAAGGAATGGTGATTACAGATTTTTGCGTTTTAAGCTCATGTGTTGTGTTTTGCTTATAATCGAATGCATATGACAATATAAGAACATAAAGCAATAAAAACACAACAAAGTATAGTGGTTCGGAGGCTCAAGCTCCTACATCCACTCTCCCTGTTCCTAGGGAAATTCCTTCCAACTGGACTTATCACCCTCTCGGGCTCGCCTCTTAGATGTTTAACGAGTTCACACTCCAATCGGGACTTATCACCCTCACTCGGGATTGCCTACCCTCCCTTTCGGGATTGCTAGATGTTTACCGAGTTCACACTCACCTACAAACTTAACCGACTGATTTGGGTAAGGTTTGTTTGGTTTCCAACTAGGTTAAGATTTTCCCTTACATTTGTTTAGCCTCAATGCTAAGGTTGGGAAAATCTCTCTAAGCTTAGGATACATCGTGGGTTGCTTAGATTGGGTTCTAGAACATTCTTTGAATATATTTGTATATCTATAGACTTGTGTTCTATGGTGGGAATGCTAGATGATTTGGCTTGGATGGATGTTTCATCATTTTCCATATTTCCACCACTTAATAATGAAGGAAGAACTTGTATTTATAGTGTGGATTTGAATGTTACCGTTGGATGGAGTCACATTCAAATCCATATTATTCTCAGTAACTTCTTTGCGACTTTTTCGGCTGGTTGTCTTCCTCTCATTGGTCCACGTCAACCGAATCTAACGGATATAATTCGGATATAATCTTGAGGATCTTGATTCGAGTCTCGGTTTATCTCGATCCTCGACTTCAGCCGAAGTTTTCGGGCTTCTTGGGGACTCGGGATTCTTGATTCGGCGGGACTTCTCTTGATGAATATATGACTTCTCTTGATGACTTCTTTCGATCGGTATGCAGATTTACGGTTTTTCGATATCGATTTCTTCTACTTTGATCGATCGGCTCACATGATCGGATCAATATAGCTTTCCAGTCGACATATCGGTTTATCTGCGCCGAATTAGTACATCGGTTAGCATATTAGGTTAGCATATCGGTTTTAGCTTTTGTCGATCTCAATCATATCGATTTTGATCATACGCTCATCTTCATATCGATCTCGATCACGTCGATCTCGATCGATCTCATCACTCCTCTTACGATCTGCAACCTTCTCTTACGATCTTACGGTGTCGGTTTCTTTCGTCGGCTTATGCGCTCTTGATCACCGGATCGGCTCATGCATTCTTCGATCCCGGATCAGCTTCGTACATTCTTCGATCACCGGATCGGCTAAATGCATTACGGTCATCGAACAGTCATCTGGTCATCGATCTTCGATCGGTGGCTTAGCTTTTCTTCTCTTCCGATTTTGCCTGCTCATCCGTTAACTCGAAACTCATCTAACTCATCCGATCTCGATCGGTCTAAATCTGCGACCTCGTCGATCTCGATCATCTACATCTGATTTCGTGAGTTCCCCCTCAATTTGTTCTCTCGTTCCCCCTCAACTTGTTATCTGTAGATTAGCTTCAAAAACACAAGTTGATAATGTTTTGGCATAATTCATCAAAACTAAAATATCCCAACAGAAGTCATAGCGACCTCGATCTAAGAATAGGGCCGGAACCTGGAGAGTTTCTAATCGAAGCCAAGATCAACGATCCCCGTCAAGATGGCTCGAGGGCCACCCCGGGGGAGGACCTCAAGAAAGTGAAGGTAGATCCAGCTCGCCCAGATCTAGAAGTCATCATAGGCTCCAAGATATCGGACGACCTGAAGGGGGAAGTCATCGACTTTCTCAAAAAGAACTTGGACGTCTTCGCATGGTCACACAAAGACATGGTAGGGATCGATCCAGAAGTCACATGTCATCGACTACACATCGACCCAGCTCGGAGGTCGATAGCCCTAAAAGAGGCAGAAATTTAGCCCGAAAAAATATGCAACACTGGCTGAAGAAGTGAAGAAGTTGCTAGACAATGACCTGATTATGTAGGCCGACCAGCCACAATGGGTGGCCAATGCGGTGTTGGTGAAAAAGTCAAACGGAACCTGGCAACTTTGCATTGATTTTACCGACCTCAATGAGGCTTGTCCGAAAGATTTCTTCCCCATGCCTCACATCGACCACCTGATAGACAACACGGCTGGGCATGAGATGATATCATTTATGGATGCCTTCGCAGGCTATCACCAGATAACCATGTACAAACCAGACCGACAACACACCTCATTCCTAACAGAGAAGAACCTCTACTGCTGGAAGATGATGCCCTTTAGCCTAAAAAATGCAGGGGCAACATATCAAAGGTTGGTCAACCACATGTTTGCCGATCAAATCGACAAGTCGGTAGAGGTTTACATCGACGATATAGTCATCAAAAGCCTGAAGAGGGAAGACCACCTTGTGCACCTCGCGCAAACCTTCGACATCCTAAGGAAATTCAACATGAGACTCAACCCCAAAAAGTGCAATTTTGGAGTTGAATAGGGGAAGTTCCTGGGGTATTTGGTCAGCAAGCGAGGAATAGAGGCGAATCCAGCAAAGGTCAAGGCCATTCTGGATATGGGGACACCTCGAAATACGAAAGAGGTGCAAAAACTGACAGGATGCCTGGCTGCCTTGAATAGGTTCATCTCCCGAATGGGGGATAAATGCAAGCCAATGTTCGACATGATTCGGAAGAAATCAAAGTTCGAATGGACACCCGAAAGCCAGGAAGGCCTTGATAAAATCAAAGCTTACTTGGCAGACATGAGCATTTTATCCAAACCTGTCCCGGGAGAGAAACTTTTTTTATATCTTGCGGCGTCAGAAACCGCACTATGTGCAGTGCTCGTCCGGGTAGAAGGTCAGAGTCATCTTCCCATTTATTTCGTCAGCCAAACGCTGAACGAGACCGAGCAACGCTATCCATTACTAGAAAAGTTGGCATATTCACTAGTCATGAGTGTAAGGAAGTTGAGGCCATACTTTTTCGATCATCAAGTCGAAGTTGTTACTTCCCTGCCTCTAAGGAATGTGCTCCGCTGACCTAATACAACGGGCGGATGCCTCAAGTGGGCTATTGAGGTCGGACAATACGGAGTAACTAATGCAACTCGGCTGGCAATTAAAGCTCAGGCACTAGCCGATTTCATTGTCGAACTCACCTTCTCTTCAGAGGCCAGCAGTTCAGCCAGTTCGCCTTGGCAGTTATTCATAGATGGATCAGCGACTTCCCACAAGTCGAGCGCCGGGGTAGTCCTGATAAGTCCGGAGGGCATCTCGTTTCAGAACGCCATCACTTTCGACTTCCCCGTGACAAACAACGAGGCCCAATATGAAGCACTCATCAGCGGCCTGAAGATGTCAACAGCAATGGGCATCAAGAGGCTGCAGGTACACACGGACTCGCAGCTCGTGGCATGTCAAGTCTCGGGGGAATATGAGGCCCGAGATGATAGAATGGCGGCCTACCAAGAGGTGGTCAAGGTACTATGTCAGAAATTCGAATAAATCCACATTAAATTAGTTTTGAGAGATCAGAATTCACGAGCCGATGCTCTGGCATGGCTAGAAACTTTAGAGGGGCCAGCAGAGATGAAGGATGTCGCCATCACAAAACTCTCCCACCCCTCCACTGCTCTAATAGTGGTCTCGACCCTAGAAACCCTGACAGTGAACTGGATGACACCCATCATTGAATACTTGACAAATGGTCTCTTGCCGCAAGACAGAATTCAAGCTCGACAGTTACAACTGCGAGCCGCATGATATACGATGATCAACAACGAGTTGTACAAAAGAGGCTTCAACATTCCACTACTTCGATGTATCACACAAGAACAAGGGCAAGCCATCCTAAGGGAGATACATGAAGGTGTATGCGGAAACCACGCTGGGGGGCAATCATTGGCTCACAAAATCACAAGACAAAGGTATTTTTGGCCAACCTTAAGGGCCGGCGCCATCATCTTCGCACGCAAGTGCCATAAATGCCAAATTTACGCACCATCCATCAAAGTCACTCCAGAAGAACTCACAAGCATCCTCAGTCCTTGGCCCTTTGCAAAGTGGGGGATACACATTATCGGGCCGCTCCCAACAGCTCCAGGCTCAGTCAAATATGCCCTGGTCGCGGTGGATTACTTCAAAAAATGGGCCGAGGTTGAGGCCTTGGCAACCATAGATCAAGATCACGTCATCAAGTTTATATGGTGGAATATCATCTGCAGATTCGGTCTGCCGCAGGCCATTATATCAGATAATGGAAAACAGTTCGATGGCCTCAAAATCGGCAACATCTTCAAAAAATGGAAGATCGCAAAGCTCTTCTCAACTCCATACCACCCTCAATTGAACGACCAGGTCGAGGCTATGAGCAAGATCATCAAACACACGCTGAAAACCAAGATTTAAGGGGAAAAAGGAAAATGGGCTAGCGAGCTGCTAGATGTGTTGTGGTCGTACAGGATGACCTGCCGAAATTCAACAGGGGAAACTCCCTACTCCTTGGCCTTTTGGACCGAGGTAGTCATACCTGCGGAGGTCGATTTCCCTAACCTCCGCATGAGTTAAGTTGCGATCGACCACAACGATGAGGCTTTAGCCAGAAACCTGGACCTACTCAAAGAAAAACGACTAGAGGCCAACATGAGAAACGCGAGATATAAACAACAATCAGAGAAGTACTACAACTCTAAAGTGTGACTTCGACAATTCAAAAAGGGGGACTTGGTGTTGAAGAAAATGTTTGGTGCATCTAAAGGGACTTTTGGCCCGAACTGGGAAGGGTCGTTCAAGGTCACCAGAGTCCTGTCAAATGGCGCCTACGAGCTCAAAAATCCAGATGGCACTAAGGCTCAGTACCCATGGAATGCAGCTCACCTAAAGAAGTACTATCAGTAGATTCGAAATTGCATCCTTGTAAACCAATCGACCAATCAATAATAATGTCAGTTCCTCTTTTCAAAATTCCTGTGTTTAAACTAAGGGGGTCGGATATATAAAAATATCAACCACCTGAAGTATGAATTTCGACATACTGGCGGCGAGATCACCATCCAAAGAGGTGTGATCCTCCCCCGACTTTGTAAGACGACCAAGCAAAGTTTAAGAAAAATCGCATTGACAATAAGACGATAAGAACCAAAGCAATTGTAAAAGTCGCATAAGGAAATCAAGTCAGCATAACAAAGGAAGGAAAAAGACGGGATTTTCATTAATGACAAAGGCCCGAAGGTCGGTACATTATAGAGTTCGAAGGATGATTACATCAAGCGACCTAAAGCCAATGGAAAACAAAATACATCAAGACACAAATTCTGATATCCTACCAACTATCTACCACTGCTCGATTTCACTACGACCTCTGGGCAGACTCCAACTTCAAAGCGTGTTAATCAAAAGTATTGTTGGGGATGGGGTTCAACAACTTCTCAATCTCCTTTTTCTTATCAGGATTCTTGATGTTATCATTCTTAAGAACAACCAGAATCTCGATAAGAATCCCCATCAGAGGCTGGGAATGATAACACTCCCAGTAGGGTCAGCGCCCGACCTCTCAGCGACCTCCTCCCCTGCAACTTTTGGCGGAGGCCGAGTCACGTCAAGTTGGGTCTCAAGGACCGCATCAGTAGAGCCCAGCTGTGTCTCGTCAGGATCGGGAGTGGGGTACACAATCCTGTCCGGGTTGGCAAAGAAGGAGAGGTCGACGCCCATGCCCTCCAAATTTTTGATCTCTAGTAAGATGTTAGGGGCAGGAGGGTTGTCACGGACGTAGTCGGCCAGCTCGGTGACAAACCCACTGAGGTCGCCAGTGGGATTCACGTTATGGAAGATCCGAATGGCCCCAACGAAGGCCATCACATAGGAAAAATTGGCATTCAGCTCCTCGACCCCTTGAACTGTGCCTCCTTGGCGACCAACTCCCTCTTGGCCTCGACCAGCTCGCCTTCAACCCGAGCCACGCTCGCCTTCTCCACCGCGAGCATGCCCTCAGTATCCCCCAAGTGATTCTCAAGAGCAGAGATTCGCTGGGTCAGCTCGGAGTTGGACGTCTCTAGTTTTTTCTGAATCTCGGCCGCGGAGAATATCGACTTGGCTTGATCAGTAACCCTCTGCTGCGCCTTCCTCAGGTTTTTGAGCTCGGTCTCTAACTGAGCACTGGATTTCTCTAGGTAGAAGGCCGCCTTCTGGGAGTGGGCAAGGGCCGAATACAGGTTGCCCATCACCCTCTGACGGCGAGCGTTGGCGTGGTCCGTCTGCGTCCAACCCCGGGGCAGATTCTGCAGGGCCCGGGAGAGATAAAAGGCCAGCCTTCGAGGACCCCTTCCGAAATGAGCTGGCGCGACCTCAAGAAGCTCAATGCCACCGATGAGAATTTAGCCGGTGTGATGTCCGGGCTACAGGAAAATGCAAGTCGTTAGCAGAGTAATGATAGAGACCAAGGGAAACACGAGTGGACACACTTATTCATTAACCCGATCTTCATCCCAGCCCAACCAGAAGTCATCCCCTAGATGACGGCTTCCTTCCGGGGTGGAGGCGGGCTGTGAGGTCGGACGGAGCGGCGTGTTGGGGTTATACTGAAAAAATTATGCTTTTTACTTTGTATAACCAAACTGAATTTCTTATTTATTTTACTGAAATAAATTATTTATCACTGTTGCACTAAATATGAATGAATGTTATATATATTTGTTGCAAACCTGTTTGATAAGTAAGTACGTATTACGTTGCAGTTAATTTGGTGATACCAGATCACAGAAGATCAAATTAACAGTCCCTCGTGATTAAGTACAAATTCACAACCCAGATGGAAATGAACAATCCATCATGAAAGGTTGAAGTGTAAGGCTCAGATTGGCTTGTCTTGACCAAGAGATTACACTAGTGCATTATGATGTGCGCTGAATAGGACCTACAGGAGGATAAATTATTCGGTACTGAATATAC
Source organism: Stenogyne calaminthoides (assembly GCA_037126765.1). Classification (NCBI taxonomy): domain Eukaryota; kingdom Viridiplantae; phylum Streptophyta; class Magnoliopsida; order Lamiales; family Lamiaceae; genus Stenogyne; species Stenogyne calaminthoides. Next base: position 33,376,793 of record JBBCBC010000008.1, on the reverse strand, counting down.
AAGAATTAGACCTCAGTGGTTCGTTATTTCTTAATCTCTGTTCCTTAAATAGGATCGTGTGAAATTAATAACTATTGCTTTGACTTATGATGGGAAGAGAATCAATGTGATTCGATACCTTGTATCTTGGGCAATATTATTGATTACACGACGATTGCTAAGATTTAATACGGAGAATCGTGTGCAAACACAACTTACTCGATTTGTCCCCTTGGTGGGCTCAGAATCTTTATCATACCAAATCTTGCAAGTGGAAATTTATTTCCGGTATGGATAATAATGTTGAGTTGTCTTTACTCCAAGGACAAAGATATTAATTAATATAAAGTTTGTTCAGTGGCTTAATTAAATAATGGACTAAGATAATCTTAAACACGGGAAATAATGACCGGGAGCCATATTATTGTGAAGTCGTAATGTGGGTTAAGATGGATAGTTCAATATTAATTTTATAGTGGAATAAATTAATATTAATGGGCTTGAATAATATTTTGGCTAAATATTAAAGTTTCATAGCCCATTGGAGGTCCAATTTTAATTCTCCTAAAGGCCCCTCAAATAGCCCAAATTAAAGTTCAATTAATGAAAAGAAGAAGAAAATATTTTGCCTATTTTTCCATGATAATTTTCGAAAAATTGTGTAGGAGAGAGAAAAAGATTTTTCTTGATTTTCTTGGAAAGATCTTATGGAATAAGTATTCTTGAGATACAAGTTTATCCCATAAATTCAAGAAAGGAAAAAGATCTTATTTTCTTCCTACTTGTATGAAATTTTCGAAAATTAAGGAGCAAGAGAGGAGGAGAAGATTTTGTTGGGAGATATTTTGGGAAATAGAGTATATTGGATATATTCTAGATTGTATCTTGAGGAAGAAGCAAGGAAATTTCCCAATTCCCAACTTGATCTAAAATTTTCGTCCCCCCTAGTCCTATAAATAGGGGATGAATTTTTCATCCCCAATGTAATTCCATGTGTTGGAAAAATTTGAAATCCACAAAGGTTGTGGCAAATATTTTTATTTTCTCCTTTAAATTAAAATCGTTCGTTGAGAATCCTTCCACCGGATTACGTTTGTGGATGTGGGACATATTTGAGAAGGCACTTTGGGTTGATCCATCGTCTCAACGGTTGTCTCTACAAGAGGTATGTAATCTCGTAACTCCTAGATTCCACATGCTTAGGATTTATGTGGATTACATGTATGCATGTTTCTTATTTGCTTGTTTAATTATTATGTTGAATTGATTTAGGATTAATTCATGTTAGTAATTAATTGACTAATTTAAATATGTATTTAAATTCATCTCGAATAGATCCGGGCACCCCATATTTCCCAACACGGCGACCTCCCTATCCCTCGGTTTATCTCTGACCGATATGAGCCTATCTCCTCCCTCATCCTCTTCTGAGCTGGCTCGGAGTCTGACGGAGTCGGCCCCATGGATTTCCTCTTCCCCTTATCGGCTGCAGAGGGACCAGTGGGGGTCGAGCTTGGAGGAGGGGCATCGGTAGTCACCACACGTCTCATCTGGCCGAGCACAGATTTCTTCTGGGTCGCCATCACGGAAGCCAGCGGTTGACGTCGGTAAACGGGGATGTTAGGGACTGCCCACACAAAAAAATCCAATCAGTTAAATCCCGTACTGCTATCAACAAAGTACTGGCACACAAACTTACAGGAAATCTTGAGATGACGAGGATATGTGTACATGCCGGCTTTAAGTCGGTCAAGCTCGGAGTTCAGGGCGTTAACATCTTCACCAGCTCGGGGGAGGATCGCGAGCTATGTTAAATGCCTCCAGGAAATCCTAGTACAGCTCGGTCGACTGTGGAGCAAACACTGCAAGATAAAAAGAGAATTAGATCAGTACGACTTTAGAATTAAAGGCATAAGGTTTACCATGTTCAACTCGAGCTGCATAATTTGTCGGAACGTGTATGGGCAATGTGCTCGAAGGATCCACAGACTCCCACGCCCCTCCAACGAACCACCATTTCCTGTGCCAGCCCTTGACCTTGTTGGGAATCCAACTCACGAGCTCCTTACCCTTACGAAGTCGCACAACGTTGTAACCACAGGCTTGGGCAACGAGCATCATCACATAAGAAATTCCACCCGAATTCGACAATCGATATAGTCCGCTTGTCCCTAAGACGGTCATTGTAGAGAGAATGTAGTTCCAATCATTTGGGGTAATCTGCGTGAGGCTCTGATTCCAGGCCGCGAGCAGATGGGAAATAGTCGGATGCAGCGGAAAGTGGATTCCTGCCTCCATGGTGTGCTCGTTCACTGCGATAGTCCCTGGCGGTGGCTGTTCGGCGCTCTCATCAGAAGTATCCCCATAGAAATGTACATCCCGGGGCACCTTGTACAAATGACGTAGCGAACGCACATTCCGATCAGATAGAACTGATCGATATTTCCCTTCAGACGCCACGAAAGCCGACTTAACCGACTTTTGGTAGAGACATTCAGGTGGTTTTATGGAGCTCGAGCCTCGTAAGAGTTATAATCAAAAGCCCATTCGAAGGCCCCATAATCTTGGGCCGGGGCAGAGAGGCCCACCGACATCGTCTTCTCCGGTATGGCAGTATGGAGAGGGCTAACATTCAGTGCAGGGAGGTGGGTGATCTCTGCCAATTCCTCCAAGAACTATTCATCATCACCCTCATCATTACCATCATCGTCCCGATTATCACTTGGGGCACCAGCAGTCTGGGGTACCCCCACATTGGCGGCGGCGGATCTAGAGCCATGGTGGCGGCGAAGTTGAGAGATAACAACATTGTTCTCATCCGAGGACGACAGAATCATGGGACGAGAGGTGGTGGGAGTCATCGAAGAGTCGACAGCCATAACAAAGATTAAAAAGCAGGGGAGTTTTTACCTGAATCAATACTCGTCGAGTTCTCGAAAGTTCATTGGAAAGATGTAGGATTTCAAGAGGGTTTTTGCAGAAGACGAAGAAGGATTTAAGCCCAAAACCCTCGCCTATTTATAAATAAGGAAGAAGGGCCAAGATGCAATTAAATCAAACTTCAAGCCCGCCTCATCAATATAATCGCGGGGATCGCGCGTGGTCAACACCGCGATCCCCCATTGGGTGCAATCTATCAAGCCGATTCACAAGATCAAGACGACGATTCGCCTGCCCGAGGATGACAACTCACCGCAGGAACACTTCCCTATGTCGACTTACCGTAGGTCGGAAGAATAATGATTCAAGTCCAGGTCCCGATGCAAGCGCGCGACCTCGACTTGAGGGGCAATTGTTGTAGCATGGATAAACCCGACCCCTGGGTTAGTCGCATGAATGGCAACTCGCCTCTCCAATGCTATGAGAGGCGACCTGGACTCCAAAGGGTCTTTAGATCGACTTGTTTATCAAGACTGGGTGCCTTGTCCAAAGCCACGTAAGAAGTAAGTCACCAGATGACTCACAATATTCACCTAAGTCGCAAGCCGACTTTCTCTATATGTCCACAGGTCGCAGCCCGAGTCTTGTCACTGTAAAGGAATGTATTCAAGTTTATTAGGGAGCGGATTTTGAGGACCTAATGAGAATAAGTGTATCAAATACCGAAGATCTCGGTCAAAGATCGCGGGATACTCATCCGGTCCGTCTCCAACCCTAAAGGGCCGATCGTCCAGGCTTATAAAGACCCTAAAACCTAGTTTCTAGTCTATAAATACTTCATGTCATGTTCATTGTAAAGGATCAAAAATCTTAGTATTCTAGGCAGAAATTATAGTGGAATTACCTGGCTTGGTTGCCCCCAGACATAGTCTCATTTATAGACAAACTGTGTAATCAAATATCGTCTCTTTTACCAGTTCTGATCGCTTGAATTGTCGTACTATTAGCTAGTTATTATTTGTTGGCCAGGACACATAAACCGGGCACAACAGTCAAGATCAAAGTTAGGAATATACAATGTAACGTGATCTGATTCCTTTTCTTTAATGCTTAACTGATCTATTTTCTGAGCATTAGGTACATCTTTGTTGATGTTGCCACCGATGTTACAACATTGGTTACAACATCAGTATTCGTCCTTTCTTCTTAACCACTAACACTTCTATGTTCAATGTTGTCTTTGATGTTGTTGACTGCAGGTTGACGATCTAGGTTGTTCTGTAAGATTCCAGAAGGTTCCACAAGCTTCAAGAATCGAGTAGAAGGGACTAGATCATGCGACTGTTTTCAGAAGATTGGAGAAGACCCACTACCTGGGCAGTTACAAAGATCATGGAAGAGTGGATTGAAGAGTTTCTAGATCCTTCAAGGAGGCTCCAGTAAAGCCACACGAAGTCTATATATAGAAGACCTTGATGTTCACATCAAGTGCCGAACATTGCCATATATCGTGTGTTGTTTAGTCGAAGCAACAACCAAGTATCAACTGTAGAGTGCATGAGTGCATCCAGAGTGATAGGGTCGTTGTTGTGGAGTTATTTTACCATAGAGAGTAATTGTAGGGTTTACAATACCTCGAGTTGGTGCTAGATTTGTTTTATGTGGAGTGTTAGTCTCAATGTTAGATAGTTTCACACTCATAGAACAAGTCACCTTTGGTAGTGTAGAGATACACCTAGCCTTTAGATCATTTGCTTGATCTTGTTTCAAGGGGATTCGATTTGTGAACCTCTTTGTACTCATTATTTTGATAAATAGTGATTCCGGCCATAAGGCTTCACAATCTATATTGATATAGATTGTGCAAAGTCTTTTTAATTTCGTGTGTTGTGTTTTACGAGTCTTCCATTTGTTTTCATTTGTTTAATTGTTACTTTGAGTGTTCCAACATTCAGTGTAACATTACTCTGATTTTACTAAACACAACCCCATGTCTTTCACACACACTTTCAGTTGGCACCAAAGCCAAAACTTGTTTTTACTAAGTTAGATCCTGTGTCAAGTGTTTTTTTTTTTTTTTGTTATGGTGATGGAATATCCACTTACTCCACAAAGTTTGAGACCACCAATCCTTGATGGCATAAACTATGCGTATTGGAAACCAAAGATGGGGATGTACATCAAGTCAATTGATGAACGTGCCTGGAGAAGTATACTTTCAGGATGGACACCTCCTAAGAATGCTGCTGATGAAGAAGGAGAAGTTACAATCAAACGCGAACTGGATTGGACTAATGAAGAGAGTACAACTGCTAGCTACAATTCTAAAGCTTTGAATGCAATATTCACATCAGTTGATATGACTATGTTCAAGATCATATCAACATGTGTTTCTGCAAAAGAAGCTTGGGATAGATTGCAAGAGCACAATGAAGGTTCGGATAGTGTTCGAAGGTCCAGACTTCAAATGCTTGGGACAAAGTTCGAGAACTTGAAGATGAAGGAGGATGAAACAATTTCTTCTTACAATGAACGGGTCACTAAAATTGCAAATGAAGATCAATCTCTTGGAGATCCCAACTCCTATATGAAATTGGTTCATAAGATTTTGCGTACTGTACCTAAGTGCTTCGATGCAAAAATTTGTGTAATTGAAGAGGCAAGGGATACAAATACACTAAGTCAAAATGAACTGATCAGCATCCTACGTGTGTATGAAATGAATACAATTGAGAAGGATGACAAAGCTGATGCAAAGAAAGTGGTGGTATTCAAAGGTGAAATATCTTCAAATGCTGAGGAAATGCCTATTGTGACTGAAGCTGATTCAGAGGATGATGTTGCTGACATATGTTCCAACCCCGAGGAGTACATTGCTTTTATGACAAAGCAATTCAAAGCTCTTATGAAAAAGAGGAATAGCAAGTTCAAAGGCAACATTCAACCAAAGATTCAGATAAACAACTCTCCACAAACCATTGAAAAGAAAGGTAATGCATTCCAACCAAGGAAAATTGGTAAAGGCAGGTATGACAAAATTGACCCTGAGTATAGAAAGTCTGTTCAATGTAATGCATGTCATGGGTATGGTCATTATGCGAATGAATGTGCTAATACCTTGCTTAAACTAAAATTGAACTTCAATGCTACTTTAACTGATGAATCTGATGAAGAGCATGAATAACAAAATGAAGAACGTGTATTTTATGCTAGAATAGACTATGATGATTCCTTAGATGATGATCTGGATTATTCTGATTCTGATGTTGAAACAGATGTTACCACATCTGGAGTAACATTAGATGAAGTTTGTTCTGATAAAATTGTTAACTGTTTTAATGGTTTAATTAATGATAAAGGAACATCTGTTGTGAATAGTGAACCATGTAGATCAGGTTGTAAAGATTTGTTTGACAAATGGGAATCTCAAAATCTGATTCTAAAGTCTATGACTAAGGAAAATGATGACTTGAGAGACTCACTAACCAAACTTGAAGTTGTCTTAACAAGAAAGGATTTGGAAATTTCTAAACTAAAGGAAGAATTGAAAAGTTTAACTTTGTGTTTTAAGAAAAATGCCAAAGGAACAGAAATGTTGAAAGATGCTTTGATGGTTGGTAAATCTGACACTACTTGTCTTGGTTTTGAAACTACTTCTAAAAGCTTTAAACCTGTGGAATTTGTTAAAGCTGGAGAAAAGACAAACGTTGAAACTCCAATGAAAACAAAAGTTCACATTAAGAAGAAGAAAAAGAAGTATGTGTGTCACTATTGTTCTGGTCATGGTCATATTCGTCCTTATTGTGATAAATTGAAAGAGGACATGAAGGTGTTACAAGCTGAAGTTTCTGAGTCACAATGTGCTAAAACTGAATGTGTCAGTAAACTAGATGTGACTTGTAATGTTGTGTATACATCTCTGAAAGCATGTGTGCCTGGTTTATGGTATTTTGATAGTGGTTGTTCTAGGCACATGACTGGTCAAGTGAATTTCCTGTCTGATTATGAAAAATTTGATGGAGGAAATGTCACTTATGGTGGTGGTTCAAAAGGGAAGATTGTTGGGAAAGGTACTCTCAATGTTGAAGGATTTCCTAAGTTGTCTAATGTCTTACATGTTGAAGGTTTGCTTGCTAATTTGATTAGTATAAGTCAACTATGTGATGACAATTTGCATGTCAAGTTTGATAAGAATTCTCGTTATGTTCTGAATAATGAAAATGAGTGTCTTATGACTGGTAATAGGTCAATTGATAATTGTTATCTTATTGGAACTAACAATGTTTGCAATCTTGCCAAAAATGCTAAAGAAGTTTTATGGCATCAAAAACTTGGACATGTTAACTACAGGAATATCCAGAAACTTGTGAAGATAGGTGTTGTAAGAGGTTTGCCAATGCTGAATATAGGAGAAACCATAATTTGTGGTTCTTGCCAGAAAGGTAAACAGGTCCGAATGTCACACAAGATGTTGTCACATTGTTTGACAACACGGTGTTTTGAGCTGCTACATATGGATCTTATGGGTCTTATGGAAACAGAAAGTCTTGGAGGTAAAAGGTATTCATTGGTTGTGGTAGATGACTTCTCTAGATATACCTGGATTGAGTTTTTGAAAGAAAAATCTGAAACTTTTGCTGCTTTTAAGATTTTGTATAAAAGGTTTAAAACTGTATAATACTTGAAAGTGAGTAAGATTAGGTCAGATCATGGTAGGGAATTTGAAAATATCTTGTTTTCTAATTTCTGTGAAAAGAAGGGTATAACGCATGAATTTTCATCTCCTAAAACTCCACAACAAAATGGAATAGCTGAAAAGAAGAATAGAACTCTTCAAGAAATGGCTAGGGTAATGTTGCAAGTTAAACATCTTTCTAAAAGGTTTTGGGCTGAAGCATTAAACACTGCATGCCATATTATTAACAGAGTTTTTATGAGGCCACAAAGTTCAAAAACTGCTTATGAGATTCTGAGCAACAAGAAACCAAATTTGAAATATTTTCATGTGTTTGGTTGTGTGTGTTACATTCTGAATGATAGAGACCAACTTCAAAAGTTTGACTCTAAAAGTGACAAAGGTTTTTTCTTAGGCTATTCTAGAAATAGTAAAGCCTATAGAATTTTCAACCTTAGGTTAAACATTGTTCAAGAATCTGTGAATGTTGTTTTTGATGATACAACTAACATAGTAGGAAAAAGTACTGAAGAAGATGTGTCTGAGCATATTGAGATTTCTGCTGGAACTGGAAATTCTGGAAATTCAAAGGATGTTACACCTAATGCCACAGCATCTGGGACAACATTCTCTAAAAATCCAAAAATAGAAAGTTCAGAGAGCAATACTCAATACACTCATGACAAGGTACCTGCTTCCAGAATTATGAAAAGCCATCCTTCAAACCAAATCATTGGTGATTCTTCTGTTGGAGTACAAAGATATGATGAGATCTGTTTGTATGTCTTCTATATGCAACATGGTTAATTTTGAATGTTATCATTCTATAATTGAGCCTAAAAATGTCAAGGAAACCTTAAGTGATGAAAATTGGATAAATGTTATCATCAAAAACTTAATCAGTTTGAAAGGAATGATGTTTGGACACTAGTTCCAAGACCTGGTAACACTAATGTTATTGGAACCAAGTGGATTTTTAAGAACAAAACTGATGAGTCTGGAAACATAGTAAGGAACAAGACTAGATTGGTTTCCCAAGGATACACTCAAGTTGAGGGTATTGATTTTGATGAAACATTTGCACCTGTAGCTAGGATTGAATCTATTAGATTGTTATTGGCTATTGCATGTTTTATCAATATCAAATTGCATCAAATGGATGTAAAGACTGCTTTTTTGAATGGTATCTTGAATGAAGAAGCTTATGTTGAACAACCCTTAGGATTTGAAGATCCTCACTATCCTGATCATGTTTATAAGCTTAAGAAAGCATTGTATGACTTGAAACAAGCTCCTAGAGCTTGGTATGGCAGATTGACTGACTTTCTTTTGCAGTTTGGTTTTGTTAGAGGAGAAGCAGACATGACTTTATTCATTAAACAGGTTAATGAAGGGTTGATGATTGCACAAATTTATGTTGATGACATAGTATTTGGAGAAACATCAGACAAGATGCTGAATGAATTTGTTGAGGCAATGTCATCTACATTTGAGATGAGCATGGTTGGAGACTTGAATTACTTTTTAGGTCTGCAGATCAAGCAAAAAGATGATGGAATCTTCATTTGCCAAAGAAAATATGCAAAGAACCTGGTTAAGAGATTTGGTCTTGAGAACTCGAAGCATATGAAAACACCTATGGGATCAACTCAGAAGTTGAACAAAGACAGTGCTAGTCAAGATGTTGATCACACACTGTACAGATCCATGATAGGTAGTCTTATTTATCTTACCTCTAGTATACCTGACATTATGTATAGTGTTTGTATTTGTGCTAGGTACCAAGTTAATCCAAAGGAATCTCACATGAATGTTGTGAAGAGGATTATCAGATATGTTGCTGGAACAACAGATCTTGGTATATGGTATACAAAGGACACAAGCAGTGTATTGACTGAATATAGTGATGTTGATTGGGCTGAAGACATTGATGATAGGAAAAGCACAAGTGGTGGATGCTTTTACATGGGTAACAATTTGATTTCCTAGCATAGTAAGAAACAAAATTGTGTTTCACAATCTACTGCAGAGTCTGAGTACATTGCTGCTGGTAGTTGTTGTACACAACTTTTGTGGTTGAAAAAGATGTTTGATGACTATGGACTTGAGAATGATATTCTGACTGTGTTTTGTGATAATACCAGTGCTATTAACATTTCTAAAAACCCAGTACAACATTCTCTTACCAAGCACATAAGTATAAGACATCATTTCGTAAGAGACCTTGTCGAAAACAAAATTGTGAAGTTAGAGTATGTTCCCACTGATAATCAACTTGCTGATATTTTTACTAAAGCCCTTGATCATGAGAGGTTTTCCTTTCTGAGGAAATCTCTTGGTTTGTGTATTATCTGAGTTCTGTAGGGTGGATGTTGCAACAAATGTGTCAACATTTGAAGCAACATCAGGTTTGATTTTTGTAGCACTTGGTTAATTTGATTGATTCTCACTGATTAAATGATATTTTGGGTAAAATTCTTATTGAGTCAAGTCATTGTGATTTTCTGGACACACACTTCTTAAATGCACAAAAAGAAAAGAAAAGATACACACATTGGATGTAATCTTTCACTGAGTAACTATGGAGCACGAAGCTCGCTACTGCGATGTCTTCTTTTCAAAAGGTGATTGATATAACATCAGTTTGCTCATAATCCACTGAGTAACTATGGGGCACGGAGTTCTCTACTACGATGTTCTCTTTTCAAAAGGTGGATCAATATGAGTTAAGTGTATGAAAAGAAAAAATGAAAAGTGCAACATTGGCTGAGTAAATCAGGCAAAATGAATGTTGAAGTGTGTGTGTGTCGTTCTTGATTACAACATTGACTTGATTTAACTGATTTTTACTTGGATAATCATTTAATTGTGACTATTTGATTAAATTGATTATTTAATACAAAAATTGGCAACACTTTATTTAATTTCAGTTTGTACATTATTTTTTTGTTTTTCGGGCAGTTTGTTTTGTAAAAATTGGCAGAAATCACGTGGTTTGGATATTGGAAGTAGTGGGAGTGATGGTTTCATCACATTGCACCCCATGATCTCCATTTCTAAAACTTTCACTTTGTGGGATCATGACTTGTAACATGCTGATTTCGGATTCTATTTAAGGATCGAATGGGTGTTGGTTGTTATACTGAAAACTTGTTTTGAGTTTTGCGTACTGAAGTTTGAAGAAGTTGAGGTATTACTGGTTTTGTCATAAAGTATTAGTTGGAATTGAATTTTTAGTTCTATTTTGTCACTAACACTTTTGATTTATATAGCAAAATGGCTGGAAATCAAAACACTTTGCCAAACACGCCTTCAAACCCTTCCTCTGAAAACCCTGAAATCGCGAACCCGCTACACCTTCTTGTATCAATGGCGACTTCGATCAATTCACCAAATGCCACACCTACTGCTCAATCATGCAACCCAACACTCCAGAATCCATTAAATCCTGAACCAATTTCAGTTGCATTCTCTGAAACTGAATATCCGTTGAATGTGAGTGAGGCGATCATTTCGCTTCAACGCTCTAAAACTCCTGCAACGATCACTTTTGGAGAATTTGAGGTAAACATCCTACCATTCTCGAATGTCTCATCCTTCTCGAACCCTCCTCGTGGTGTTTTCCTAGATGATTTCACTGTTGGGGCCGAAAATTCAAAACCTGCTGCTGAGAATGTTGAGCCCGCGCAACCCGATGCTCAAGCTGATGTTGAGATGGAAGATACTTCCATGGGGGAGCCCGTTGAGAAAGCTAAGGTTAACACTGCTGCTGCTGGTACTTCCTCCAAGAAGCCGAAGAGGAAGAGAAGCCCTGTGAAACCAAGAAGAAGGTCGAACCGCTACAAGCCCAGGGTTGACTACTCTGAAACAAAGAGTGGTAAGATTTCTGATTTGGGACAAGCCTCAAGGCCTATTGTTGTGTCTGATTCATCTGAATCAGAAAAGAGTTTGAAAGAGGCTGAAGAAAATGAAAAATCTGCTGAGGAAATTGAGTACTCTGTTGAGAAGAGTGTTGATGAGAAGAGTGAGAAATCAATTGTCAAGAAATCATCCAAGTGAAGCATAAGAGGAAGACCGAGGCGATTTTGAATGGTCGATGATGGGGATCGCTAATGTTTGGGATGCCGATTCGGAGAGAGTTTGGGATGAAATCATTCCTTGGAAGTGAATTGTTAGCTAGGAATGAAAGAAGTGTTGTAGGATAAAATAAAAGATTTGGAGAGAGTCGGGATTGGACATAATTATAGCTAACATATCATCCCTTCGACCCAGACAAGAAAAGGAAGACCGGAGGCAACTTTGAAGGGTCAGATGGTCCAGAAAGTTTGGGAAGCTCCACTAAAATCAGGAGCTAGTTTGGTGTTTAGGAAATATAACTTGTATTGTACATTGGAAGAAGGATCGAAACCTTAGTATCCCGATTAGGTCTAAAGTCGGTGAAGATAAATATGGAAAAGATTGGTAGTTATTTGAGGTGATTTTCGGATCATAATCGCAGTTATGAATTGTGAGCCGCGACTATATTGACAAGAAATCAAATTGTTTGTTTGTTTGGCGGAACCAAGGATGGTCCAACAATGAAGCCCACGAAAACTATAACCCTAGTTTGGTGTTTATAAATATAACTTGTATTGTACATTGTAAAGGATCGAAACCTTAGTATCCTAGGGCGTAAATTATACGGAAAGAAAATATCACGGCTTGGAGCCCCTCAACGTAGTCTATTTCACGGACGATGACCCTAAACTCGGTGGAACCCGGTGGAACTGGTGCGCACTCGGAGGACGTAAAGGTCGTAATGGCTGTCCTCAACAAAAAATGCCTCGCATTCGATGACGAGGACTTGCAGCCTCCGGCCAAGAAGGCCGCCCAGGAGGTCGGACCCACGAAGAATAAGGAAGCACGGGCCCGGAAGGGACATTCGGCGGGCCAATTAGGATATGATCCGGCAAAACATGCCCTGGTCCGCAATCGCAGCTCCTTAGGAGGCCGGCAGGGTCGAACAACGTATTTGACCAACTTGGTGACCTGGGAGTTCAGAAAGCCCCAGGGATTGTTGAAGATGAGGCGCAATCTGAGCCTCGGCGAGCTGATCAGGTGGAGCACGACCTTACCCTCGCACTGAACCTCCAACATAATGACCTGCCGAGGGGATCGACCGTGCATTGCGGCAACCCCTCGACAATGAAGGCAACAACAGACCGTCGCAACGCTCAGGTCACAGCATTGACCCGGATGGTCCAACAACTGATGGAGCGCATGGAGAATCAAAATGGGCCAGTGGGGGCAGATCCTTTCCTCACTGTCCCGGACTCCCCACTCGGAGCTCTGGTCACATTGGCTCCTACCCAAAGGAATATTAACGCAGCGACCTTGGATCGCTACAGTGGAAACACTGACCCAAGGGTCCATGTGGCGAAATATAATTCGTACATGGCCTCTATGGGCGCCACTTATGCGACCAAATGTCTGCTCTTTTCTCTGACCCTGAGCGATCAGGCTCACCAGTGGTTTACCTCCCTGCCGCCCTTGTCGGTGGACACTTTCGAGCAGATAGCTCGCCTATTCCTGATGCATTTTACTGCCCTGGCGCCCCGACCTACGACCAGGCAGCGTTTGATGAACACCCAGCAGGGGGATACAGAATCTGATCGGTTCTATATTGAAAGGATCGATAAGCTGATCTTGGAAGGAGACCCCATTGGGGATGAAGCAAAACTGCTAGGGGCTATCTCCGGCCTCAAGAAGGGGACCAAACTGTGGCGGCACATGACGGCCGATTACCCGACTAGTTACGCCGACTTTCGGAGGCGGGCTAGCGACTTGATACATACAGCGGAGCTCCTGGAATCCCGACTCTCCGAGGCTAAGGAGGTCGCGGAGCCCAAGAAAAGTTCCAAAAAGGTCGCCTCGCAGTATAAGCCGCCTGGAAGTTTCAAGCCTTTTAAGGAGAGAATTCCGGTGAAATTGATGGACACACTGGGCATGACCCCCAGACACATCTTCACCCAGATCCGAGAGCGGGAATTACTTCTCCCACCCCGCCCGGTAAAGAATAAGGGCAAACTAAACCCAACAAGTACTGCCACTTTCACGAGCAGACTGGGCACTATAGTAGAAGGCCTGCTTGACGAGTTCGTCAAGCGACCTCAGAAGAACGGAGACCAGGCTCTGAGAGGTCGCCAGCAAGGAGAGCGCGCCCACAGGAATGACAACCAGGGAGTGGGGCAGGGGGAGTGACCTATCCCGCCCATGCCTGAAAATGCGGGAGATCGCGTGATACACACCCTCTCTCCCCTAGGGACAGTCGGGGGGTTAGCCTCCAGCTCCTCCTCCAAACGGAAGATGAAGGCCGAAATAAGGGAGATGGAGAACGCCAGGAAGATGGTGTTACCTATCCTCGCCTTGGGGGAAGAATCCAGCGCAATCGAGTTCGGAGAAAAGGACAAGGCTGGAGTGGTCTATCCCAATGTCGATCCCCTGGTGATCCGGGCCAATATCATGGGAACTACAGTGTGCAGACTTCTGGTCGATGGGGGTGCCTTCTGCAACATCCTTTTCAAGAAAACCTTGGACCAGCTCAGGGATTATGATGCCTATATCACCCCGTGCGACCACGTCGTGAAGGGGTTTGGTGACTCGCTACTGTAAGGCCCACCGGGATGATCCGACTGGTCGTCGAACTGGTCTCTACACTGAATAGCGAAGTTAGGGCAACTAGGCTATTAGATTTTCTAGTAGTCGACCTTCCCAGTTCCTATAATGGTTTCCTGGGGAGGCCTTTTGAACATGAATTCGAGGCTGCGTCCTCTACTTTCTACTTTTGTGTAAAATTCCCCACCAAGAGTGGGTTGGTCGGCACCGTTAAGGGCGACCAAGTCGATGCAAGAGGCTGTTTGATTTACTCTTCGTCTCTTTTCAATTCCGCACAGATACCTATCTAACAAACATTTGTAATAGATAGCAATGAACAATATGGGGAACTAAATAAGAAAAGAGCAAGCAGAAAAAGAACCTACAGCGACCTCGATCCAAGAATAGGGTATGAGCCTGATGAATTCCTAATCGAGGCCGAAATTGATGACCCCCGACAAGATAGCCCAAGAGCCATCCCGGGGGAAGAACTCGAGAGAGTCAAGATATATCCAACTCGCTCGGATCTAGAAGTCATTATCTGCTCCAAGATACCGAACGACCTGAAGGGGAAGTCATTGACTTTCTCAAAAAGAACTTGGATGTCTTCACCTGGTCGCACAAGGACATGGTAGGGATCGATCCAGAGGTCTCATGTCACTGACTGCATATTGATCCATCTCGGAGGCCGGTTGCCAAGAAAAAGGCAAAATTTGGCCCCGAAAAATATGTTTCTTTAGTCGAAGAGGTGAAGAAGCTGCTAGATAACGACCTGATTATGCAGGCCGACCAGCCATAGTGGGTAGCCAATGCAATATTGGTGAAAAAGTCCAATGGAACCTGGCGGTTGTGTATCGACTTTACCGACCTCAACGTGGCCTGCCCAAAAGATTTCTTTCCCATGCCGCATATCGATCACCTGATAGATAACATGGCCGGACACGAGATGATGTCATTCATGGATGCTTTCGCGGGCTATCACCAAATAGCCATGTATGAACCAGATCGACAACACACTTCTTTTCTGACCGAGAAGAATCTATATTGCTGGAAGAGAATGTCGTTCGGCCTGAAGAACGCAGGGGCAACCTACCAAAGGCTTGTCAATCATATGTTTATCGATTAGATCGGGAAGTCGATAGAAGTGTATGTCGATGATATAGTCGTCAAAATCTTAAAAAGGGAGGATCACCTGTTCCACCTCACACAGACCTTCGATATCCTCAGGAAGTTCAACATGAGACTCAACCCCAAGAAGTGTAACTTCGGAGTAGAGTCGGGGAAGTTCTTGGGACATCTGGTCAGTAAGCGGGGGATCGAGGCGAATCCAAGGAAGGTTAAGTCCGTACTGGACATGGGGACACCCCGAAATGTGAAAGAAGTTTAGAAACTCACGGGATGCCTGGCCGCACTAAGCAAGTTCATCTCCCGGATGGGGGACACGTGTAAGCCGATGTTCGACACGATCCGTAAGAAAGCAAAGTTCGAATGGACACCTTAGAGCCAGGATGCTTTTGAAAAAATCAAAACATACCTGGCGGATGTGAACATCTTATCCAAACCCGTCCCAGGAGAGAAGTTATTCTTGTATCTCGCGGCCTCGGAGACCGCTTTGAGCGCGGTGCTGGTCTGAGCAGAGGGCCAAATCCACTTGCCCATTTATTTTGTAAGCCAGACTTTGAACAAAACAGAACAACGTTATCCATCGTTAGAGAAGCTGGCCTACGCATTAGTCATGAGTGTGAGGAAGCTGAGACCGTACTTTTTTTATCACCAGGTCGAGGTCCTCACTTCCCTGCCGTTGAGGAATGTGCTCCACTGACCAGACACATCAGGTCGATGCCTCAAATGGGCCATTGAGGTCGGGCAATACGGAGTGACATAAGCACCATGACCTGCCGTCAAGGCCCAGACACTGGCCGATTTCCTAGTCGAGCTCACATTTCCTTCTGAGGTAGGGAGTTCGGGCAGCCTGCCATGGGAGTTGTTCGTAGATGGATTGGCGACCTCTCACAAGTCGGGAGCCGGTCTAGTGTTAATGAGCCCTGAGGGTATCTCATTCCAGAACACCATTACCTTTGATTTTCCCACAATAAATAATCAGGCCGAATATGAGGCGCTCATCAGCGGCTTAGAAATGGCAACAACCATGGGTGTCAAGAGATTGCAAGTCCATACCGACTCTCAGCTCGTGTCCTATCAGGTCTCGAAGGAATAAGAGGCCCGAGATGATAGGATGGCGGCCTATCAGGAAATCATAAAAACACTATGCCTGAAGTTCGCACAAATCCATGTCAAGCTGATACCGAGAGAACGGAACTCGCGGCCGATACTTTAGCTCATCTGGCGACCTCTAAAGGATCACCAGATATGAAGGATGTCACCATCACGATACTTCCCCACCCATCCACCGCGCAAGTAACCATAACAACATTGGAAAACCAAGTGTTGAACTGGATGACGCCCATCATGGAATATTTGATAAGCGGCCTCTTGCCGCCCGATCCCGTCCAAGCTCGGCAGTTGCAATTACGGGCCGCATGATACACAATGATCAGCAGGGAGTTATACAAGCGAGGCTTCGGCATGCCCCTACTTTGATGTATCACACCTGAACAAGGCCAAGTCATTCTAAGAGAAATACACGAAGGGGCATGCGGAAACCACACTGGGGGGGAGTCACTGGCCCACAAGACCACAAGGAAGGGATATTTTTTACCAACCCTAAGGGCCTATGCTATCAACTTCGCCCGCAAATGCCACAAATGCCAGATCTATGCCCCCTCCATCAAGGTCGCACCAGAAGAACTCACAAGCATCCTCACCCTTGGCCTTTTGCGAAGTGGGGGATAGACATCATCGGGCCACTCCCAATGGCCCCAGGATCAGTCAAGTATGCCCTAGTAGTGGTGGATTACTTCACAAAATGGGCCGAGGCTAAGGTATTGGCAACCATAGACCAGGATCATGTCATCAGGTTCATATGGCAGAACATTATCTGCAGGTTTGGGCTACCTCAGGCGATCATATCAGACAATGGAAAGCAGTTCGATGGTACGAAGATCGACTCCTTCTTCAGAAAGTGGAAGATCACAAAGTTGTTCTCTACCCCATACCACCCCCAATCAAATGGTCAGGTCGAGGCCGTGAACAAAATCATAAAGCACACGCTCAAGGCCAAGATCGAAGGGGGAAAGGGGAAATGGGCTAGCGAGCTCCCGGACGCTTCATCGCGGGTCGTCTGAGAATGACCTCGCAGAATTCAACGGTGAAACCCTTACTCGCTAGTTTTCTGAACGGGAACGGAGGCAGTTGTGCCCCCGGAAGTCGACCTCCCATCCTTCAGAACCAGCCAGGTTGCTTTCGATCATAACAATGAGGCCTTGGAAAGAAACCTAGACCTACTCGAAGAAAAGCGATTGGAGGCTAACATGAGAAACACTAGGTACAAGCAGAGTTCGGAGAGGTATTATAACTCTAAGGTGTGACTTCGACATTTCAATGTCGGAGACCTAGTACTGAAAAAGATACTCGGAGACTCAAAAGGTGCCCTCGGTCCAAACTGGGAGGGCCCGTTCCAGATATCAAAGGTCCTACCAAATGGGGCATACGAGCTCGAAAAAATAGATGGGACCAAGGCCAAATATCCGTGGAATGAACTCACCTGAAGAAGTATTATCAATAGATTTACACCTTTGTACCGATCACATCGATGTAAACAAATGTTTCGGTTAACAATAATTCTCTATTCTACTTGAATGAAAAATTCCTGTGTAAACCAAGTGGGTCGCATGAAAGACATGATTGATAACGTGCAGGCCGCATGAAAAAACAAATGATCGATAAAGTGCGAACCCGAGGTGTGACTTTTGAAACACCGGAGAATAAATCGCAGCCCTTTAGGGTGCGATAAATCCCGACTTTGTAAGACGATCAAGCAAATGTCCAGTAAACAAGTCGCATAAACATTAAGACGACAAGGACTAGGCAAAATCGCATAAGGAAATCGAGTCAACACAACAAAGGAATTAAAAGGAGAATTTCATTAATAAAGACCCGGAGGTCGGGAAAAATCCCATTACAATAGACCTTGAGGTCGGTAAAAGGAAGCATTCCAATACAATACATTTTTCGGAGGCGAGCTAGAGACTTGGTCTGTACTAACAGATCTACTCGAGCTAGCGACTTGGTCTGGACTATGGAGTTACTGGAGTCACGGCTCTCTGATATCAAGGAGGTCCCTGAGGAGGATGCTGCAAAACTATCAGAAAAGGATGTTTCAACATCCATGAAGTGTCAGATGCTGTAATGAGACTTCCCGCTTTAAATGAACACGAGTGTCATACATGTGGCGCAAAAAATTCAAGGGATTGTGAAGGGCATTTTGACCTGATTAGATTCGCATATACAATACTAAATCTATATTACATGTCAGGAGATGCCCATCACCATTAATCCCGTCATCCCGATCGGCGCCCAAGGTACAGAGGGCCAGGGGCACCTCCACCATGGCAGCGGCCAACCCGCCACTCGGGTGGAAACAAAACTTGGTAATGGCCGTATGGTCATCCTCCGATGAAGACAAGATTAGAAACGGGGAAAACGCAGGGATGGACTGAATACCGGAGGCCATATGTATAAAGCGGGAGAAACCCGTCGCCGGAGGGCGCCTCAAAGTGGGGAATTCGCCAGAGTTGCTCATACATAAGCTTGAGGACGATATACGGGGAGAGCAGAGGGGGTACGATGTGTTTTGTAACTCTGAAAAATCCTGTCCTATTTATAGAGAAAAGGCGGGGGTGAGATTGCAAAATTTCGACTCTCGAGGCCCCCCAGAGAAATCGGCGTCGCATGGGCTGCGCGTAGGCAGAACACGACTACTGATTGGTTTAATTCAAGACGTGCGGCATCACCAAGTACCCAAGCCATCATTGCAGGTCTGTCACACGTCACGCCGATTCGAGATATCGAGGTGACTGTTCGCCTCCCCGAGGATGGGATTTCGGTGGAGGCACACGTCCCAAATCCGACTTGTCGGAAGTCGGTGAAAGAATACAGTTCAAGTCAAGGCCGCAATTCGAGTTTGCGGCCTCGACTTAGGGGGATGAAATATGGGAGTTTTATTTAATAAGCAAATACCAGATGAGACGAAAAACGAAATAACTTCTTTCATTGATAAGGACCCGAAGGTCGGGAGGTTGTGCATTACAAATCAAGGCTCGAAGGTCGGTACAATGATAAAAGAAAAATAAAAAGTGAGTGGTAGGGCTACAACTTCATTCCTTCTCGGCCGAGGCAGTTGAGGGCGGGTTGCTGACCGTCCCGAAAGGAGGCTCTTGATGTGTTCCTTGGAGGACCTCGAGCTTAAATCTTCTCCACAATGAAAGATCAATGCCCATGTCCTCCAAGTCTTGGATCTCCTTCGGGGGGGGGGTTAACGACGTAGTCCTTGAGGGAGACAAGCCCGCATAGGTTCGCCCGATGACAAATTCGGATGGCACCCACAAAGGCCATCACGTACACAAAATTTGCATTTACCTCCTATTTTCCACGGTATCCTGCTCCCCCCTTCATTCCGGCCACTCCGCTCTCGAGACAGCCTCCACCTCAAAGCTTGTCTCTCACTGGATCCTTTAATTTCTCGATCGCCAAAGAACTTCGGGAGGCTAACCCGGCCTCTCCACAGGCCGGCGACCCTCGAGGTAGAGATCCATAGAAGGTGCTCTGAATTGGTCTTCTCCATATGCAGGTCTCCCATCGCCAAGATCGTCTTGGCCTGATCAGCTACCCGAGCTTGCGACTCCCGGAGACGTCGGAGCTCAGTCTCTATTTGGGCACTGGTCTTCTCCATGAAAAAGGCCACCTTTTGGGTGTAGACCATGGCCGAGTACATGTTGCCCGTCACCTTCTGGCGATGAGCATTGGCATGATCTGTGTGCGTCCACCCCCGGGAGAGGTTATGCACGCAGACGCTGTCTGCCACTTGTCGTGGAGCTCGACGATTGAAGTGGTGAGAACTAAGGTTAACCACCCGGCAGAATTCGTTGGGCCCAGGTCGAGGTTGATTAATCGGAAATAACACGCAAAGAGATTATGCAGATCGTGATGAAAACTTACTCGATCACTTGTTCCTCGTCCCATCTTAGGAAGGAGTCATCATCTTCATGACGACCTCTCCTCGGGGCCGGTGAAATAGGTCGCGAGCTGGTGGGCGGCAAGGTCGGGGATGAAGTAGCCTGTTGCGATGTGGGGCGGACTCGATTTGGTTGAGATGTGTAGGTCATAATCTCGTCCCTCACTTTCTTCCGAGTGGACCCGGAAGTCAGCTGAGTCGACCCCGTAGCCTTCATCTTGCCTTTGTCGACGTCGCGGATAGGGATGAAACCTTGGAGGAGCAACCCCGGCGGGGGCGGAGGAGGAGCGGCCTGGAAGGCCGCCACTGCCTCTTAGAACGGACTTCTTTGGGAGGCCATGACGTGAAAGGAAGCGATGGTAAATGGGGATGTTGGGGATCGCTGAAACATTGAAACAATCGTCGATGGGGAACAATAAAAGTTTGACAAGCACATGAGTGAGAATGCTTATAGGGATTTTCAAATGACGGGTATGTGTATATTAGCGTTAAGTCGGCCGAGCTCGATGGATGTTGAGGTCATGAATTTATACCGAAAAAATCCCAAAGAAAGGTCGGCAAAAGCGAAGCGTGAAAGAAAAGAAGAGGAGAATTAGATCAAGACAAATAACTAAGTGGGAAAAGGTGTGGGAACCCGAGTCGCATAGTCGGTTGGGATAAGGAGAAGTGCTCGCAGGTCCACGGACTCCCCACGCCCGATGAACCACCATTTGTTATGTCACCAACCTTATTTGGGATCCCGCCACGAAGCCTGGGGTTTTGGCCAAGACGACATTATAGCCGCCGGCTTGGTGGATGGGCTTCATCACGAAGGCCAGTTCACCCGGAGTTGGTAATCGGCGCAAATTTACCGCCCGAGCACTGTCATGGTAGATAGAATATAGCTCCATCCATTAGGAGTGATCTGGGTTAGGCTCTGGTTCCAAGCCACCAACAAGTGGGAGATAGTCGGGTGAAGAGAAAATCGGATCTCGGCATCCATTGTGTGCTCGTTCACCGCGATCATCCCATGTGGTGGCTTATCGGCACTTTCCTTGGAGGTCACCCCATAAAAGTGCACGTCGCGGGGGACCTTGTAAAAGAGGGATCAATCTGGGAACCGACCTATCGTCGATCTCAATAAAGTTAAGACCGACAAAGTTAGATTTGACTCGGGCACATGTCCCGAGAGCTCATCTCCGTATCGGAGTATGAGTTATTTCCTCCAACTCCATCAAGAATTGATCATCGTTCAAGACAAGGCCCCAAAGCAAACTGTGACCTCATCTTGGGGGGCAATTGTTGATGAGGATGAAAATAAACCAACTTGAGAGAGTCGGAAATTGGAACCGAAAGTTAGCCGGAAAAATGGATGTTGAGGCTCGAATTTTATAAGTCTTGGAAACGAGGAAGAAGAAGGGTTTAAGGTGTGGAACCCTAGGCCTATTTATAGAGAAGGGCAGGGGGTCGAAAAGTCTGGTCGAACTCGAGGCCCCCATGAAATTGAGGTCGTGGGAAAGCTTTTTAAAAACTCTCGAATTTGGTTGGGCAAGTTCATGCTTGAAACGCCACACCGCCCGCCAAAACCATCATTGCGATTCTGTCACACGTTAAGACGATTTGGGAGATCGAGGTGACTGTACGACTCCCAAGGACGAAGATTTGACTCGGGCACATGTCCCGAGGTCGACTTGCCATAGGTCGGTAAACATCGACGGTTCAAGACAAGGCCCCAAAGCAAGCCTGTGACCTCATCTTGAGGGGCAATTGTTGTAGGATGAAATAAACCAACTTGGAGAGAGTCGGGGATTGGACCGTCTTATGGCTACCATATCATCTGACTTTGCCCAGACAGAGCAAGACTGGAGGCGACTTCGAAGGACCAGTAAGCCGTTGTAAGTTTTGGAAGCTACGCAGGTCGCGGGAGCGGCTTGGGATATCAAAGAGGCCGCGAAGCGACTTGGAAGAATCCGGAAGTTGGGGCCGATTAGGTCTGGAAGTCGGGTGAAGATAAACATGGAAAAGATTTGGGTAGTTAGTGAGGCGGATTTCTCAGATCATAATCAGGGTAAGTGAATCTGGAGTTGTCGGGTGGCGGAACCTTGGATGGTTAGATGAAGCCCATGAAAAATCGTGAACCCTAGTTTGATGTTTATAAATATAACTTGTATTGTACATTGTAAAGGATCGAAACCTTAGTATCCTAGGCAGAAATTATACAGTAAAATATCCTGGCTTGGTGCCCCCAGACGTAGTCTATTTCACGGACGAACTGGGTAATCAAATCGATTTTGCCACTATATTGATCGGGGTCTATCAAATTGTTTATTTGTTCGTCGGTAATCAAACCAGTACAACAAGAAGAACAAAATCCATAAATGATCCTGAAGCTGCTACAAATGCTAGAACTGAGTTGAGAACAAAGAGAAGGCATGAACTTGTTGCTGACTCTAATGTTGATGAAGATGTTGAGCAAGGTGCTGCAACACCATCTGGAGAACCAGATGACTCTGATGACCCTGATGAATCAGACTCAAGTAGTTCAGGTAACACATCTTTTGAACCTGATGATGATGATAGTGATGATGCATATCATGGTATTGCTAGTTCTAAGTTTGCTATTATGAGAAGAAGACTTTTATTGTCTGAAAGGAAGATAAGAGTTTATGAATTTGATAGGCAAAACCTGATTCAATTCTTTCAGGAAATAAACCTTTTGCATGCTATACAGTTTGCTTCACCTTTCTTTGACACTTGGGTATATGAATTTTACTGCAATTTGAGGAAAGGAACTGGTAGAAGGAACTCTAGGAGATATGGGAATGTGAGGTTTAGAGGTCATAATGTAGGCTTCAATCCTGGTGTGATAAATGTTTTCTTGAGAACACCTGATGTAGATGAAGAAGTTGTCCCTCCTTTGAATGAAAATGTGACTGCTATTACTAGTGGAATGGTTAGGAGATGGACAACAAAGGTGTTGTCATCCAAGTTGACAAGTCTGTTTTCAGTTGTTCACAAATTTGTTGTGTACAACTGGTTGCCAACTACCAACACTACTAAGATCACTGAAGCTCAAGCTATCCTGATGTATAAGATAGTGGTCATGAATAATTTCAATCTGGGAAGATCAACTTTTGATCATGCTATGAAGTGTGCAGGTGGCAAGAAAAGTGCTTTACCATATCCATGTATGATCTTTGCTCTGCTGGACAATTTGGACATTACAAGGAAACCTGTTGAAAGTCTTGGTGGGATGATACCTGATTTAGGAACCTCCAAAGTTCTGTTGAGAGGAAACAGAATTAGGGACTTACCATACAGGAGGCCTAATGCAAAGGGAGATGAAGCTGAGCCTGAGGTTGTTGAACCTGCTGTTCAAAATCCGGATGTTGCACTAAATGCTGACAACAATAATGGTGACACTAACTTGAGAAATTCCCCAATTCAGTCTGTTACTATTCACAGGGATTTCATACTTCAACAAATTGAGAATTTGCAGGATCAGATTGCTGAGTTGAATGTCATGAAAAGCTTCTGGGAGAGGTTGCTTTCTGCTCCACCAAGGGGAGTAGCACCTGATGCTCCTGAAGTTGTTGTTGATATTCCTGTTACTGAAGAAGTTCCTGAAGTTGTTCCAGGTGATGTGCATGAAGAAGATGAGCCAGATCCTCCGGTTGAACAAGCTGCTGAACAAGGTGATGATGATGATGAGGCTGACATTGATGATATCATAGAGGAAATCTATGGTGATCTCCCATGATGGTTGTATGGGGGAGTTTGTTTTGAGATCATGAAGATAGGGGGAGCTGAGAACAAAGTAAGGAGGAGCATGTGCATGACTTGATGATGCTGCAGCTGGTTATTTCAGTTTGATCACCTCCAACTCTCTTTTTGTCCTTCTTTATTCATATGATCTTATTTTGTTTTTGCAATTTATTTACTAAACTCTGTTCATTTGATTATGTAATTATTGAAAATATTTGGTAGGTTTTGCTTGTTTTTTAATATTAGTACTGATACCCTGATATTCTGTTTATTTGTGAGTATTATGACTTGCTCTGATATTCTGTTTATGTTTGAGTATTGATGATTAGTTTACTCTGATTGTCATATTCTGTTTTAGGTTAAGATTTTGTATCTTTGCTCTGATATCCTTGTTTTCATTGCTTTGATTATCTTATCTTGTGTTTTGGAAAAGAGTACTTTTGTGTAGATTGTTCAGAATGATCTGTTAACTTTCTTCCTGACAGCTCTACTCTATTTCCTTGATGATTTGTGGAAATATGTTCAAGTAATATATGTTCTACTTTGTCTGCAGGCTTAAGGATGTTCTTACATCTTGCTCTGATGAGTTTCATTGTAATATACATAAGCTCTGATGTTCTTCATATGCTCTGATATGTTTTACACTATGCTCTGATAATTTTTTCTGCAGATTGAAGTTTATCAAACAAATGAAATTGTTTGATTATGTCTGTTCGATTCTTGATAGCTACAAAATGGTTTGACACTTAGTAGTGCAGCTGATATGATTATGAGTTCTATCATGCACAATACCTAATGTATATGATATTTCAGTTGTGTTGTAGCAGAAAGATCGAATGGGGGAGATTGTTGATGTTGCCACCGTTGTTACAACATTGGTTACAACATCAGTATTCGTCCTTTCTTATTAACCACTAACACTTCTATGTTCACTGTTGTCTTTGATGTTGTTGACTGCAGGTTGACGATCTAGGATGTTCTGCAAGATTCCAGAAGGTTCCACAAGCTTCAAGAATCGAGTAGAAGAGACTAGATCATGCGGCTGTTTTCAGAAGATTGGAGAAGACCCACTACCTGGGCAGTTACAAAGATCATGGAAGAGTGGATTGAAGAGTTTCTAGATCCTTCAAGGAGGCTCTAGTAAAGCTACACGAAGTCTATAAATAGAAGAACATTGCCATATATCGTGTGTTGTTTAGTCGAAGCAACAACCAAGCATCAACTGTAGAGTGCGTGAGTGCATCCAGAGTGATAGGGTCGTTGTTGTGGAGTTATTTTACCATAGAGAGTAATTGTAGGGTTTACAATACCTCGAGTTGGTGCTAGATTTGTTTTATGTGGAGTGTTAATCTCGGTGTTAGATAGTTTCACACTCATAGAACAGGTCACCTTTGGTAGTGTAGAGATACACCTAGCCTTTAGATCATATGCTTGATCTTGTTTCAAGGGGATTCGATTTGTGAACCTCTTTGTATTCATTATTTTGATAAATAGTGATTTCGGCCATAAGGCTTCACAATCTATATTGATATAGATTGTGCAAAGTCTTTTAAATTTTGTGTGTTGTGTTTCTGAGTCTTCCGCTGTTTCTGTTGTTTAATTGTTACTTTGAGTGTTCCAACATTTAGTGTAACATTACTCTGATTTTACTAAACATAACCCCGTGTCTTTCACACACACTTTCAATCTTGTTCTGGTAAGGCTCATTCCGAGGCAGATTTCTCCTGATTAGATGTTGACTCATCAAAGACCACATGAGGTGTTTCTTCCACAACTAGAGTTCACCCGTTGAACACCCTGAAGGCCTTGCTGGTTGAGGAATATCCTAAGAATATACCCTCATCTAACTTGGCTTCAAAGATTTTCAACTGACTTTTCCCGTTGTTGTGAATGAAACACTTGCACCCAAATACATGGAAGTA
Source organism: Stenogyne calaminthoides (assembly GCA_037126765.1). Taxonomy (NCBI): domain Eukaryota; kingdom Viridiplantae; phylum Streptophyta; class Magnoliopsida; order Lamiales; family Lamiaceae; genus Stenogyne; species Stenogyne calaminthoides. The sequence continues at coordinate 33,350,827 of JBBCBC010000008.1, read as the reverse complement.
AGAAACACGAGGTTTTCTGCCCTTCCACAGTTTATTGGGAGTTTTAAAGTGAATCTTAGTCAGAGAACATCTGTTCTGAGTGTGACATGCAGTGTTGATTGCTTCTGCCCAGAAACGATTTGGGGTTGCATGTTCAGCCAACATTGTGCGAGCAACTTCTTTGAGTGTTCTATTCCTTCGTTCTGCTACACCATTCTGTTGAGGTGTTCTTGCGGCTGATGTTTCATGTTGTATCCCAAACTCTTTGCAAAAATCAGATATGAATGAATTTAAGAATTTTGTGCCCTTGTCTGATATGATCTTCACAATACTGACACCTTTCTCATTCTGTAATCTCTTGAGCAACTCATGTATTTTTGTTGTAGTTTCATTCTTCTTATACAAGAATACAACCAGGTGAATTTGGAGAAATCATCCATGATCACTAGAGTGTATTTGAGTCCGCTGAAACTAAGTGGTGTAACTGGTCCAAAAAGATCCATGTGGAGCAGTTGTAATACTTTGCTGGATGGAGGTGAAGGAATCCCTTTGAATGAAGCCTTGACTTGCTTTCCCTTCTGACATGCGACACATGTCTGATCCTTAGAGAAAACTTCATTCGGGAGTCCTACAACCAAGGACATCCTTGCTATTTTGTTAAGAGTTTAAAAGTTCAGATGACTCATTCTCTTGTGTCAGAGCCAACTGCTACTTTTGGAACTCCTAACAATCAGGAATGCATTTCTTGGACAATTGTTCCAATCTGCAGAGTAGATCGTTCATTTTCTGGAACCAGTTAGCAAAATCTGTTGAGTAGCTCGATTCTTGATAGTGCACTGATCAGTTGAGAACTTAACACTGAATCCATTGTCACAAAATTGTGAAACTGATAATAGGTTATGCTTTAAAATATCGACATACGCGACTCCAGAAACCTGTACATCATCATTGACTAAGGTTCTGAATCCTCTGATAAAACCAAAGTTATCATCACCAAAGAGTACACGTGGGCCTTCTTGTTCTATGTATGAACTTAGGAGATGTTTGTTGCCAGTCATGTGCGTTGAGCATCCACTATCGATGTACCAGATAGTTGCTTGTACACCTCCTTTATTTGCCAAGCCCATGCAAACCTGAAATCAGATCAGGCTTTAGGTACCCCAGTAGGATTGGGTCCTGAGTGGTTAGTGTTACCTTTCGGGATCCAAACAAACAGGGCACTTTTATGATAATCATTAAGATCAGAAGGCCTGATTTGTCTCCCACATGCATCTACATAATCATACATCTCTTCATGTGCATTCTGATCAGTATGGTTATGAGTGTGAGCCTTGGATGAATCAGAAGACTTGGGATTTTTCTTGTAATTTTGTCTTCTTTTAATCCAGTGGGGCTCAGGTGCAGCTATCCTAGATTTTTGGTTAAAGGGATAAATACGACTGCTTCCATCAAAAGATTCATATCTTCTTTGCACAGATGGTTTAGTCAGTTTACCTTTAGTGTTGGTCCAGGTGCTAACGAGTCTCACACATGTATGGGGGGGGAATACACGTGTTCAGTTATTTTTAAAACTTTTCTTTCACTGAGGTCAGATGGGTCAGGTTATCCTGATGATTTTGCCCTGAGAAGCACAGATTGCCCTGAGTCAAAGTCTACCGAGACAATGATCCTGAGCTGCTTTCAGAAGCTTCAGATTAGCCCAACTGAGCCTGAGTTTATCAGAGATCCTGAGGTGCTTGGATCAGATAATTATCTTACTGAACCCTCAGTAGAGTTAGTTCAGTTTGGTAACTATTTATTCTAGTTACTCAAGTGTGCGGAATGGTTGGCCCTATGTTTATACTCATTTTAGCTTTGCTGAAAATCTTCCTTTCAATAAAACAGTGATTAAAGCTGTGATCAATTTGATGCAAGTTCAGTTGATTGGTTCCAACTGAATATTCAGTGAACTATGCTTTCAGTGAAAAACATGCAACAGATAATAATGCAATACAGAAAGCAAAACAACACAGCAATTATAGTGGTTCAGAGACTCAAGCTCCTACGTCCACTCTCTCTGATCTTCAGAGAAATTCCTTAACCACTTCCTAAAGCTTTCTGGCTAACTCACTGTAGCTTACTCACTTTTCTACCTTTAGTTTTCTGGCTGACTCACTGCAGCTTACTAACTCAAACACACACAAGTGTTCAGACTACCACAAGTAGCTTACTAACATCTTCTCTAGAGTTTTCTGGCTAACTCACTGTAGCTTACTAACTCTTTACAACTCCAACTCACCAACAAAACACACACAAACTACCTTAAAAAGGGGTTTGGATTTTGGGTTGGTTTCCAACTAGGATGAGATATCCTTTAAAATAAGAACAGTGTAAAGGCTAGGATATCTCTACTAAGCTTTGAATATTTCTTATCAATCTAGGCTTAGTGAATGAGCTCTCTCCAATGTGAAACACTTGGGAAATTCTAGGTTTTTCGAGTGCTTCAATTTGCAATAATACGAATGAGCTCTTGAGTTACTTTGAAATTTCCCGTGACCTCTCAATGTAAAGGGTCACTAGTATTTATAGGCAACTTCACCAAGGTCAATCTTGAAAAACTATCCGTTAGAGGAGATAGCTTAATGAGTTTCCTCTTATGGTGTTTGATGAACGACTATATTTAGGGTTTGAATACTCCCTTGCATGTTTTAGGAAATATGCAGTCATGTAGCCAATCACCAATTTTTGCAGTCTGGAACATAGTACTACTGACATGATTCAGTGTCCTGTCGCTTTCAGTGTCAGTAAAGTACAGTGTTGTCTTCCTCTGATTGGTTCTTGTCTTCAGTAAATGTAGACAAACATAACGGCTCTTTTTGGTCAATCTCTCTGAATGAGATAACTTTAAACAACACTTAGACTTAGTTCCTTTTGTCTGCATATGAATGTTTTGGGCAATATCTATTTTTCTGAATGTTTGCGTTTTGTAGTCTTCAAATAGATATTATTCAGTGCCTCTGAACATTCAGATTATATCGAGTATTGAAGATCTTACGCCGTCAAAGAATAACTCGGGTTCTTCATTATCTTCTGTGTCTTGATGACTTCAAATGACTTCATCGAGTCTTGATGTCTTGATGACTTCTTGAGTCTTGATGTCTTGATTATTTCATCGAGTCTTGATGTCTTGATAAGATAACGAGTCTTGATATCTTGATGACATCTTTGAGTCTTGATGACATGACATCGAGTCTTGAGTGTCTTGAGAACTTCATCGAGTCTTGATGTCTTGATGACATATCGAGTCTTCAATGTCTTCAAATGACATACCGAGTCTTGATGTCTTGATAACTTCATCGAGTCTTGGTGTCTTGATGATATACCGAGTCTTGATGTCTTGATGACATCCGAGTCTTGATTATTTATCGAAGTCTTGATTTGTTCAAGAACTTCATCGAGTCTTGATTTATTTATCGAAGTCAAACCTGATCTATATCTGCTGGCTATACATGGTGCAAGATAACTTCCGGAATAATCTATATGAAAACCGGACTCGTTCTATCAAGATTATCCTGAACATGTCATACTTAGGGGTTTTGGGATCTAATCAAAACTTCTTTATTAAATTCATCTCCCAACAATTTTCCCCTTTTTGATGATGCCAAAACCATCTTGTTACAAAAACCTAACCTATACTCAGGTTTCAGTTTGTCAATTACAATCCAAAATGGCAATTCTCCCAACAACTTCAAAACATAAGGCATATCAAACATAAAAGACATGTAAAAAGATAATGAGATATTATCTTTGAGCATAAAGATAAAATTTTCATTGATGTAGGATAAGAGTTACAGATTACAATGAAAATCAAAAACAAAAACTGAAGCACAAAATCTCCAGTCTTCTTCTACTTCATCCTCTGGCACTTCCAGGTTGAACATCCCATAGTATCTCTTCTTCAGTTCATCCCTTGCTTTGATGATATCATGGTTGTTTCCTGTTAGGCCTAGCTGGATGGCATACTGAGCTATCTCCTGAGAAATGGCTGTTTCATTCACATAGTCATTCTCAAGTCTAGGAGCTGGGTAAGTGTATGGACCAGGGGCTACTACCTGAGTATTTCCTTCATCTGCCAAGTTGATCCAGCTTTGCAGGTACTTAGGATAGAATGTCAGTAAGTATTCAATGAAGGCTTCATTCATATCCGAGCTGCTCCCCCTCCATTCTCTCAGAATCTCATAATAGAACCAGAAGGTTCTCTTGATCTCCTCCCATGCATCATTGAACTGAATAGGCATCCATTTGTCAATGTGCGGCCATTTCTGAGTTTTCTCTGTACCCCTCCTTTTGCTCAAAAACTTCTTAAAACCACTTCTTCTTTTATGCTCTTCTTCTTTCTTTTTCCTGATCACAAGAACACCTGACACAGAAGCATCAGTCTTCTTCTCTTTTTCAATTTGAAGGTTTTCAGAGTTTTATTGGTATTGAAGACTTCTTTCTGACTTCCAGTTTCTTCTTTTTCAGCTTCTTCCTCAGATTCTTCAAAATCTATTATCAATTTCCTCTGAGTGGACTTAGAAGTTTTAGCTCTTTTCTTCTTTTCTTGTTCTACAAATGCAACAACCTTTCTCTTTTCAGGTCTGACTTGATCTTCACCGGCTTTGCTTGTCTCAATTATTCTTCTATCACTCAGTTTCTCAGAAATTACTTCCTGAATAGTTTGCTCAGAAGTTTGAGTGTAGATAGATTTCTCAGCTTCTTTGAATTTGAGCTTCTCAGTGGCTTCAACTTCTTTTAAGGCATCAACAATTTTATTTTCTCCAGCTTCTTTCTGAGCCTTTCTCTTCAAGGTTTGTGCCAACAACTCACTTAGTTTGCCACCAGGCCTTTCCCCCTTTTTTGGCACCATACCTTGGAAGTAGTTGAGTCAGTGCAGTATCCATATGGTATTGCTCTTTGCTTATACTTCGCACTTCCCCTGCCAATTGATCATGCTCATTCTCTAGCCTTCTCATGTAATTTTTAGCCATTGAGAACTCTTCAGAAAGAGGTGCGAACTGATTTGAGAAGACATTATGCATCGTCTCTATCATCTTGGTCATGAGCATAGAGCCCCTTTCCTCAACAACTGTCTTGATCATCAGATCATTCTTCTCAACCAGCTTGGCTTGAAGATAGGCAGTTCTTCTGCTTCATCTCTGCATTGGGCTCAGTTTTGACTACATCAATCTTTCCTTCCAAAGTAGTCATTTTATCTGCAAGAGATGTTTGTAGTTGCAGCATGTCTGAAGATGAACTCACATTTTCCAGCTTTTGAGATTTGCTTGCCAAGGTTTCTTCAATTTGAGTCACTTTCTCCACCATTGGCACCACCTTCTCCAATTTATCCAGGATAGGACTAAGATCAATTTCTGGAGTTTGTACAACTTTTTCCACCTGAGTTGGGTGCTCCAACTGAGCCTCGGTCTGCATATCATACATAACAGATTTAAAGATAGGAACTTCAGTAGCTTTGGCATAATGTTTAATAGTGCCAAAAGATACCTGAAGAGTGCTAACTTCAGTCTGAGGATGTGTGATATCAGTCTGTCCAGCATCAGTGTCCTTCTCCATCTGAGATAGTTTTTCAGCATCATCTTGTTTGTCACCCTCTTTATCTTGATCCTCCTCTCCTTCTGGATTCATAGAACTGGAGGCATCAATATCAACTTTTCTTCTCTCAACCACCTTTCTCTTTACTAGCTCATCAAAGTCAGCAATTTTCATTCTGAGCTTGGTCTTCCTGAATCCAGAGAACTCTGTCAAAACAGCAGTTTCAGCATTCCACCAATCTTCTCCTCTGAAGGAGGCTATATTCAGCATCTCCGGAAGAGTCTGATTCAGGATATAGACCGTGGTTCTGAGTCGGAAGAAAAGATCCTGAAGGTCAGGATATGCATTAAGCTCAGGGTATCTGTCCAGGATGAACCGTTCCCCCTTTCTTCGCCATTCAGTTTCTTCTGCCTCTCCCTTCTTCAACTTTGGACTCTCAGGGACAGTAGGATCGGATTGTAAGAGTTCTGGTGCTGATGGATCGAGAAATGGTTCACTCAGGAGCACATCCAAATTCAGTAATTCCTGAGGTTCAGACTGATCTGAAGTCTGAACAGGTCTCTCTTCAGTAGGAATCTGAGGTCCCTTGAAGATTTCCTGAGAAATTTTATCTGAGCTCAGAGAAGTCTCGAGTACCTCAGAGAAAACCTGTTCCTCAGTTTCTTGATCTTGCCCAATTGTCACAACCTGAGCAAGAACCTGCAATGGAGATTTCAGCCCTTGCTGGCCTTCAGGTTGAGTTTCTTCAGAGTCACTGACCTCCTCCTCAGTAATAGATTGAAGCTTTCTGCGTTTCTGAGGGGTTAGTGTTTTCTTCTTCAGATTCTCTCCTTTTTCTCTTTTCACTTGCATCAAGGCTTTCCCCCTGGCTTGTTTGGCTTCAACAGCTTCTTCTTCAGCAGTCTCCTCCTGAGACTCAGAGCTTTTCTCTTTCTTTCCTTTCAAAGTCTTCTTTGTTGTTGGTGGTTTGAACATGATTTTTGACTTTGGAAAGGATGAGGAATTTGCAAAGATGTCCTCCTCTTCTCTGCACATTTCCAAGATAAATGCAATCTTGGTTGCATGTAGGATCTTTCCTTTGACAACAACAGAGCCATTCACCTTTTGAACTTGTTTGGCTTGATCACTCACCACCTTGATTAAATAGTGTAACCAGTTGAATGTCGTGGTAGGTGAATCTTCTATCGCCGCCATTAGCCTCAACTTAGGCGTGCTTATCTGTTCAAAGCTGCTAGATCTACTCATGATGCATTTACTTACAATGTCCAGCAATACTCGATATTTAGGCTTCAAATGCCTTTTATTCAGAGTAGCTTCAAACTTTACTGGATGCTCTGCAATTTTATCCAGATATTCTTGCTCCCTACCCATCATATATACCGTAGGGTCTTCACCTCTATCGCTCAACTCATATATGGCATTAAGATTCTTAGGAATAATATACAATTCCCTAACAAAATCCACATATTTTGAACTATGCTCTAAATGCGAGACTGTAATTTGCGATTCTATACAATCTTCATCATCTAACTTCAAATTAGAGATAAACTCATTACCTCTTTTGCATATTCGGCCTCTGGTTGATTCGCGACCAAGCAAGTAAGCTTTTCCAAATGAATCATATGCACGCGTCTCCTCTTCGTGAGTTGCATTTGATGAGCTTTCGAGAGAGACGACATATTCGTACCAAGATTTATTGGATATGGCGAGCTTGTCGTATACAGAAAACGTCATTTTTGAAGAATTTTTGGTGAAGGGTTTGAGATAGGTGAGAATTTCTGGGCAATCGAGAGTTTTTGAAGCAGAGTGTTTGAAGATGAAGGCTTTTTTGAATCGTGTTTTAAAGAAAATTCTTCAATAGATATAGGATTTTGATTTATGGAAAATCACATAGATGAAGAAATCGACGGTCGAGATTTAAAACCGACTAAATCGGGTATATGAAAGGACGATTTCACAAATACAAAGCCACCAATTTATCCCTATTGGTGATTAATGAACAGTGCATTTAATTAATTTGTTGTTCTGCGGACCATTAGCTTTCTTCATGTATTTCAAAGGTCCATACTTAAATATTCCTTTGTGTGTTTTGTTATTTATTGCCAACGATTATCGAGATTGAGTTAGACAATAAACGTGTTGCATGAGTCAATACTTCTTCGACTAATTTCCTCCATCGGTCTTTAATCGAAGTTTTGACCTTGATAAAATGTCGATATAATCTTAATCGATCTTGATAAAAGGTCAATATAATATCGAAAGTAATCGATCTTGATAAAAGGTCAAGATAATATCGAAATCTTGATCTTTATAAAAGGTTAGTATAATACTGAGTACTGATCTTCAGGATAACTGAGTTTCCCAAGACTCAGTGTTCAGTACTCTCAATTTTATCCTGAGTTTTTCAGTAAAAACTTGAGAAAACTTCATGCATCTGAAAACCTTCAATTTTTCAGATTTTCTTTATTCACCTGGATCCAACATACCTAATTTAACTGATAGTTACTAAAATCTTGATTCAGCAAAAGGTTTAGTCAAGATATCAGCTCTCTGTTTATCAGTATGAATTTTCTCCATTCTGATGTCTTTCTTCTCAACATGATCTCTGATGAAGTGATGTCTGATATCAACATGCTTACACCTGGTGTGCAATACAGGATTTTGTGTAATAGCATTTGCACTATTATTATCACAAAATATAGGTACTTCATTGGCTATAATCTTATAATCCCTCAATTGTTGTCTGAGCCAAAGAATTTGTGCACAATAGCTTCCTCGCTAAACCATGTATTCAGTCTTCAAAGAAGATCGTTGCTATCGAGGTTTGTTTCTTTGAAAACCATGATATCGGTTTACTTCCAAGAAATTGATAAGTTCTGTGGTAGACTTCATCAATTCTACATCCTCCATAATCAAAGATCTGAATAACCAGTTAATTCAAGGTTATCATCAGTTGGATACCATAATCCTCTATTCACAAGTGCCTTTAAGATATTTTTAATCTTTTTTGGCGGCCTCCATTTGACTAAAGCCTTAGGATTAGCTTGGTATCTTGCACATATCCAAACAAAGAAATGTTATATCGTGCCTACTTGTTGTGAGATATAGCAAAGGATCCAATGATCCTCTATAATCAGTGTGATTTACTGATTTACCTTCAGGATCAGGATCCATCTTGTAGTTAGTATTCATAGGAATTCTAACTGCATTGCAATTCTGTACACCATACTTTGCAATCAGATCTCTGGTGTATTTTCCTTGATTGATGAAAATTCCTTCCTTAGTTTGTTTCACCTGAAGTCCAAGAAAGAAATTCATCTCCCCCATCATTGACATCTCAAACTTTCCTTTCATCAGGGTAGAAAACTTTTCACACAGCTGATGATTTGGAGATCCAAATATGATGTCATCTACATAAATTTGAACAAGTAAGATGTCTTTCCCATCTTCTATCCTGAACAGAGTCCTATCAACAGTTCCTTTGATAAAACCATGGTCAGTAAGAAACTGAGAAAGGGTATCATACCATGCACGAGGTGCTTGCTTAAGACCATACAAGGCTTTCTTGAGCCTGTAAACTTGGTTATTCTGTCTGAAACCAGGAGGTTGTTCCACATAAACCTCTTCCTTAAGCACACCATTCAGAAATGGAGTTTTCACATCCATCTGATAGACTGTGAATTTCATGTGGGCAGCATATGCAAGAAACAATCTGATGGCTTCTAGTCTTGCAACAGGTGCAAAGGTTTCATCATAATCCAAGCCTTCTTCTTGGGAATAACCTTGTGCAACTAGTCTTTCCTTGTTTCTCACAATGTTGTTGTTTTCATCTCTCTTATTCTTGAACACCCACTTAGTTCCAATCACATTGTGCCTCTTAGGTCTATCCACTAGCTCCCAAACTTCATTCCTTGAGAACTGATTCAGCTCTTCTTGCATAGCAGTAATCCAAAAGGAATCTTGTAGAGCTTCTTCAATCTCAGTAGGTTCTTTTTCAGATAGGAAGCAGCAGAACAAAGCACTTTCTCCATGGAACCTTCTTGTTTTGACACCATCTGATAGATCACCCACAATCTGACTTTTAGGATGACTATCCAACCATTTTCTCCTGGATGTTCCCCCTTCAGTAGTATCCTCAACATCAGAAATGTTAGGTTCATGTAGTTCATTAAATTCAGGGAACAACAGAAAAGGAGAAAGAGAATCATCTTCCTCAGGGAAATTCCATTGTAACATTGTCGAGACGTTTGTTCCCTATTGGTTGATAGATTCAGAGTTTGCCTCAGCTGTGACCACATCTTCATCGGCATTACATACCTGAGTCTGAACTGGTGTATGTTCAGATTGGTCAGCTTTAGTGTGTTGGCTTTCCTTCAGTGGAAAATTTCCATCCCGAGTCTCACCATCCTGAGTTTTTCCATCCTGAACTTCTTTGTCTGAGTCTGATTCACTCCATTCATAGAAAGTGACTGACTTCTTCTTTTTAGGTTCAGAGGATGTTTTATCATTCTTTTTCAAAGCTAAGTTTGGTGATTCTCTTGATCGGTTCTCCCGAAGTCATGTTCTCATCTCTTTCGAACACAAGTAGATTCATCAAAAACAACATGTGTGTTTCTTCCACAATAAAGAGTCCTACAATTTGTAAACTCAAGGCTTTATCGATTCGAATATCCTAAGAATATCCCTTCATTAGCTTTGCTATCAAAAGTTTTCAACTGATCTTTACCATTATTATGTATGAAACACTTGCAACCAAAGAGACGAAAGAAAGAAACAGGAGGCTTTCGTTCATTCCACAGCTCATATGGAGTTTTTCCTTGGTTCTTGGTCAGCATGGATCTATTCTGAGAGTAGCATGCAAAGTGTTGATAATTTTCAAATTTCAAAATCTCTTAGGAATATCGGCTTCAAAGAATCATTGTCCTTGGCGAACTTCTTTCGAGTTCTATTTCTTCTTTCAAAGAACACCATTCATTTGTGGGGTCCTTCCGGTGATGTTTCATGAGCTATTCCATTTCTTGGCACAATAATCGATATGATATGATTGATAAACTCAGTTCCTTTATCTGATCTGATTTTGACCACACTCATATTCTTTTTCAAGATCGAGCCTTTTCAAGAATTCAGCATTTTTGTTTGAGTCTCTTTCTTACTGAGTAAGAAAATGACCCATGTGTATCTAGATTAGTCATCAACTACCACAAGTGTGTATTTTTACGCCATTTGTTCTTTGGACCAAAGAGATCCATATGTAACAAATTTGTAGTATTCTATCAAGAGAAACATCTACTTTGCTTTTTGAAAGATGCTCGATTTGTTTTCCTTTTCGACAAGCATCACATACATGATCTTTCTTGAACACTTCATTGGGTAACCCCCTCACAAGTGCTAATCTTGCAAGTTTGTTCAGGTTTTGAAGTTTAAGTGATTCATTCTTTTGTGCCACAAACAACCGGGTATCGGTGGAACTTTTTGCAACCAAACATGTATCTTTAGGAGTTAAACTCCAATCAAAGAAGATACACATTTCCTTTTCTAGTACCGGTCAAGAAAATTTTTTACGTGAAGTATTGTCTTTTACATAACATAAGTTCTTTGAGAACTCAACACCTTTGAATCCTTTGTCACGAATTGACCGATAGAAAACAAGTTATGCTTTTAGACCGCAGACACATATGAAACACCATGGGGTATGAATAGAGTCAACTTTAAGAGTTCCATATCCTTCAGCTTTGTCCTTTGGAATTGTCTCCAAATGTGATCTCGAGGGCCTTTTTGCTCAACATAACGGTGATTAGTTGCTTATATCCTGTCATATGTCTTGAACATCCACCGTCCAGATAATACAACAGAGCCAATTCATTTCCACTCATCGGTGCTATGTTGTTTTCATTTAGCTAAATTGCCCTTTTTTTCTTTTCCATCGAAACCCATTTGGTGTAGGGTCCTACCAGTTAATTTGTACTTTTGGAACCAAACCTAACAACTCTAATTACTTTAGAGTAGGTGATTTATCTCCCATAAACATCTGATACACATTCACCACCCTAGGAGCCTTGGCAATAGATCCGTGTATGAGTGCCGGCCTTAGCATGAACTTGAGCCTTAGAGTTCTTCTTGGGTTCAGCCTTTTGTTCAAGTGCCTTAGCTTTTGTGTCACTGGTCTCTGTCTCTTTTGACTTGGGTTCAGAAACCTTTACCCTTAGGCAAGTGGGGGTTTGGGTTGCTGTCTTTGAAATTGGGGTCTTTCAAGATGTCGAGGACTTGGTCTTTTTCGGGGTTGAGAATATCTCTCACGAGTGTTTCTCTTCCGAAAAAATTCCTCCGATGGTTCAATCTTGAGATCTATTTAGGTTGATATTCTTAGCCTGAGGCTTTGAAGTAATCGGGCTTTGAAGATTTCCCTACCGAGTGTGTTCAGTTTTCTAGCCTTTTTCCCCGAGGTGCAGGCTTTCTTCCTGAACCTTCAGCTTTTTCTCAAACCATAGGTCCTTTACCCTTGTCTAAAAAAACTCGCGGTTCTTCAAGAAGAAGATTAGATGCCATTGGTTTAACAAAGGCGATCTTGGTGCTACTAGAAGCAAAGATTCGAAGACCTTGTGAGGTTCCCCCGAATGTATCCCAATCCGGCTTTTTTATAGTTGTGTCTTTGATAACTCTGAATTTCATCTATCACTTTAGATGCGTAATTCAATAGAGCTAACTTTCTCTGCAAGACTATCCTCACATTTCTTTAGAGTTTCATGCTTCTCAAAGAGGTCATTGAACTCATTTTCGATAAGTGAATTTCTTTAGTGGATTTCTCTAATTTTCCATTCGGGATCTCTATCACCTTCTCTTTTTTTCGAGAGTTGTACTTTCGTAACATCCGATTCATCAAGAGTTCCCATCAATTGAGAAGTGATCTCAAAGATTTTTAGAGTCTTTCCACTTGATTCTCGTGATCGGTTCCTTTGTTCGCTCTTGAGTTTCAAAGGAGCGATTCTTGTAATACGTAATAGTCCTTCATAAGATTCTCAAACTAATCCATCAGTCAAAGTTATTGTTTATAGTTGAACTTGAGAACTCATGTGCTTGTGTAGGAGCAACAAAGAGATAGATAGAAGAATTTACCTCCTCCACGTACCATAAGATGAGATATCATCACTTGTCACTATCTCGAGAAAATCTCATCGAGGAACTGGAACCTTCTTTAGAATGTTCTTCTTCCTCAAAGAATCATAATTTTTCTTCTTGGAGATCTTCTTGTCTCTCTTGGCTTTTATTTCCTTTCTTTCTTTAGCACTTTCTCAGGGGCGGTCATATTGAAAGTGACCTTTCTTCTGACAGTTGTAACATCTGTTGGTATCATCATCCTGATCACTTTCCTCCTTGGTTTTGGAGTTCTTTTTCTTGGATGAGGATCCTTCAGCTTTCTGGTCCTTTCTTTTCTCAGTATATCTGTCCTTAGCTTCTGAGTCTCTCTCAGACTGTGATTCTGTAATATTTCTTATATTTCCCATATATCCGCTATTGAGTCTTTCAAACCTCCTTGCCATCAATCTTAGCTTATCCTCCCGCTTTCATCCCGATTTTTGGCGGTGAGTTCTCGAACTCTCTAGACTTACAGATTTCTCTTTGGCTTTGAAAGCCACATTCTTGCTAGATGAAGAATCATCTTTGCTGTCAGATTTCTTATTCTTGTCAATCACAAACTCATAAGCTTTCAGTTCAGAGAAAACTTGTTGATATGGCATGGAATCAATATTTTTTGTGTTTTGAATCACCACAACATGTATATCCCATTTCTTAGATAATCCTCTAAGAATTTTCAGTGCCACTTCTCTCTGTGGGTATCTTTTCCCATGAGCACTTAGATCATTCATGATGCTAGTGAATCTGACCTCAAGTTTGTCAATGGATTCACTATCTTCCATTTCAAAGCTATCAAACTTTCCAATAGCAACATGAAAGTTTGTTTTCCTTAATATGATATGTGCCTTGACACATAACAGCAAGTGTATCCCATATTTCTTTTGCAGTTTCACAGTGAGAAATCATCCCCATAACACCATCATCAGTAGTGCTATACAAAGTATCTTTAGCAATGTAGTCCAGATTGACTAACTTTCTCTCATCAGGAGTAAGTTGATCATCAGATTTTGGAAATTCATCTCTAGGATCATTCCTCTCAGTATCAGTGATTCTGGGATTCACAACAGTAAATTTGAATGGTCCTTCAGAAACCACTCTCCACATTCTTTCATGTTTTGAATACAGATAAGCCTGCATTCTTAATCTCCATAGGTCATAGCTCTCAACAGAGAACATAGGAAGTTTCTTAGAAGGCATAATGACTGAGCCTTGTAAGATATCAGCAAACAGATCTATTCAGTAGACCACCAAAGTCTTTCAGCAAAATAGACTATGGCTACCAAAGCAAGTGGTCAAATTGAACCACTGCTCTGATACCACTTGTTGGTCCCGGTGCTAACGAGTCTCACACGTGTATGGGGGGGGAATACACGTGTTCAGTGATTTTTAAAACTTTTCTTTCACTGAGGTCAGATGGGTCAGGTTATCCTGGTGATTTTGCCATGAGAAGCACAGATTGCCCTTAGTCAAAGTCTATCGAGACAATGATCCTGAGCTGCTTTCAGAAGCTTCAGATTAGCCCAACTGAGCCTGAGTTTATCAGAGATCCTGAGGCGCTTGGATCAGATAATTATCTTACTGAACCCTCAGTAGAGTTAGTTCAGTTTGGTAACTATCTGTTCTAGCTACTCAAGTGTGCGGAATGGTTGGCCCTATGTTTATACTCGTTTTAGCTTTGCTAAAAATCTTCCTTTCAATAAAACAGTGATTAAGGTTGTGATCAATTTGAAGCAAGTTCAGTGGATTGGTTCCAACTGAATATCCAGTAATTTGTATCTTTTCCAGAAATCTTCTTTGATTCACTTTTTTAAAGGTGAACCAGATTGGACATGTGAGGATCCAGAAGGGCCTTCAAACCCAATACCCTTCTTATCAGTTTGCTTGCGATAGTAGTTGTTCAGACTTTGAACAGTCTTAGATGAGTTTGTGAAAACTTCTACTTTCTTTCTCAAACTATCCTCATTGATTTTTAGACTCTCATGTGGTTGGAAGAGTTCATCAAACTTAGCTTGTAGGATTTTGAGATTATTAGCTTGTTGTAGGTTGAGAGCTTACTTTGTTTTTTAATCCTTTGTTTTGATCAAAAACACACAAACTTTCGTAAACTCTAGCTTAGTGTGGTCATCTTATGAGCGTTTCTCAATTGATTTTGATTTCTTTACAAAAAAACTACTTCGCTTTATCCTTGACAAGTTTTGAATATTCTCAACCCTTAGCTTATCGTGAATCGATTTCCACTATTGTATAAGTGTTACTTCATTAGAGATCATCAAGCAATTGCTCATTGTAGAGTTCTGAATGTCAATTTTGGTTCTAGTGTGAAGCTCTCGGGGTGTGGAAATAGAAAACACAGAAGGTTTAGAGACTACCTCAGTTTGATCAGCATCTTTGTCCATGAGACAGATATCATCATCAGATGAGAATGTCAGATCGCCGATATCATCAGTTGTGGTCATCAGGCAAAAGTCCTCGACAGATGAGTATCCAGAGTCATTTGATGGCAGGTAGGAATCATCTATACCAGACGTATCAGCAATCAAGGCTTTTCTGTCTCTGTACTTTTGCTCTCTTCTATTCGGCTTGTCTTCTCTTTCTTTGGGAGTCAAGTCAGGGCAATCTACGCTGTAGTGGCCTTGTTTCTGACAGTTGAAACATGCTCCAGGTTCCACGGAATTTCTTCTACCAGGTGAGTCTCTTCTCCTATATGATCTGTCAGGAGATTTACCAGTTTGCATGTAATCAAAATCTCTTCGATCTGATCTTTCCTCTCGTTGGTCATCATTACGGACATCTTTCTTATCATCCCTGTGATGATTTCTTCTGTCATCAGAATGATTTCTTTCTTGTGATCTGTCAGTTGATCTCCTATCTCTTCCTCTTCTTTGTCTGTAGTCATGGTAGAATTTTTGATACTTACCCAGTTGGACATTAGATCGTTCAAGCTTTCTGGTCAGGAAAGCAATCTGTTCAGCCTGACTTATGATATTTCCTGCTGGTTCTTTAGATCTTGAACTTCTGCTAGCTACCTAGAATGCAACTACTTTTGAAGTGGCAGGTGTAGCTTCAGCAGGTGACTCATCTTCTTCTTGATCTCTTTCAATCAGGTCGAATTCATGAGCCTTTAGACTGAGAAACAGGTTGTTTGGCTTCATCTTCGCAATATCTTGGCAATCTTTTATCACAGTTACTTTCATGTCCCATTTCTTGGTCAGGGACCTCAAGATCTTGTAGTTGATGTCTTTATCAGACATTTCTCGTCCTAGTTCACGAAGCTTATTAACAGATATGGTGATTCTTCCATCAAGCTGATTTATGGTTTCATTTGGTAGCATCTTGAGTTTCTCAAACTTTACCAGTTCAGCTTGTAGTCTTCTATCCTTAATCAGATCGTTTCCTTCACATATCTCAGCAAGAGTGTCCCACATCTACTTAGCAGTTTTAAGATACTTGATCTTCTCACGAATTATCTTGTCCACCGTCTTCATGACGATATGCCTGGCTACAGTATCCAGATTGGACAATTTCCTTTCTTTGGCATCCATCAGTTAAGGACTCTTTCTGATTCTCGCTCCAGTTGGATGTGATGGGTCACCTCCTTCAGATGGGTTGTTGTGATAGATGATGATGGGTCCTTGTTCAAGAACTTCCATCATTCTGTTGCTTATCGCACCCAGGTGGTTGCTCATAAGAATGGTCCAGTCGGCATACTCATCAATGGAGAACTTAGGCAGATCATGATACATCCCAGATGTGTTATCCATGCTGACTATGTGAGTTTAAAAACAGATGAGTTTTAAAAACAGATTTTTCAAAGATCTGTTCAAGTGACCACAATGGTTCTTCCTCAAGAACCGATGATACTCAAAGTCAGTGGTCTGTAGAACCACTGCTCTGATACCACTTGTAGGTCCCAAATGGGTTTCGTGAGGTGGAAGTCTAGAGGGGAGGGATGAATAGACTTCCAAAACTTTTTCGTGATCAGCGTGTAAGACAGATAAGTGTTGATAGAGTGCATTTGAGAACCAGTACGATCTGATATCCAACTTACTGATTGCTGTGAAGCAGATTAGTTTGGTGTCTATCAAGTCAACTGATGTGCGAAAGCAAGTTTTAACCCGTGTAGAAAAATCAGTTTGATAAAACAGATTCTAAGTATTATGAATCAGGTCAGATGACAACAGATCAAACTGATCAGATCAGCTGCTTGATGCAGAATTGATCTATACTTAGAATATGCATGTTCAGTTAAATATCAGGTGTGTGTAAGGTGTAAAACAGGTAAGCACACAAGATTTATAGTGGTTCGTACCAACTTGTCTTACGTCCACTCTTCCCTATCAACAGGGGCACTTACTTACAAAAACTAGACTTAGTTTAACGTGTTAGTCCAAACACCTTACAAACAGATGTTTATAGCGTTCTCACTCAACTTATCCCATAAATCAAGACTAGAAACCCTAGCTTGAAATCTTGCTTACAAACTTAACCTAACATTCGGTTTGGGTAAAGATTTCTATGGTTTCCAACTGGAAATCTATACTAGTATATAAGTAACCTAAAGCTAAAGGATGAGATTTCTGCTAAGAAACTATGGGATGAACACTTAGAATATTTCTTGAGTTCTTGGTGTTCTTGCAAAAATTGCTTGTAGCTTGAGCTTGTGTATAATTTTCGTAGTTTTACGCTGAAGATTTGATCCCATATTTATAGACCTTGAAATCAAAGAGCCGTTGGAGAGCAATTTGGATTTGAGGCTATTTTTGGTAGGTTTGCAGAATACACTTGATGTGCTCAGAGACGGCATGGCCAAATGTGTGCTTATTTGGCCTTTCTAGTCGTTGAGCTCTGAAGCTTCAAATCCTACCTTTATCAGTTCCGTACATGCGTGTCGATACAAGTACACTTTGTTTGGTGCTCATCAGTCTTCATTCTTGTTAACTCTGATTTGCATGTCTTAGGTAGACATTTGGTTGTCAGCTAGTTGAGAACTAATCCGACCAGTTGAAACTGATCAGTCTACCTGGTTGAGTCTTCTGATGTAAGTTGTCTTAGCTTCAACTTACTGACATGGTGTGGTGAACTGGTGTAGATCTTCTTAGCAGGTCATCAGATCTTGATTCTTCATACATGATCTTCGTCTTCTTCTTCAGATTGATTCTTATTTGTCTTTATCTATAACAGATAATCAGATATTTCTGTTCTTCAGACTTGCCTGATACATATTGAGTTCCCCCTCAATATGCGATCTATACTATTACATCAATTGCTCTATACAGTAATTATCAACTGGTCATCCTATTTCTGATTTCTAAAACATCAGTCAGCTAACAGGTCTGACTGGTCCTATTACAATTGTTTTGGAACTTTCATCAAAACTATAAATTTCCCAACATAGATATGTATATAAAAGATACCCACCAACTAGCAATCCACAATCAACCTTCAAACCAACACAATAATAATTCATAAACAACCCCAAGCCAATACATTAGTACGCACTAAACATTATATCATATTATACTACATATCCAAAAGTGACAAAATATAATGACGGAAGTAAAACAAGCCACAGTATGCCCAACAGGTCGTCATCTATGTACAAGGCCACTCAAAACCTGTAGGAGCTCCACAACTTGTCCAGTAAAGCCAGCACGTCACGTCTCATCAGAATTATCTACAATGCATAAACTAGATGAGACATATAATTATGCATGATGTTGTGTATCTTTTTGAAAATCCTCCCCATACACTCTCTTTTGAAATCACCAATTTATTTATGTAACACTCGCAGGGCCCCAGACTCACTGTTATACACCGGCATAACTCAATCAATATATCAATAATCAAGTGGCCACTAACGTATGATCCCGACGTGGGGCTCCATCCTCCTGCGGCCCATTGAACCCCCCCCATCGCGCCTCTCACGTCCACCAGGAAGTCATTGTTGGAATTTAGAGGCACGTAAACACGTAATACATGTGCAACGGAATCAAACAGTTCACCAACAACGAATGTATAATTGCATAATTAAATTACGGGTAAACATAAACAGAATCCTTACAGTGATTCGTACACGGATTCCTCTACTATGGTATCCACGCAACAGTCATTTACCAATTCACACCGATTCGCCAGTGTTGAATCCCGAGATGAATTTACTAGGAAAATTCTAACTAGAGATTTTATGGAGAAATAAATTTCTTGTATATTTAATGAATTACCAAAAAATCATATATATAGGGGAAGCCCAGCTTAAATCTTAAGTTATCTTTATTAGGAAATAAAATCCCTAATCTTGCAAATCAAATCCCATAGATTTGATTTCCTATATATAAAATCCTATGGATTTGATTTCCATATATATAAAATCCTACAATAATATTCTCCATAAATTAAATATTAATATTCAATATAAAATTTAATCAACCAACTATAATCAGTAAACAATTGTTACTTGTTGTGTGACCCATAGGCCCTCATATATCGAGCGATTAGTTAAACTAACGGTCTTAATTGAACCCTAGACAATAAATCAGACATTCTCAATATACGAGGTACGTTGCGAGGAATTCTGCAACTACCTGTAACATGTAGGCTATTGTGATATATTCCCTTCATTCGCGAATACTCGATTAAGTCTTGAACATGATGAAGTGTCTATTCAAATAACTTAATCATATTATCTCTAATCACTAATTGATCACGTATGTCACACTTGGCCACAAAGTCCAAGCTGACGTGCATCAGCCGATGACTTAGATCCAATTATGATGAGAAAATGAGTATTCTCTCTAAATCCACATTGTGAATCCTATTCTTGGCTCAACTACCACGCACATGCATTTCGTGATGAACTCAATCTAAGCCATATCTACCCATGGAAGGGTGCAAACATCGGCATGGTCAAAGTTCATAACTCCACACATGTCGTGCGTATTTACCTCAAGTCAAAGGAGTATCACATCGCTCCCACTAACCGAGACACCCGTAGACACATATTGTGGAATTACATCAAATGGTTTCTCGGATGGGTATACCAATACCCTCTAAGGTATCTGTGCATCTATCATGAGATATCCAGTATCTCGTAGTAAGTGAGATCTTACTACTCTCTCTAAGAGTATGATGCAGATCGCACACTGTTGTAACATGAATAAACCCGACTTGCGGAGAAGTCATGAAGCCGACAAATCGCCGTCTAGCGACCAAGAAGAGCGACTCGGGGCAAGACCCCAGAAGCCGAAAGTCGGTAGATCAGATGAACAGATCAGAAGATTAGATAATCGCTACACTAACGTGTATGAATACGACTTGCCTGGAAGTCGTAAAGCCGACAAGTCACCATCTAGCGACTAGGAGAAGCGACTTGAGACAAGACCCCCAAGGTCCGAAGTCACAAGATCTTGCCAGATTATTGGGCAAACGCCAGACAAACCACAAGATCCACCCGTGAAGCTCGATCCGCAAATGGCGCCCACTGACCAAGACGACCATTGACCTAGCAAGCCAGAATTCCCGGATAGCGGTCTTGAAGCCCCATTAATGACTTACCTTATATGTAATCGACCGCTCCTAGGCGGGAAATCTTATATGAATAGGCATCAAGGGCCACACTTGTAAGAGGTTGGAATTTTAGTGTTTAAGCAGAGATTATAGTGAAATATTTCTGGCTTGGTTCGCCCCCAGACGTAGTCTCATTAAAGACGAACTGGGTAAATAAATTCTGAGTGTTTTCATTATTTTTTCCATTCACATTCTCTATTCATTTTACTTGTTGGCCGAAATATTAAACTGGGCATAATAATTGGCGTCGTCTGTGGGAAATAGTTCTATTGATTTTTCCAGAATTCTCTAGAAAACCCACCATCCAATCGTTCGAAATGGCAAACAACCAGAACGAAGTTGCTAGGCTTGAAACTGATGCTCGTGATGGGGCAAAAGCCTCCTTGAGCTCCCATCGCACTCACTGAGTGGCCCCCACGGCAGCTCCGAACTGGGGGATCTCATCCAAACCCCAGAAGATGAAAAGGTCATTCTAGCTATCCTCCGAAAGAGGCAGCTCATCTTCGATGGCCCAGGGGAACCAGTCCTGAATAAAAGGGTCGCCCACGGTGCATGCACCTCTAAAGGTAAGGGTCACCTGACCCGAAAAGGGCAGTCCCCAGGCCAACTGACCATCCCGGAGGTGAGAAACATCAACACCAGGGATTATTGGCTCCCTCGCACTAAAAGACCAGCGGGTTCGAACAATGTGTTTGACCGCATCGGAAACCTTGGAGCACTGAAAGCTCCACACAACACCGAGGATGAGGCTGACTCTCATCCTAGATACAACGAAGAATTTGATCGCGACCTCGCTCTCGCGTTAACTTTGCATCACAATGAGATGTTAAAGGGCTCTGTTGCCGACCATAACGGCAGGCAAGACGCTCTCCCGACCACAGATCCTCGCGACGCGCAAGTTGCTGCACTAGCCCGCACCATCCAGGCACTACTAGAACGAGTAGACAATCAAAACGGGCACACGGGGATGGACACCAACCTCGTCGTCCCAGGATCACCACTGGGTACACTGGTCACTTTGGCCACTACCAAGAGAAAAACTAACACCTGCGGCTATAGACCGCTACAATGGGAGCTCGGATTCAAAGGTCCATGTAGCGAAGTATAATTCCTACATGGCATCCATGGGTGCAACCGATGCTACCAAGTGCAGGTTGTTCTCGCTAACATTGAGCGATCAGGCTCATATGTGGTTCACCTCTCTGCGTCCATACTCGGTGGATATCTTTGAATAGCTCGCCAGACTGTTCTTGGGCCATTTCTCAGCAATGGCTCCCCGACCAGCGACCAAGCAGCGCCTGATGAATACTCAGCAAGGCGAAAATGAGTCTGATCAATCTTATGTCAAAAGGATCGACAAACTCATCCTTGAAGGAGATCCCTTAGGGGATGAGGCGAAACTGCTCGGGGGCGTTAGCGGCCTCAAGAAGAGAACCAAGATATGGTGGCGCATGACAACCGATTACCCAACAAGCTACGCCGACTTCAGAAAGCGGGCTAGCGACTTGATACACACGGTAGAACTTCTAGAATCCCGACTTTCCGAAACTAAGGAAGTCGCGGAGCCGAAAAGATGTTCCAAGAAAACTGGGGGCCATTATAAGGCACCCGGCAACTTCATGCCGTTCAAAGAGATGATACCGGTGAAGTTGATGGAAGTCCTAGGCATAACACCTGGTCATGTCTACACGTAGATCAAAGGTCGAGATCTGCTCCTCCCACCTCGCCCGATCAAGGACAAGAGCAAGCAGAACCCGAACAAGTTATGCCACTATGACGACCATGTGGGTCACTACATGAGTGAGTGTAGGGACCTACTGAAACAAATCTGGAGGTTGTATGAGGATGGGTTGCTGGATGAGTTCGTCAAGCGACCTCGGGCAGACAATGAGCTAAATCCGAGAGGTCGCCAACAAGGCAATCGTCCCAGGAAAGAAGACCAAGCCAAAAGGAACCCTAACCCAGGGGCTAGGCAGAACGAGCGACTAGTCCTGCCCATGCTAGAAAATATGGGAGGTTGCACGATACACACCCTCTCTCCACTCGAATCAGTAAGAGGCCTCACCTCGGCCACCTCATCAAAGCGTCTAGATAAGAGAAATGGAGAATGCCATAAAAATGGTGTTGTCGGTGTTCTCCATGGCCGAGAAAACAAATAGAATTGAGTTCGGGGAATAGGGTAAGGTCGGGATTGTCTACCCAAATACCAACCCTTTGGTGATCAAGGCCAACATCATGGGGACTACGTTATGCCCTCTACTGGTGGACGGAGGGGCATTTTGCAACATCCTCTTCAAGAAGACCTTAGACCAGCTCGGGAATTTCGAAGATTATATCACCCCGTGCGACCACGTCGCCAAAGGCTTTGGGGATACAACTGTTAAGCCATGCGGCATCATCCGTTTAGCCGTCGAGTTAGTTTCTACCCTAGATGAAAAGGTTAGGACTACTAGGCTATGTGATTTTCTTGTAATTGACCTTCCGAGTTCCTTCAATGGTTTTCTCGGAAGGCCTTCTGAACATGAGTTCAAGGCTGCGTCCTCAACATATTTTTTCTGTGTAGAATTCCCCACGAAAGATGGGCTGGTCGGAACCATTAAGGGCAACCAAGTGGATTCAAGGGGTTGTTCGGTTTATTCTTTGTCTCTTTTCAATTATGTATTTAATTCTAGCAAACGAGTATTCGTATTAGATAGTAAAATGTAATGTGATGACTTGAACACTAGAAAGACAAACAAGAAGAGAAGCTGAGGCGACCTCGACCCAAGGATAGGTCCCGAACCAGAGGAATTCCTGATTGAGGTAGAAATCAATGACCCCGGGCAAGAAGGTCCCAGGGCCATCCCGGGGGAAGAACTTGAGAAAGTCAAGATAGATCCAACTCAACCAGATTTGGAAGTCATCATAGGCTCCAAAATGTCGAGCGACCTCAGGGGGGAAGTCATCGACTTTCTCAAAAAGAACCTAGACGTGTTCGCCTGGTCTCACAAATACATGATCGGTATTGATCCCCAAGTCGCATGCCATCGACTTCACGTTGACCCAAGTCGGAGGCCGATAGCCCAGAAAAGTATATGGCACTAGTAGAAGAAGTAAAAAAGTTGTTGGACAACGACCTGATCAACAGGCCGACCAGCCCCAATGGGTTTCCAATGCGGTCTTGGTGAACAAGTCGAACGGAACTTAGCGACTTTGTATGGACTTCACCGACCTCAACGAGGCATACCAGAAGGATTTCTTTCCCATGTCGCACATCGACCACCTGATAGACAACACAACTGGCCATGAGATGATGTCCTTCATGGATGCCTTTGCAGGCTATCATCAAATAGCAATGCACAAGCCAGATCAGCAACATACTTCGTTTCTGACAGAGAAGAACCTTTACTACTGGAAGAGGATGCCTTTCGGCTTGAAGAATGCAGGGGCGACCTATCAAAGGTTGGTCAATCACATGTTTGCAGATCGAATCGGCAAATATGTTGAAGTGTATGTGGACAACATAGTCGTCAAGAACCTAAAAATAGGAGGATCATCTCGCCCACCTCGCTCAGACCTTCAAAATCCTGAGGAAGTTCAACATGAAACTCAACCCCAAAAAATGAAATTTTGGGGTGGAGTCTTGGAAGTTCCTGGGACATTTGGTCAGCAAGAGGGCTATTGAAGCTAACCCAACAAAGGTCAAGGCAATTATGGACATGGGCGCTCCAAGAAATATGAAGGAAGTCCAGAAACTGACAGGTTGCCTAGCTGCATTGAATAGGTTTATCTCCCGAATGAGGGATAAATGCAAGCCATTGTTCGACACAATTCGCAAGAAGTCGAGATTTGAGTGGACCATAGAGAGTCAAGAGGCTTTTGACAAGATAAAGGCATATCTGGCAGTTGTGAGCATCTTATCAAAACCGCTTTGGGGAGAAGATATTCCTATATCTAGCAACATCAGAAACCGCACTAAGCGCGGTACTAGTTTGGGCAGAGGGGCAGGTTCACTTTTCCATCTATTTTGTTAGCCAGACACTCAATGAAACCGAACAAAGATACCCACTTCTGGAGAAACTGGCATACGCTCTGGTCTAAAACCATAGGTCCTTTACCCTTGTCTAAAACTCGTGGTTGTTCTTCAATCAGAAGATCAGTACGAATCGCGGGTTTTACAAAAACCATCTTAGTGCCACTAGTTGAAGCAGCATTAAGTTTACCTTGTGAAGTTCCCCCTGGATTATAGCCTAATCCAGCCTTTATAGTTGCAGGTCTTTGATAACTCTGAATTTCATCTATTGCACTAGATGCAGAATTCAATAGAGCTAACTTTCTCTGCAAACTATCTTCACCTTTCTTTAGAGTTTCATGTTTCTCAAAGAGGTCATTGAATTCAGTTTTGATTAGCTTATTCTCCTCAGTGGATTTCTCTAATTTTCCATTCATGGCAACTATCAGCTTCTCTTTCTCTGAGAGTTGTACTTTCAGAACATTCAGTTCATCAGTAACTTCCATCAATTGAGAAGTGATCTCTGTGGTTTTAGAGTTTTTCCACTTTAGATTTTCAGCAATCAATTCCTTATTCTGCTCTTGAGTTTCAATGAACAGTTCTTGTAACGCAGAAAAATCTTTCATCAGGCTCTCAAAAGAACCCATCAGATCGAAATTACTATTTACAGAAGAAGAACTTGAAAATTCAGGTGCTTGTGTAGGAGCAGCAACAGAGATAGAAGATTTTACCTCCTCAATAGCAATAAGGCATACATCATCACTATCACTATCTGAGAACATTTCTTCTGAAGAACTTGAACCATCCTCTTCAGCATCATTTTTCTCAGCAACCATTGCCTTTTTGCTAGAGTACTTATTTTGTCTTTTTGCTTGTCTCTCACTTCTTTCTTTGGAACTCAACTCAGGACAATCATATTGGAAGTGACCCTTTTTCTTGTAGTTATAGCATCTATTGGTGTCATCATCCTGATCACTTTCTTCCTTGGATTTGGAATCCTTCTTTCTGGATGAAGAACCTTCAGCTTTGTGATCTTTCTTCCTGTCAGCAGTTTTGTCCTTAGTTTCTGAGTTGTTCTTGTTCCTGTACTTGGTATCCTTATAATACCTTTTGTACTTTCCATATCTGCTATTGAGTCTTTCAAACCTCCTTACCAACAGTACTAGCTTATCCTCTTGCTCATCCTGATTTTTGGCAGGTGGGTTATCAGGCTCTTTAGCTTTACAGGTTTTTTCTTTGGCTTTAAAGGCCACATTTTTGCTAGATGAAGATTCATCTTTGCTATCAAATTTCTTAGTTTTCTTATCAATCACAAATTCATAAACTTCCAGTTCGGAGAACACTTGTTGGTACGACATAGAATCAATATTTTTGGTGTTTTGAATCACCACAGCATGGATGTCCCATTTCTTAGTGAGACCTCTCAAGATTTTCAGTGTTACTTCTCTTTTTGGGTATCTTTTCCCAAGAGCATTTAGATCATTCATGATACTAGTGAATCTAACTTCCAGTTTATCAATAGATTCACCATTTTCCATTTCAAAGCTGTCAAACTTTGCAATGGCAACAGATAGCTTGTTCTCTTTGATATGATCTGTGCCTTGGCACATGATAGCAAGTGTATCCCAAATTTCTTTAGCATTTTCACAGTGAGAAATCATCCCCCTAACACCATCATCAATAGTGTTATATAAAGTATCTTTAACAATATAGTCTAAGTTAACTTTCTCTCCTCAGGAGTAAGTTGGTCATCAGACTTAGGAAATTCATCTCTGTGATCATCTCTCTCAGCATCAGTAGTTCTGGGATTCACAATAGTGTACCCAAATGGTCCTTGAGAGAGAACTCTCCACATTATTTCATGTTTAGAGTACACATGTGTCTGCATTCTCGGTCTCCATAAGTCATAGTTCTCAATAGAGAACATAGGTAACTTCTTTGAAGGCATGGTGATTAAGCCTTGTAAGATATCAGCAATAAGATCTATTCAGTAGACCACCAAAGTCTTTCAGCTACCAAGACTATGGCTACCAAAGTAAGTGGTCAGTTGAACCACTGCTCTGATACCACTTGTTAGTCCCGGGGTAAACGAGTTTCACACGTGTATAGGGGGGGAGGGGAATACACATGTATAACGATTTTTTAACTTTTAAAAACCTTGTTGATCAGTAAGTCAGGTTATCCTGAGTTTCATCCTTGAGAAGCACAAAGTGCTCTGAGTTAATGTCTACTGAGACAGTCACTCTGAGCAGCTTTCAGAAGCTTCAGATTAGCTCAACTGATCTGAGTACGAAAGTCTCCTGAGAAGCTTTGCACAGATAACTATCTTACTGAATACTCAGATGAGTTGTTCAGTTTGGTAGCTATCTACACTAGCTTTTCTAGGGTGCGGAAAGTGTAGGCCCTAAGGTTATACTCGTTTTACTTTGCTGAAAATACATTTTCCTTATGAAAACAGTGGTTAAGTTTGTGCTCAGTTTAATGCAAGTTCAGTGGATTGATTCCAATTGAATACCAGAAAACTCAGTATGCTTTCAGTGAAATATGCAACAAGTAAATATGCAGTACATAAAGTAAATAACACAGCAAGTTATAGTGGTTCAGAGGCTCAAGCTCCTACATCCACTCTCTCTGATCTTCAGATAAATTCCTTAACTCATTACTACTACTACTAAAGCTTTCAGACTGAACTCCTGCAGCTTACTAACTTTTTTCTATGAATTTTCAGGCTGAACTACACTGCAGCTTACTAACTCAACTCACACAAGTTTTCAGATTGTCTCAAACAGCTTACTAACTTCTTCTCTAGAGCTTTCAGGCTGAACTCAACTGCAGCTTACTAACTCTTTACAACTCTCACAATCCAACAATCACACACAAACTACCTAACAAAAAGATTTGGGTTTGGTTGGTTTTCAGCTAGGGTGAGATATCCTTTTACAATAAGAACAAATGCAAAAGGCTCATCCTCTTCAAAGATGAAACACTTGGGAAATTCTTAGGGTTTCGAGTGCTTCACAGTAATACTTGAATACGAATGAGCTCTGGAGTTGTTTGATTTCCCGTAACCTTGAAAGAGTGCAAGGCCTTTGGTTTTATAGGCAACTCTCAAAGAGTCACTCTTGAAAAACTATCCGTTGGAGAGATAGCCTCAAGAGTTTCCTCTTTTGGTTAGTGATAAATGACTATATTAAGGTTTGAACGCGCCCTTGCATGGTTTGGGTAATATGTAGCCAAACAACCAATCACTATCTTCTGTAGACTGGAAGATATCAGTCCTAACATTTCCTCAGTGGTATGTCATTTTCAGTGTCAGTAAAGTACACTTTTGTCGCCTCCTCATTGGTCGAAGTCTTCCTTTGATCAGAGACAAACAAACGGCTCTTTTTGGTCAACTCTTCTGAACTGATACATTTCTTAAAGCCTACGAATGCATAATATTCTCTTTGTTTGTACTAAGATTGATCATAACACTATTTATAAAATAGGCGAGGAATCTTGTATAAATAGGCCTCAAGGGTCACACTTGTAAGAGGTTGGAATTTTATGTTTAAGTAGAGATTATAGTGAAATATTCCTAGCTTGGTTCGCCCCCAGACGTAGTCTCATTAAAGACGAACTTGGTAAACAAATTCTGAGTGTTTTCATTGCTTTTTCCGTTCACATTCTCTATTCATTTTACTTGTTGGCCAGAATATTAAACCGGACACAACACACATCAATCTCAATTGCATCATCAATATCCAATTCTTGATGATCCTTAATCGGGGCTATTTGAGAATCATGCTTAAGTCATCTGAGTTCTCACAATCTCAGTGACAACAATGACTCATGGGAACACAAATAAGAATAAATACAAACAACCAAACATAATATTCAAACAAGTGTAATGCCATACATTTAATATTAAATAAAAAATAATATTAAAACCAAAAACTGAATATTATCTTAGTATTATGTCCTCACAATAGGATTGTCTCTAGGACACTAACATTAACAGTCATCCCCCACGCCGACTTATAATGGTGCAATCCAGGGATCTACCCTCTAGCGGCCTAGCGAGATCCATCACCAAACTTGATCCCCTGTCCGCTCAAGAGGTCCCCCCACGGAAGCACCCACATAATCACAACATAATCATATAAGACGGTGGCCTACGCTGGGTAGCCCTCTAGGATTTGTCTGGTCACTACCACTCCCAGGTCACTCCTTCTGCTCTCGGTGTATAATCAGTGGCCAAACACATCATTTGATAAAAATAATTTTCATGTTAATGCATGATATGCTCGATGCAATGCAACACATAACATCTCACAAGTCTCATATGTCATTGAACTCACAAATCCAATTCACATAACATATTCAATTCACAAGCTCTTTCCACGGTAATCATTGAATGTCAATCAAATATTACAATCCCCATACCTCCTACGTAATGTCCACGTATTATCAATTAAACACAAATAAATCACATAATATTATGTTTATGCATTGTAGTTGCAAATGAATTTCTACTTAACTCGAATCCTCACAATATCATTATCCGCCTTATTCGGCCCAACTACCAAATTTGATAACAATTAACCATCAATGTAGGTCCCGAACGGGTTTCGTGAGGGCAGAAGTCTAGAGGGGAGGGGTGAATAGACTTCTGAAAACTTTTTCGTGTACATCAGGTGTGATTGCGATTTTTTCGATTAGAGTGCAAGTGAATCGATTTGGATCGATATCTAACTTCTCGACGCTTCGAGGGCGGATCGATTCGGTGTCTATCGGTTTAACGACAAGCGGAAGTTTAGTTTATACCGTATGTGAAAAACCGGTTTATAACAAATCAAATTCGGTTGTTTTCAATCGATGACTATGGAGTCAATCGATCGATCGATATTTTGGTGCTAATTGATCCTAACTCGTAATATGTATGCAGATTTAATCAAGTTGTGTGCAATAGTGTAAAGTAATTAATCAAACAGGTAAATGCACACAAGATTTATAGTGGTTCGGACAACCAGTCCTACGTCCACTCTTCCCTATCACAAGGGGCACCAACTTAACCAACTGAACTTAGATTATTGTGTTAGTCCAATGTTGTGTTCGATATAATTATTCAGCATTAATCGAACATGTAAGAGAGACACGTGTAATATTTATTAAAATAAATGTTGCCCGATGGACAAGTGTGCTCGCCGCTCGCCGACCAAACAAGTTTGTTCGACCAGCTCGCCACTTGTCAACCAAGCGAACATACTCGCTTATGAAGTAAGTTTTGTTCGCCAGTTTTCCATTTACCAACCAAAGTTGCTCAACCAAATTTACCGAGCAAATAGGCATGTTCGCCACTCGGATCGAAAGAAAGAAGGAATCAAATAAGCTGAGTCAAGTGATCTGAGGACTCAGACAAACCTGAGGGCTCGGACAAGTCTGAGGACTCAGACAAGTCTGAGGACTCAGACAACCTGAATGCTCAGACAAACCTGAGGGGTCAGTATGCTCGGTACTCAGATATCCTGAAGGCTCAGACATCCCAGAAGGCTCGCATAAACCGAGGGGTCAAGATGTTCGTGATCAGATATCCTGAAGACTCAGACATCCTGAGGGTTCAGACAAACCTGAGGGGTCAGTATGCTCGGTACTCAAGATATCCGAAGGCTCAGATATCCTGAGAGCTCAAGACATCCTGAAGGGTCATAATGCTCGATGATATCCGACATAAAATTGATATGGTTTAATGGGGCGAACAAAGCTTTCAGCCGAGCAAAAGATTGATTTGGGCGACCAAAAGAGTGCCTTATAGACAAGCAAAAGCAAAGATCAATCTAGAAGATGAAGTTGGAAAGGTGACAACATTACATGTATTCTTGCATGGCCCTAAGTCTCCAGATCATGATTGCCAAACCAGCTCGTGCTTGTCGATGTACTATAAATAGAAGAAAAGGTTCAGAAATTTCCCAGGGGGGTAAGGTTCACAAAAAATTCGAGAGATCATCCATGCACACAAAAACCCTAGCACTCATATATCAACTCTCCAAATCATCTTCATCCATAGCGATTCATCTTCATGAGATGTATCATATATTGTACGTGTAAAACTCACAATACTACATCCCTGGCTTGGAACGCCTCAGAGTAGTCATTTCTTAACGAACTGGGTCAACAAATTCTTCTTATTTACAGTATATTTTACACGTGCATATTTTGTTTGTGAGTTGTTACCAAATTAGCCACATCATATTTTCCAAATAAAACGACTCATGATAATTGGGCTAGAAGGAAGAGGGTACCGTAAAAACCAACCCATACACAAACACAGAAGTTAGTCGAGGCGAAAAAAGAAATATAATGCCTCAATCTAGGAAAACACAAAAGAGAGGTCGGGCAAAAAGTCGACCTCACGACCCGAAAAAGAGGGCTCGGCCAAATTTCATAAAGATCGGATAGTGGAGACCGTCAATCTTGAGGATATTGCCAATGATCCCGTTACACAACAAAGGCCATCGCTTTTTTGCTACGAGCACGTAAAAAGAGAGGGTGAAAAAAGTTAGCAAGTTAAAAACTCAAGATGATGAAGATCAACGCTCGCGCACACCTGATAGCGAGTAAGTTAAAAAGAAAGCTGCGAAGTGGGCCAACAAAAAAGCTGATGATACGTCTGATGACGAACAGCCTCAAGGGTCTAGACCATCAGCGTTTTGACATTTGAGGCTCTCCGCCAAAGACCAAATCGGCAATAATAGGTGATAGGATCCCGGAAAGGAATAGCCGATAAACATGCCCACGCATTTAGATCCTCATGATCATCCGCATGCCGAACAAAAATCGGCGGGAACAAAATTGTCTATCCATCATCGATTGGGTAGTCAAGCACGAACTTGGAAAGGGGGACTGCCCCATCACAAGCATGACCCACTGGGTCCTCATGATGGGATACAGCCCCGATCCAAGTCTGTCAGTTCCACAAAATTTGCAAAAATGCAGAAAGCCATCGAGGGCTTACAAGCCGACCTGGCCGCGACCAAAGGACACCCTCGGGCGAGCTCAATGCCCTGCTCGCCACTATCACCGGCGATCATGGCGGCCGAAATACAAGAGAAAGTGGTGAAGACCCGACCACCAATCCCCATGTTCGATGCTGAGTCAGACCCACATGTCCATCTCAGCAAATACTCAGATTTTATGATCGCCATGGGAGCCACTGACGCGATGCAGTGTCAATCATTCCCCATGACTTTGGGTGATCGGGCACATAGATGGTTCTCTACTTTGCCCACTGCGTCCATCACATCTTTCGCTCAATTGGGACAACAATTCCTGTCCCATTTCTCATCCATGTGTGCTCGGCCAGCGCCAAAACAAAGGTTGGCGCATTTTTCCCAACTAAGAGGTGAGTCTGATCGAGCATACATCAAAAGATTTGATAAATGTTTGTATGATGGGGCACCAGTTGAAGAGGATGCCAAGATCCTCGCGGTGGTCGGGGGCCTGACCCTAAATACCGACATGTGGAAGGCCATGCACCAAGACTGGCCGAACACATATTCAGAATTCCGAGAGCGAGCAGCCAAGATCATAGCCATGAAAGATCTACTCACCCAGTCACGATTGGGTCAGGAAACAACATCTAAGAAATTTTTTGGGTAGAAAGTGATCAATGAAGGGGGGTACAAACCCCCAAGCTCTTTCAAACCTTTCGAAGAAAGAGCAGAAGCAAACGCCCTACGGCGTCTTCTGGGCGTTTCAGCAGAAACAATTTTTAACTAGATCAAAGATCGGGACATGTTGGATAGGCCGAGAAGAATCATAATGGACAAGCATCGGCTTAATGATTTCAAATATTGTAATTATCACGAGTACATCGGGCACAATACAAAAGATTGTCGCAATTTACTTCGCCAACTTTGGAAGTTGTACGAAGATAATCGTCTTACCCAATTTTTGAAAAAGCCGGCGAGCAGAGACTCCCGAACAGAAAGAACAGAAGATCAAAGGGGTAAGCATAAAGCCGAACAAACATCTGACAGTGATCCCGAAGAATCACGTAAGGGGTCTGAATTACCCAAAAGAGGGCCTCCTACTGTGGGTAGAGGTCGAGAAAGTCAAGAGATCCACATGATACGTCCTGAATATGGTCCAGTGGGTGGATGCTATCAGGCACCAACATTATCGAATAGACGTAAGAAGATGGAGATGCGTGCCATGCAAAGCATTCAACAGGTGAAGGTGGCGAGCACATCGGCTAGCACGCCACCCTCTCACCAAATCATGTTTTTAGAAGACGATCTCGACGGTATAATCACCCCCCACAATGACTCTCTAACCATCAGTGCTCATCTCCTCGGGTTGAAGGTGCACTGGCTCCTGGTCGATACCGGAGCATATGCGAACATTTTGTTCGTCAACACTCTGCACCAAATGGAAAAGCAAGTTGGGGACTTGAGTAGCTATATTGAACCATGTGATCATACCATTATGGGTTTTGGGAAATCTGTAACCCGACCCTATGGTATGATTAGGTTAGGAGTTGAGTTAGAATCAACTCTAAATCCGGAGATCCGACGAACTAGAATGCTAGATTTTGTAATCGTCGATGCTCCGTCCACTTATAACGGTTTCCTAGGACGCCCGTTCATCCAGGAATTTAAAGCGGTCTGTTCTACTTATTATTACTGTGTTAAATTTCCAACACAAGATGGAACGGGTAGCGTAAAAGGAGATCAGAAGAAAGCTCGAGATTGTTTGCTATCATGTGCGCCAGAAAAGCAAAATATTGTTAACATGATGGAGCAAACATGGGAGATTGGAGAGTCAAACCAGCAGGCAAATACGTTGCCAAAATATTCTTTGACGAGCACAAGTTTGACGAGCACACCTCCCTGTGCGAACATAGAACCCGCGAACACAGAGTCTGGAATGGTGACTCATGTCCCAGATCTCCCAGATCTAATGAATATTGATCTGCCAAACGATCTACCGGACCTAGAACCTCGCTTAGGTTTTGAACCTATGGAGGTTGATGACGAACACCGGGGGTCGATCCAAGATCCTCGGTGGAAATAGAAAAGAAAGTGAGCAACACCTGTCGAACAACTGGAGTCTATCAATATCGACCCGAACAGACCTGAGTTAGAAGTGTTCATTGGTTCGAAATTACCTAAACCAATTCGAACAGAAATGATTGCTTATCTTCAAGCAAACTTGGATGTGTTCGCCTGGTCGCACGAGGACATGGTTGGCATTAATCCAAAACATGCATGTCACTCCCTCAACCTTGATCCAACACAGACTCCAGTTATCTAGAAGCGTAGAAAGTTTATGCGGCCATGAATAGTGAAATCAAAAAGTTGCTCGACAATAAACTGATTCAAGAAGTAAAATGCCCAAGATGGCTTGCGAACCCTGTGCTCGTCCGCAAGTCTAATGGATCTTGGAGACTATGTATTGATTTCACTAATTTAAACAAGGCATGCCCGAAAGATAATTTCCCGATGCCGCATATCGACTATTTGGTTGATAATACAGCAGTCCATGAGCTCATGACCTTCATGGATGCTTTTGCTAGTTATCACCAGATACCCATGCATCCGGACGACCAAAAGAATACGGCATTCTGCAGTGAAAAGAATATGTACTGTTGGCAACGCATGCCAATCAGATTAAAGAATGCTGGAGCAACATATCAGCGTTTGGTGAACAAAATGTTCGACGAACACATCGGCCGAACAGTTGAGGTGTATATTGATGATATTGTGGTAAAGAGCGAACACAAGGAAGACCACATCACCCACCTCGCACAAACGTTTGATATACTCAGGGAGTACAACATGAAGCTAAATCCGAAGAAATGCAGCTTTGGGGTTCACTCAGGAAAATTCCTCGGACATATGGTCAGTCAAAGGGGGATTGAAGCGAACCCATCAAAGATTCAAGCCATGCTCGACATGCAGGCCCCCAGGAGTGTGAAAGAGGTCCAAAAGTTAACCGGACGTTTAGCTTCCGTACGCCGGTTTATATCACGAACTAGGGACAAATGCAAACCTTTCTTTGATGCATTAAAGAAAGGGAAATTCCAGTGGACCGAACATTGCCAGAATGCATTCGAATCATTGAAGCAGTACCTTGCAGATACTCAGACACTGTCTAAGCCTTTCCCAGGCGAACAACTCTATATGTATCTTGCTGCATCCGAGCATGCAATTAGCTCCTTGCTCGTTCGAACAGAAGGGATGACGCATTTCCCCGTTTACTACGTAAGCCAAGTGCTCAAAGAAGCCGAGCTCCGGTACCCTCCACTGGAAAAGCTTGCATATGCTCTCATAATGAGTGTTCGAAAATTGCGACCATACTTTTTCGATCACTCAGTCGAGGTACTGACCACATTCCCATTGCGCCAAGTCCTCCACCGACCAGACACTGCAGGCAGATTACTCAAGTGGGCGGTGGAGTTAGGACAATTTGGCATTACGTTCGCTCCGTGAATAGCAATGAAGGGCCAAGATATGGCCGATTTTATGGTCGAGTTAACATATCCACAAATGCCCGAAAAAGTTGTCGACCAACCATGGCATATGTATGTTGATGGCTCATCAACCAGTTCGAGAGCCGGAGCAGGCGTGGTACTCATCAGCCCAACCCGACAAACCTTCACAACATCCATCCGTTTTGATTTCCCAGCCACAAATAATGAAGCCGAGTACGAGGCTTTGATCGCTGGACTACAGATGGCTATGACAATGGGAATTCAGAGGCTGATGATTTATAGCGATTCTCAGATAATCGTTTACCAAGTAACAGGCGAGTATGAGGCCCGAGGCGAACAAATGGTACAATATCAACAACTAGCAAAGGAGTTGCTTGAACAATTCGAGCAAGTTTACATAGAACAATTACCACGATTGGGTAATTCGTTCGCTGATGCCTTGGCACGCCTGGCAACAACAGAAGGAGTGACGAACACGACGGACATTGTGGTCGTCACAACTTGTTCGCCATCAATTCCCAGAGTTATGGTCGCCCATGTGATAGGCGAACAGGAAACCTGGATGACTCCAATCCTGAGTTACTTACAAAACGGACTTCTCCCTAAGAATAAGGCATAAGCTACTCGCCTCATATTACAATCTACTCGTTATACTATCTTAGACGAGCTTTTGTACAAAAGAAGTTTCTCACTTCCATTATTGAAGTGTATTACTCCTGAAGAGGGTCATGTGATTCTGGAGCAAATTCATGATGGAGTATGCGGAAACCATACAGGTGGGCTCGTCTTGGCACATAAAATTATCAGACAAGGTTATTATTGGCCAACCCTCAAAAAAGATTCGCTCGCGTATGCTCGCACGTGCCACAAGTGCCAAGTACATGCCCCACTTATTCATAGCTCACCTGAAGAATTAGTGTCAGTTTATAGCCCCTGGCCATTTGCTAAATGGGGGATCGATTTGATTGGCCCATTTTCTACTGGTACGTCGGGAGTAAAATATGTTGTGGTTGCCGTTGATTACTATACTAAATGGGCGGAAGCCGAAGCCATTGTCAAAATCACCGAACAAAGAATGTGGAACTTTGTTTGGAAAAATATTATTTGTCATTTTGGGCTTCCCCAATCATTAGTAACGGATAACGGCAAACAGTTCGATGGGAGTGAATTCCGACAACAATGTGCTCGCTGGGGCATAAAAAAACATTACTTGACCTCGTATTATCCCCAGTCAAACGGACAAGTTGAAGCCGTTAATAAAATTATCAAGCATACCCTCAAGGCCAGACTTGATAATTCCAAGGGGGGAGGATGGGCTGAAGAGTTGCCCGAAATATTATGGGCCTATCGAACAACTTTCAGGACATCAACTGCGGAAACCCCGTTTGCCTTGGCATTTGGTGCGGAAGCTGTTATACCCGCGGAAATCAAGATTCCGAGTCATCGAACAATGACTTTTGGAGAGCACATCAATGACCAGGCGCTCGCCCTGAGTGCAGACCTCTTAGAAGAAAGAAGGACGGAGGCTGATTTCAAAAACGCCATGTACAAAAAGAGATCAGAAAAGTTCTATAATTCCAAGGTCCGAACACGCAGGTTCAATGTGGGCGAGCTGGTTCTAAGACGAGCAACGGGGGTATCAAGTGGTGTGTTCGGCCGAGCATGGGAAGGTCCATTCAGAGTTACAGAACGTCTTTTAAATGGGGCATATGATTTGGAAGACCTGAATAGAGTCCCATTGTCCTACTCGTGGAATGCGTCAAATTTGAAAAAATATTATCAGTAATGACGAGCATAACTGGCCGAACAAAATCAGCCACACAGCTGAAGCGAGCACAGTTGGCCGAACATAAACGTGGCTGAAACGAACACGAATGGCCGAACATATTTAGCCATTCAGCTAAGACGAGCAGGACAATCATGAAGAAAGAAAACATTATGTTTGACACAAATCTTCTAGACACTAAAGATAGAAGATACGTGTCAAAACAAGTTGAGAAGTGGTGGCAACCAAAAAAGGAACGTGTCAATCCTTGAACAAGAGCTGGCAAAAAACCGAACAGATGTCAAAGGGAGGATTCAAAGCGGACAGATATCAAAACAAGGAGTAAAAGCAAGAAGGCCAGCACCAACTACTATGCCAGCACAAGCTTGGGATAGTTCTATAAATAGAGGCATATTGATAGCTGAAGAAAGCAGAGAAAAAACAGATGAAATAAAAAAAAGGGTATTACGGTTATCAGAAGAAAGTTGGTTCAGTATGCCTCCAGACGAAGAATCCAGCACTCGATTCAGCTGTCATTTTGTTGAATCGAGCATCTGTCCTAGTGCGAGTTTTATACCCCATATGACACTTCGAGCACATGTTGAAGCTCGTTGCGGACTCAAGATGCTCGGCAGAGTCATGGTTGCCACTCCATCGTTACTCATCGCCACGCGATAGTAAATCACTAGTCCCCTATGCATCCTAAAATCTCCTCAAGAAGGAGGGATGTCAAAGTGTCCTTCAAAGCAATATCACGGATCGATGCTCGAGCATCTCATGAAGGGACATGAATGGTGCGAGTTGAGGATTTTGCTAGCTTTTCGATATAAGCGAAAGCGGCGTGCTCGCCACATACTTATGTCCGATTTGCTGTCAAGATAATCACAATTTGTCCAGGAGGGACAAATGCTTATGCTGCTGCTGCTTGAGCATGTTATTTAAAGAAGGGTAGACAGAATGATGTGCCACATGCTTGTCAACATCAATTCCATGGACAAGGTGAGGAGGTTAGGCCAGGTCTACTCAAGACAAGGTTTAAATTCAAAACCATAGTCTGATGTCTATAGTTGTGTAATAGACAGTCTTCTTCAAATGTAAAGGTTGTAATAGAATACAATGTGTTGCAAAAAAGTATTTTTGTTTGTTAAGATTTTCTAGTTGAAGACTATTAGAGGTCGCACCTAAGCCGGACGGCCCGAACAAAGACGAACAAGCCCAAGTCTATGTTCACCTGACGAACGAGTTCATACTCTGATTCCTGCAGCAAAAAGCGAGTAATGGGTACGCAGTCGCAAAAGATGACTCGTACTTACAAATACCCGTAGCACAAGTGGGCGATGAGTGCGGGGTCGCAGCTAAATAAGACGGCCCTAGTACGAAGTGATCGCACCTAAATAAGACGATCGCGAACCAAGAAAGGGGGGTTCATAAAGTTAACCCATTTGGTCGCACCTAAATAAGATGATCAACCGATTGCAACATCAATAAGACAATCAAAAACGAAAGAAGTCAGGAGCGGGCATAGGCAAACACAATGTTCGAATTCATTCAGAAGAAAAGAGGCACAAATTAGAAAGCAACAAAGCAAACATCAAGCAACACAAGTATCAGTCATTCATCAGCAAATAACATTCATCCTCAATGATCAGGTTAGAGAAAACAGTTTAATATACAATCCAATCATTCAATTTCCAAGTTGTTCAAACAAGATAGAAGGAAGCAAAAATTTACACAAGTATAGAAGAAACTGTTCGAGTAAAAATTGAAGAAGACAAAAATTACACAACATCTGTTCGGCAAAGCAAGAATTACACTTAAGGGACAAATTCATAGTTGGGGGTGGACGAAAGCGAAATGTCTAACAAATCATGCTCGGCCCCCTTAGCAACCTCCTCCAGCATGATCAGGACCAGTATGCTCTCTAGGAGGTACACTTTGCTCGGTCACAGGAGGTTCCCTTTGTTCGACCTGCACCTGATCGGACCCGGACTCAGCTCGGAGAGTTTGATCAGCAACATCAGCAATATTCACATCCGAGCCGTCTTCCTCATCCAGGATAGGATCATCAACCTCAATCCCTTCAGGAAGAGTGGAGAAATCACACAGATAGTTCAAGTCAGACATCGGAAGGTTGCGATCGGGTGGGTTGTCGATCAGGTACTGCTGGAAACTGGATATGAGTGGGGCAATTTGTTCGCCAGAGAGCGTGTGGCGAACAGATCGGGTGGCATCAGCAAAGGCACATATGTAGGAGAAGTTCGACATGGAATCAACATATTCTTCATTGTGCAGCCTTGAATTTTCGAGACCCAAACGAGTGTGGTCTCTTCAGCAATGATGAGTTGTTGGCCGAGCACATTCTTCTCACTTTCCATGGCCTCGACGTCAGTTCGGAGCCTACGAAGCTCGACATTCATTTCATCCTGAACTATCCGTATGCTGACCACCTCCTCCTGAGAATGATTTAGCTCTTCCCTTGCCTGGCGAGCAACTTCCTGAGCCTGGCGAGCATTCTCTTGAGCCTGGCGAGCATCCTCATGAGCCTGGCGAGCATCTGCTT
Source organism: Stenogyne calaminthoides (assembly GCA_037126765.1). Classification (NCBI taxonomy): domain Eukaryota; kingdom Viridiplantae; phylum Streptophyta; class Magnoliopsida; order Lamiales; family Lamiaceae; genus Stenogyne; species Stenogyne calaminthoides. The sequence goes on along the minus strand of JBBCBC010000008.1, from coordinate 33,311,790 downwards.
GTGCCGAGGAAATCTTTCCTTGAGCCAACCTCAGTTCATCCTGAGTCTTGTTCAGCTCGCTCACCTTCTCTTCAAAACTCCTGATCAGAGCCAAGTAGTTGGCATGAAGATTGGCGGACTCAGCATAAACTTTCTCAAGGACGACCATAGATTGGCCCTGGAGTACTAGGCCAAGTCGCATGTTTTCCAAAGGTGTGGGACCCGTAGTAGCCTCTTCCAGCTCAGTAGTCCATGCTTGAACGGGGGTCTCGCACTCCTTTTGAACATGCTCGGGAATGCCAGGAACCTTGCGAACACTTGGCGAGCAGTAGTAATTTTTCAAATTGGGCATCAAGGGCGCCAACCTGCTCAACCTACACATACACCCGAGCAAATAGACATGACAAAGCGAACAAAATTAATGCAAAAGGAAGTAAAGTGAACAAAATGTACCTATTCGCCCGAGCCGGATCCCATCCCAAAACTGATTTATCTTCAGGGGACCGGAGCTCAGGGTTCAAAGGGGTCCAAGATCGGGGTCCAGCAGGAGGTGGAGAAGATGTGCTAACCTCCATTTCAACTATCTGCGTGACCGGATCGACCACGGAGGCTGCCATTCTGATCGCTTCGGCAGTGGGGGTCTGGGTTACCCTAATAGCATCAGTGCTCGTCTGAGCCTGTTCGCTTGGCATGCTCGTCTGAGCTTGTTCGCTTGGCCCCTGTTCGCCGGCTTCCGTCCTTGGTCTTTTTGGCGATGGAGCCTGTTCGCTCGCCTCCTGCTTGGCCGAACGAGTAGTCCTTTTCGGTCGGCTTGATTCCCCAGGGCTCGATGTAGACGCTCGGCTCGCCCTGCTCACCCTGCTCGCTTCTCCCCGATTTGCTCGTTGAGCCTCCCGCTCAGCTTGAATTCTAGCGAGCTCTTGAGGTCTTTTTCTTCGAGCCATCTCGGTATGTTCGGACGTACTCACGGCAATAGTAACAACAGGGAAAGCTATAAGCAAAATAATTCATTATGCAAGAAAGGGAAACAGCGAGCAAAAAGTACAAAGTTTATGCAAATGTAAGAGGCAATCCTTACCAGCGGGATTAACAGCTACAAGATGGTGGGGGGCACGTACAAGCCTCATTTCTTCCTCTGTTCGGCGGTATTCAGGGTCTTCACAGATCGTTCCGAGCGAGACTCGAGATCAATTTGCTAAACGATGCTAAAATAGCCGTCGTTGGTATCTTTGTCCGTCGCAGCTGGAATTCCTGAAATAAAGAGTAAGTTAAAATCAGTTCAAACTGAAGAACAAAAGACACAAAAATACTTACTGCGATAAACCCCAAAATCAATGGGGATGTCCAAACGAGCATCTGATTTGCTTCCAGAAGTCGGGCTCTTCCAATCGCCCACAACGAACCAGAATTTCTCCTTCCAATCACTGATTTTGTTCAGCACATCCTCAATGATTTTGCACTTAGCATTTGCTTGCATAAATAGCCATCCATGTTCGCCCTTCGGACGGGTCAAATGCACTAGACAAGCAAGTTCAGCTGCTGAGGGATAATATCTGGGCTTCATTTTGCCGAACAAAGTCAGGAAGCTCATAACCATGTGCCACCCATTCGGTTTAAGTTGCGTGATGGTGATATTCCATTCCACGAGCAAACGGGTGATAGCCGGATGGAGTGGAAATCAAAGGCCGGCTTCCATTGTGTCCAAATTCACAGCAACACAACCCTCAGGGGACTGGTCTGCTCGCTCATCAGGACCCGGTGCCCAGAAAAAGACATCTTTGGGGGTTTCGTAATTTCTATACAGTTGAGCGAGCATATCTACATCAGTTATGCTCGCAATCTTGCTCTCTGGGTACTCATTCTCAACCCTAACTCTATGAGGCTATTCGGGCTAATCAAAATTATAACGAGCATTATACTCGTTATATGTTGGGCTATGAGGAACACCAACAGGGATATCAAGTTCAGTATTTTGCTCGCCGCCCATCCCTATGTTCGATTCAGTTACATTCACAACCATCAAAATTTCCCCCCTCACGTTATCATCATCCCTATTCACATCAACACTATCTACAGCCCTAGACCTAATTTGAGGTTGGGGCAAAGAATCCTCATCTGAATCATCCGAAAAATCGCTACGGGCTAAGTCCCAATCCAATTCGTTTAGGGCTTCATCGGAATAGGGGGAAAGAACGGCAAATGGCTGCCGAACTTGCCAACGAAACCTTGAACCCGAGACATCCGTCTCCGGTGTGTTAGCGTCGCCACGGGGGATTCTACCTATAGAGGGGGAAGAGGAACTATGGTGGTCCGATTCTATTGAAACAGAAGAGTTTGAACAAGAAGCCATAATCGCAATGAGAGAGAGAATGCAATAGGTTACCTGAGTAAAATCCTTCGCCGGAATGATGAAGCCCTCGCCAAAATTTTCAGACGCAAAAAAGATTGAAGGCAGAGATGAGAGAAGAGGAAAAGAAAGAAAAGAGATTGAGGCGGCAAAAATGAGGTATTTATAGATACCGGGTTAAATTTTGAAAATCCGGCACAGAATACGAAATGACACTTACTATGGCCCAATCAGATTATAACAGCCGGGCCCCATGTTGAGTACAAAGCGACCCAGCTAGGGGGTATTGTTGTGTTCGATATAATTATTCAGCATTAATCGAACATGTAAGAGAGACACGTGTAATATTTATTAAAATAAATATTACCCGATGGACAAGTGTGCTCGCCGCTCGCCGACCAAACAAGTTTGTTCGACCAGCTCGCCACTTGTCAACTAAGCAAACATACTCGCTTATGAAGTAAGTTTTGTTCGCCAGTTCTCCATTTACCAACCAAAGTTGCTCAACCAGCCTACCGAGCAAATAGGCATGTTCGCCACTCAGATCAGGAAAGAAGGAATCAAATAAGCTGAGTCAAGTGATCTGAGGACTCAGACAAACCTGAGGGCTCGGACAAGTCTGAGGACTCAGACAACCTAAATGCTCAGACAAACCTGAGGGGTCAGTATGCTCGGTACTCAGATATCCTGAAGGCTCAGACATCCTGAAGGCTCAGACAAACCTGAGGGGTCAGTATGCTCGGTACTCAGATATCCTGAAGGCTCAGACAAACCTGAGGGGTCAGTATGCTCGGTACTCAGATATCCTGAAGACTCGGACATCCTGAGGGTTCAGACAAACCTGAGGGGTCAGTATGCTCGGTACTCATATATCCTGAAGGCTCAGATATCCTGAGAGCTCAGACATCCTGAAGGGTCAGTATGCTCGATGATATTCAACATAAAATTGATATGGTTTAATGGGGCGAAAAATGCTTTCAGCCGAGCAAAAGATTGATTTGGGCGACCAAAAGAGTGTCTTATAGACAAGCAAAAGCAAAGATCAATCTAGAAGACGAAGTTGGAAAGGTGACAACATTACATGAATTCTTGCATGGCCCGAAGTCTCCAGCTCATGCTTGCCAAACCAGCTCGTGCTTGTCGATGTACTATAAATAGAAGAAAAAACAACAAGATAAAGGTTTAGAAATTTCCCAGAAGGGTAAGGTTCACAAAAAATTCGAGAGATCATCCATGCACACAAAAACCCTAGCACTCATATATCAACTCTCCAAATCATCTTCATCCATAGCGATTCATCTTCATGGGATGTATCATATATTGTACGTGTAAATTTCGCAATACTACATCCCTGGCTTGGAACGTCCCCCAGAGTAGTCATTTCTTGACGAACTGGGTCAACAAATTCTTCTTATTTACAGTATATTTTACACGTGCATATTTTGTTTGTGAGTTGTTACCAAATTAGCCACATCATATTTTCCAAATAAAATGACTCGCGACATCCAACACATTACACCAACATATATTTATAGAGCTCTCACTCAACCGATCCCAGAAATCAGAACTAGAAACCCTAGTCTGAAATCTTGCTAAACAAACTTAACCTAACTTTAGGTTTTGGGTAAGATTTGTTGTTTGTTCCAACTTTGAAATCTTTCCTAGTATTTAAGTAGCCTAACAGCTAGAGGATAAGATTTATGTGCTAAGAACTATGGGATGAACAGTTAGAAAATAATCTTCAAGGTTGTGTTATTCGTGCGGAAATTTTGCTGTAGTATGAGCTTCTTGATAATTTCCGTGTCTTCACTCTGAAGAGTAATCCCATATTTATAGACCTCGAAATCAAAGAGTCGTTGGAGAGCAATTTGAATTTCCGGCTATATTTGGTAGATATGCAGGATTTGATGTGACGTGCTTCCAGGTACGGCATGGCCGAAAGCGTGTATGTCGTTTTTCTAGCCGTTTGACTATGCAGCGCCGAAATCCGCAGTGTCAGCTCAGGTCATACGTGTCTTGTTCTTATTGGTTAACAAGTACAGCATATCAGAGTTTGTTCACCAACTAAAGTTGACATTCTTCTTGTTCAGATCAGCAACGTATGGCATGGTGAAAGATTAGTTGACACCTGGTGTGAGCTGACATGATCAGTTACAACTGATCAGTCTACCTGATAGAGTCTTCTGGTGCCAGTTGTCTTAGTTAAACTAGCAGACTCGGCTGATGTAGGTCTTTTGGTCTGATCTTCTTGTAGTCATCTGATCTTCAGGTCTTCTGAATTTATGTTTCATGACTTCACCTGATTATCTGACTTTATAAGATCGTCTGATCTTCTGTCCTCCCTTGCCTTCTGGCCAGTCGGACTTCAGCTGATCTTTTGTTCTCAGCTGGTCTTTAAATCTGACCTATACATATTGAGTTCCCCCTCAATATGTGACCTATCTTATACATCAGTTGTTCTATACAATAATTATCAACTGGTCATCTTATAACTGGTATTAAAAACATCGGTCAGCTAACAGGTCTGACTGGTCCTATTACATGTGTTTTAGAACTTTCATCAAAACTCTAAATTTCCCAACAATTTCCCCCTTTTTTATGAAATCAAAACACTTGAGAAACCAACACAGTTGATAAATATAAAATAATAAAGAACACATAATCAGAAGACAATGAGATTTTGTCTTAGGATCAGAAAAAAATAAACATTTCATTCATTAGATTTATCGATTACATATTACATCAGAAAAGTTTGGGTTTAAATTCAGCTGATCCTAAACAGTCTTCTGATCTTTAATCTCTTGGCTTATATCCCTCTGGCATTTCTCGTTGATCCTGAGGAACGTTGAATATCCGGTATAGCTTCCATTTGACATCATTGATCTGCTGAAGATCAGTTATGCGAGCTTTATTCAGGATGTCAAAATAGAACCTTTGAAATGCCAATCTGTCAAATGAGCCATCTGCCTTCTTCGAGTATTCCATCACGTCATACTCTTGACGAGATATTCTCACATTGATTACCCTGGCCTCATTTTCCAGATATTTCAAAAAATCTGGGTGCTTGTTCTCCAACCAGTTGAGAAATTCTGCATCTGGTGATTCTTCTTGTGGCACTAGGTCCAGAACAAATGCATCCAGAAGTCATTCACTTCTGATCTTATTCCATTCCTCGAACCTATCAGCATGTGCAACACTTTTTGGAATGATTTCATCAACTCTTGCTGGCAACTGAGGTTCTGGCCCAGATTTTCTGACTTTTCCTTTCTTCGCCCTCGATTTGTATTTCTTTTTCGGACCATACGCCTCTTTTTTTTTTTACGCTTCTTCTTTCTTCTTCACTAATTCGAGCTTCTTCAAACAATCTGCTCCTTAGAGCAGTTTTCTCGGCCAGTTCCTTATTGGCTCAGATTCTAGTCATTTTGTGTTTTCGTGACACTCTTTAATACCGTGTGGTGGTACAAGTTTTGATATCCCGGCACCCGGCAGACTAACTTTCTTGCCTTTGACTTCTCCATCTTCGAAATTTCATTAGCAAAACAGATCCAGATGGTCTAGTCTCTCGCCATAGATTCAAATCGTCTCAATCGGTTCTTACGTTGTTACGATAAATTCGGTTTGTTTCTCAACTTTGTCCTTCCCCTTTTGGTTTGATCAAAAAGAGCGTTGAGGTGGGAAGTCGAGATCCAAAGTCGATCGATATAGCCTTGTTAAGATCTTTCAAGAAGATAAACCTTGAGCTTGAGTAGATAGATTTTGAATCTTTGAGATCGGTCTCGGTCTTGGCAGATTCAACGGCGAAGAGAGAGGGTAAGAATGAGTTTATCAAGTTTCTCTTGATCATTTCAAGCTTTTTCGTGACCATCGAAGAGAAACTTGTTGTTGATCAACTTTGAACTAACTTGTCGTCAATCGTCTTCTTAAATTCAAAGATCGGGTTGGTCACGGTTTGAGAGAACCGATCTTTGATTGCTTCAAACTGGGAAATAGCCAATTCCCATTGATCATTATCTCTTTGAGGCCAATTGCCCTCGATCAGCTATTGTGTTGCTAAGTTCATTAGCCAACACCCTCAACTTCTTCTTCTTTCGGAAGATCTTTAAAACAAGACCGATCTCCGAAGTTGATTAGTGGTGATGTGTGTAGCAGGAATATTTTGCATCACCTGATCATTTCCAGTTGTTTGCGCCTCCAGTGGATGGTCATGAACTGCAGTACCAGTTCCACTATCATCGGCAACTCCCTCATCCTTCATAGGATCATCTTCCTTAGGAGTTTCTTCAGCAGTCTCCAGTTCGACTTGTTCAATTATTCCCAGCTTTCTGTAGATCAGAGCTTTGATCGCTTGGCGATTATCGATTCGGGGATGGTGATCCTACGAGCGCATTTCTTCATGTCGAAATCAAAATCTATGAATGCATCAGCACCTCCCATTTGTTCAATAATGATCATGAAATCTGAGAAGTTCTTCAAACGGAGATCTTTCCAGGTGAGGATCTCCATTACTTCTTCCCGAATAACAGGATGGGCTTCCAACTCTGGATACAACTCATCAATATCGCGTTCAATTCTCATTCTGACCATTTTCCCTATGATGGTTTTGGATAATCTGGACTCAGGAATCACCTGTTCAGATCGACCAGGTTCTGGTTGATGAGATGTAGAGGGTTCCGTGGTGTCCGAGTATTTGGATGTTGGGTGATTAATTTGAATCTGCAGAGGTTCTGGCCAGAGCGACAAGTCGCGTGGGTTCTCAAAGGTGATCTTACTGGTTCGCGAACTGGTGAACTTTTAGGTTCGCGAGCAGGTGAAGGAGGAGGAGAAATATGCTCAGCAGCTAGAAGTTTGAGAGGTGAATCAGCGCGAGATTGAGGTGAAGGAGATCGTTCGTCCCTTGCTCTTCCCTTAGATTGTTCTGGCGAGCTCTCAACTTGAGAAACTCTTTATCGATGTTCAACAGGATCTGCTGCACATCGAGTTGATCTAGCACTCCTTCTTCATCATCGACTCGTCTTCGAAAAAAGAGTCATGGCGGCCTATTTTACCTTCTTTGGCCTCTTCTCCGAGCCTTTACCATTTTTTCTCTTCTTCTTTTGAGGAGCATCGATTTGCGAGCGTGGCTGCCTCCTTGTTTTTTCCCTTTCTTAGTCTTAGGGAGGGTGGGCGATATCATCATCGATGGCCCATAGATGGCGATTGTGGTTGAGAAAGACCTTGTAGGACTTGATCCGTTCGATCCCATTGAAGATTGGGCATCTTGTCCTTCAGAATGACTGCAACCTTGTTGAGATTGCTGATTCTCTTCTTCAGATAGACTTGTCTCTGTTCACTAACTCCAAACTTGTCATGTTCTTGGAGCAGAATAGCCTTCAGAAAATCATGCCAATTAATATTTTTGGCTTCATCGATAATAGCAGCCATACTATACATTTTTACAGTTGTTAATCCATCTGGGCTGAACGAAATAGCCATGATTGTTTTTGACAGAATGACAAACAACAGACGGTATTTCCTTTTCAACATAGGCCTGACAAAGCCTACGGTCTGGTGTTTATCAGCCTCTCTGAAGAGTTCATTCCTGATCAGTTCATCTTCATTCTCCCTGTAGTGAGCAGGAGAGATTTTTCCTTTGGGCAGGTTGAACAGTCGAGATATATCATCATTTGTAAGTCTGATCTCCTCTCCATTTTATCAAGATATCGATTCGTGTCCGTGATTCTCCTCGTCAACCTTCAAATTCCTCAAGAATTCCAAAGCTTCATCTTGCAGACTTTGGATTGCCGTGAGCAAAGACAAAGATTTTTTTTGAGACCACCCTTCCTCGAACCATTTCCACCTCCATTGATTCCGGATCCCGTGTAACACCAAACCTTACAAATTTGTCTTCAACAAGTTTGGTTGCCAAATCCGCATAGTTACACATAATTTTGTCCATTCCATGAGTAGCCATCTACAATAAGATAGACTCGATTAAAATTTGTGCATAACCATAAAGATATCATATATTGATTATCAGACCTATTCTCAGACCTAGTAATCGATGAATACATACGGATATCAAGAAATGATAAGGCACAACACAGGATAACATAAATAGACGTAATCTATATGATCAATGGAATTTAGGAAAGTAATTCATCAAACAACCAGAAATTACCAGATTCTGCTTTTTGATTTTTTAAACAGGTTGAATCCTAAGAACACTTTGAATCGCAGAAAGATAATTGTGAGCTTGCAGAAAAATAAATCGCAAGAATTTTGAGAAAAGTACTCTGGTAGGGTTTTGATGAAGCTTATAAAAGGAAGGAGGGAAATTAAGACTAGAAGATCAAACGTTTGAAAAGGATAAACGATCCAGATTGAGCGGTTTTGATCGTGTGGTCAGGATATGCACATTTTGGATTACCTTTTGAGCGATTACCTTTTGGATTTAAAAACACATTTAGTAGCATTTAATACATATACCCCACGTCCGCATTAAATAATTTGCAGGGTATGCATCACAAAAGTATGTGTACAGTAAAGGCAAATATTATCAGATAATTTCAGATATGTAAACAGTAAACAAAGAAACAGAAATGTGTATCTGGTTGACTGATATTGTAATCAGTCAATACCACTTGTAGTCTGTTTGTACCACTGTTGATCTTAGTTTTCTGCCTAATCCTTATAATTTCCCAACTGTCCCTTTTAACTGATCCGCTCCACTTTGCGTCTGATATTCCCTTTTCTGATCCTCCCTGATCAGTTGAAGTTCCCCCTTCAACTGTTATTTCTGATTACTTATTGACTGATTTATCTGATTTGTTGAGGTATCATACTCAACTGATCTTCCTCATCTGATCAGTCTCTTATCTAATCAGATTTCAGTTGACCTAATCTGATTCCACTCAGACAAGTCAATTCTTGGAATAAGTGTTACCGCCTAAACTTAGTCTTGAAAAATTGGAGATTCGTCTCGATTTCCTAAGTCGGCACGATTTGACATTCGTAATAATAGTCTGGATACTTTGGGATATCAATCGTCGTAAGCTTATCTAATCATCAGTCGCGTGTTTCCTACGCACTGTCCTTGTGGTGCAAATTTCTCTTAAGGGTCTTGAGAAATTAAATTTGTACCTATACCCCTGCTTTTCTTCTATAAAAGGATCTGGGGTTTTAGGCAAAACAACACAACATAAATCATTCATCTTCTTTATTTAGCTTATACTCCATGTTTTCCAATGAACCCTTATTTCCGGTGAAACTTCCGACAAAAACCTTTAACCCTTTTCAAATGAATTTAGCTTCTCAAATCAACCCTGTGCGTCCCTTATTACTGCTTTCATCGTCATCGAAGATAACACATATAATTATTGCCAAGCTTCTCTACCACCGAGGCGGCGGATCTGCTATAGCAAATGAGAAGACACTTCTCCTAACCGTATGCACCTTGTGTTCCTATTGAGATGACGGAATTAGCATCAACAGACTCAGTCTGATACAAAACATGAGTTTGGTATCCGATTTGACCAGTTAACAGCTGATCATCGTATATCAAACTCAATATTTGCATGCGACACTTGTGGCCATATGGTATTTGGACCACATCTTTGGCACTTGTGTCCCATTTAACAGCTGGAGAGCCCATTGATTTTAGGACTAGGGGCTCCTGGCTTAGAAATCCTTCAATGCGGCTCTCGCTCCTCACTCCGAAGCTCTGAGGGTGGCTTAGGATTATTTCAAAGCCTCTCACACCCTTTTTAGGGTTAAGTGGGGGAAAATGGGAGCATCAGGCTTTAAAATATTTAAAGCCTCTCTCCCCCTCTTCTAGGGTTAGGCTTAGGGTTTTAGATTTATGGTTTATGTACTGACCTCCGGGTCCTTTTGTACTTATAACTTGTAATGTAAATCTGACCTCCGGGTCTTTATCAATGAAAAATTCTATTATTCCATTGTTGTGTATTTTCTGTTTCCTTATGCGATTGAATCTTTAATCTTATGTAACTTGCTTGTTGAACATTAACTTAATCGACTTACAAAGTATGAAACAACCAAACTGATCAGTTCCTTTAATCTGATAATTCTTTAATCTGACCGGTTCCTTTTTAACTGATAAAGCCTTCTCATATCGGTTTCTTGATCGATTTTTCCGATCGGGTTGAGATACCTAACTCAATCGATTCCTCTTAACCTGGTTAGTCTCTTAACCAGCTGGTTCTGGAGATCAGTCCACCAAACATTTCTGGTGCACTTTCTCCGAGATCGAGAAGCCCTAGCTCATTGCATAAATCTCTGAATCTGATCTCAGCTAGTGGCTTGGTTAAAATATCGACTTTTTCATTTTATCAAGATGGATCTTTTCCATTCTCGATATTCTTCTTTTTCAACATGATCTCTTATAAAATGGTGTCGACATCCACATGCTTGCATCTTGTATGTAGAACAGATTTCGAGTGATTGCAATAAAGACTATTATCGGGTCAAGAAAATATAGGCACGTTCTTAGCTACAATGTTATAATCCTCACCGCCTAAGCCGCTGAGCAATTGGGAGCAATGGGATTTTCGCAGACCATATATTCTGCAGCCGGTAGTAGATGTCGAATCGATGTCCGCTTTTTGAAAACCACGAGATCAGTTTACTACCTAAAAACTGACATGTACCTGAGGTTGACTTCCTGTCAATTCTGCAACCTCCATAATCAGAATCAGAATACCCACTAAGCTCTAGATTATCATCTGATGGGTAAAATAAACCAAGGTTTACTGTCCCCTTCAGATACTTAAGAATCCGCTTAGCTGCTTCCAGGTGGCTTTGCATTGGATTTGCCTGAAATCTGGCACATACACCAACTGCAAAAGTGATATCTGGTTTGCTGGCAGTCGGGTATAGTAAAGATCCAATGAGAGCCCTATATTCTTTCTGATTAGTTTTCTAACCATCCTCATCTGGATCCATCTTGAATCCAGTCATCATAGGAATTCTGGCTTCCTTACAGTTTTGAACTCCAAACTTAGCCAATAAACTCCTAGTGTACTTCGCCTGGCAGATGAATATCCCTTCGGTACTTTGCTTAACTTGTAGACCCATAAAGTAACTCATCTGACCCATCATGGACATCTCAAACTTCCCTTGCATCAGCTTGCTGAATTTATCACATAAACTCTTGTTGGGAGATCCGAAGATGATGTCATCCACATAAATCTGAACCATCAGAATATCTTCTCCATCTTCTATTCTGAATAAGGTTCTGTCCACTATTCCTTTAGTGAAACCACTGTCTATCAAAAACTGAGAGAGTGTATCATACCAAGCTCGAGGATCTTGTTTAAGACCATAAAGAGCTTTTCTTAAACGGTACACCTGGTCGCCTTTTTCAAAGCCTGGAGATTGTTCAACATAAACTTCCTCAGCTAGTACCCCGTTTAAGAATGCACTCTTTACATCCATCTGATACACAATAAACCCTCTGCTTGTGGCCTTTGTTCCTTTTCTTGTTCTTACCACCCCTTGGTCTAGAAGAAGAAGAAGGTCTGTTTGCCACCAAGGCTTGGCTTTTCTGCCCCAATATCGCCTCTGCCGAGACTAAAGCTTGCAACAGATCAGGCATCGAGAACTTCTGATTATTCATCTGGTAGTTCAACCTGAATTGTTCAAAGCTTTTCGGCAGAGAATGGAGCACGAAATTGATTTGGGTCTCGATATCGTATTCAGCGCCAAGTACCTCAAGTTTATTAAGGTGAGCCATCATCTGGAGAACGTGCTCCCTTACGGGCATTCCTTCCACCATTTTCATAGAGAGCAAGTCCCTCATGGTGATCTGACGAGCCACACGGTTCTGATGTTGAAACATCGCTTTAAGACTAGTCATGATTTCCGCAGCGGTCTCAACGTTCTGGTGTTGGTGTTGCAACACATCTGACATAGAAGCCAAGATGGTACACTTAGCCATTTTGTTAGACCGCTCCCAGTCAGCATACTCTTTCTTAACCATTTTAGTGGACTCATTTGATGGTTTATCCGGTTTAGGTGTGGTCAGAACCCAGTTATGGCTTTGTGCAGTGAGGACAATAGTGAGTTTTCGATTCCAATCAACAAAATTTTCTCCAGTGAGCAAATTGTCTTTCAGTATATTGAACAGTGGATTAAAAGGTTGTGACATGATGAACTGAAATAAACAATAATATGCATAAGCACAAATATATCACAAGGTTTGATCACATGCATCATATTAAAATCTCAAAAAATATGAACATGCATCAGCCAACATCTCAAAACAGTTTAAATAAGCCACGTTGGGTGGGTCATTATTTAAACACATTCAAGCGGGTTACAAACAAGAACAGTTACAAACCCTTAATATCCAGATTAATAGTTGACTCCCACTTGACCAATATAAAATTGACAGGGACTTCGGAGAAGTATATGCATATCAATTTTATACCTAAGTAATAACCATGATTAAATACAGGATTACTATTTCGCTTTGATCGAGCCTCGTTGGGAGGGTCATCGCCGCCACTAGTAATAACCCACAATCATCCGTTTGGAATTCATTCATGTGAAACCTATCTTTTGACCAATTCACAAATAAATAAATCATGGAGGTCAAAATTAATTCAATTTTATTATCCGGAATAAAATTGTCAATTAATTATTTAAAACATACTTAGTAATTTTGAAGTTGAGATTTTTCAATTTGGCAACCCTCATGCAAACACATTTAAACAAATTAAATAAAGCATAAGATAACACAAATAAAATCAAGCAAAACAGAAAAATAAACATATTGGGCACAAATTATCCAATTGTCATGGTTTGATTTTTCTTGGCTTGATCTTGAAGAAACACGTCTCGAATTTCTCCCACTCGTTCGTCTCTCGAAAAATACTTGTCTCGAATCACACGCCAAGCGTTTCGCAATGATGCACGCCATATCCGCCGGCCGCTGGCTTCAGATACTGCATCGCCGGCGTTTTGCTCACAAGGTACTTAAGACGCGGCAATTGCCGACAGCGCCAGATTCAGAGGCGATGCCAAGGTTCATAAGGCCGCTTCGCTTCCGCTGCCACAGGATCAAGCTGCTGAAGGCTGGCAAGACGCCAGGTTACCGTCTGCCGGGCCGAGCGCGACGCTGTGCGCTGCAGCTTCTTTCATTCAAGGCTGCCGCTTCGCTCGCTTTACGCTTTGTTGCAGCAAGACGCGCTGCTGCTGCTATTAACGCGTGCCAATAAGGCCTTCTTTGACGCCTGGGTTCGGATTTCGTCCTTTAATTCTTTGTCTCTTTGTTCCGATCGATTTATAATTTATTTACAAAAAATTAAATAAACCTAGATCTAGACTAGTCTATTACATTGATCAAATCAAACAAATTTTCTCGTGGATTTTTCAAAACAAAACCAAACTAATCGAATCAAAAAAAACCACGGTTTATATGCATGCAAAATAAAACATTAAAATCCATGACAATTGGATACCGCAAAAACAGATCTAACAGTTCTACTATCCAATTTCAAATTTAATGTCCATTTAATTAAATTACAATTTAAAAAAATTGAGCAAAATAAATTGGCTTTGATACCCGGTTGTTGGGGAATGATTCGCATGAGATCTATTCGGGGTGAATATTTAAATACAAATTTAATTAATTAATTATTACTAGCATGAATTAATCCTATATTAATTCAAATAATAATTGCAACAACATATCATGCATATAAAAAGCCACGTAAAACCTACGATGCGGAATCTATGGGTTTACGTGAACGCACCTCTCGGGATGGCGTTGGCTTTTGTCGGACGGACTAACCAAAAGGACTTCCCAAGTATTCCCTTAGCCCTTGCTCGACAATCCCGGTGGAAGGATACTCGCGAACAATTAACAAAAGGAAAAAATAAACTTTGTTGCACCACTTATGTGGATTTGCTAATATTTTCAAAGACATGGAATTGTACTTGGGAATGAACTAATCATCCCCTATTTATAGGAGGGAGGGTGAACGAAATTTTGTGATTTTTTCAATGTGGGAAAAGACTTTTCTTGGTTACCAAGAAATCTTGAATATATCTCCTATATTCTTTTTCCCATAATTAAAATATTCCACAAAAATCCCACCTCCTCTATTATGGCATGATTTTCGAAAAATATAGTGTGCAAGAATCCAAGATTTGGTTCTTCTTGAATTTATGAGATATTCTTGTATTTCAAGAAATACATATCTTCCATAATATCTTTTCAAGAAAATCAAGAAAATCTTTCTTGCCCTCTATTTTAAAAAAATTCGAAATCTCTCTCATGAATAACCAAGTGGGAAATTTCTTGAATTTAATGAGATAATCTTGTATTCCAAGAATACATATCTTCATTCCATAACAAAATTCAAAAAAAATCTTTTCTCCTCTTTTTATCCAAAAAAAATTTCAAAAAAAAATTAGAGGAAATATAAGCAACAATATTTATTTTATTTTAATCACCTTTTTAGGTTATTGGACTATATGTTGGGCTACTCGGGGGCCTTTAGGAGAATTAAGATTGGACCTTCTAATGGATCTTGAATATCTAATATTGAGCCACAATATAATTCAAGCCCATAAATATTAATTAATCCCACTACATAATTAATATTGCACTATCCATCTTAACCCATATTTACAAATCAATATGGCTCCGGTCATTATTTCCGTGTTTAAGATTATCTAGCCCATTAATTAATTCAAGCCCTTTGAAATAGCTTTCCGTTAATTAATATCTTTTGTCCTTGGTCGAGAACGGTTCAACATTATTATCCATACAGGAAACTAATTCCACTTGCAAGATTTGGTATGATAAAACTTATGAACCTCCCAAGGGGGGCAAATCAAGCATTTACTTGCACACGATTCTTCAGATTAAATCTTAGCAATCACTTGTGACCAATAATATTGCCCAACATAAAAAGTATTGAATCTCTCTCTGATTCGCTACCCATGATAAGTCAAAGCAATAGTTACCAATCCCACGTGATCCTATTTAAGGGACGAAGGTTAAGAAACAACGAACCACTGAGGTCTAATTCTTCCTTGTTCGGGTTTTGAAGAATTTATCCTCCTCAGAGGTCCTATTCAAATAAGATCGGTCATGCACTAGTGTAATCTCTTGGTCAAGACAAACCAATCGAGCCTTTACACCTCAACCTTTCGCGATGGTTGTTCATTTCCATCTAGGTCGTGAATGGCGACTTTTTTTTAGTTACAAAGGACTGTTAATTTAATCTTCTGTGATCTGGTATCACTAAATTAACTACAGTGTAACACGTACAAATTATTGAACAGTTATGCAGTAAACATATATAACATTCAATCATATTTAAAGCATCGGTGATAAATAATTTATTTCAGTAAATAAGTCTGAAAATTCAGTTTCGATTATACAAAGTAAAAGCATACTTTTCAGTATAATCCCAACAAAGGTCTCATCATAATCAATTCCTTCTGATTGTGAATACCCCTTAGCAACAAGTCTTTCCTTATTTCTGGTTATGACATTATTCTCATCTCTCTTGTTCTTGAATACCCACTTTGTGCCAATCACATCTTGATGGGTTGGTGCATCCACCGATTTCCAAAACGATTCCTTTCAAACCTGTTCGATTCTTCTTGCATGGCTAGAATCCAGTTTGCATCTTGTAGAGATTCTTCTACTTCAGTTGGTTCCTTCAAAGATAGATAACAACAATACATGGCACTTTCACCAAGTTGATGTCTAGTTTTGACTCTATCAGATGGGTCTCCGATGATCAGATCAGTTGGATGACTGGTTACCCAGGTCCTTCTTTTCTGATTTGCATCAGTTTTGAGAACATCATCCTCTTCTGATAGTAGTTCATTACTAGTGATTGGGAGTGGTGCATAATTATGATCCACTTGACATGGACAAGTCTCAGCTGATATTGGACTCATCATGTGCTGATGTATGTAAAGTAGGAACTTCAGGTGTTCCCCCTGAACGAGATAGTTCGATTGATATCGTCTCACGGTATACCGGCTTCTTCATTGATGAGTTATGCGTACCTTAGGGTCTGATTGACCTCGTGAATCAGCAAGATCTGGAATATACAATGTTACGTGTTCGATCCTTTTCCTTGATACTTAGCTTGATCCATTTTTCTCGTGCATCGCAATGCGGTTGATCGGGTACTTCTTGTTCGAGGCGATTTCTCTTGTTCAGAAGATGTTTCATCAAAGACCACATGAGGTGTTTCTTCCACAACTAGGGTTCTTTGTTGTAAACCCTGAAAGCCTTGCTGGATAAGGAATATCCTAAGAATATACCCTCATCGACTTGGCCTCAAAATTCTTCAATGACTCTTCCCATTGTTGTGTATGAAACACTTGCACCCAAAAACATGGAAGTAAAAACACGAGGTTTTCGCCTTTCTTCCAGTTCATAGGGTGTTTTGTAGTGAGCCTTAGTCGAGGAGAGCATCCATTCCGAGTGTGGCATGCAAGATTGATGGCTTCTAAAAAAAAAACGGTTTGGTGTTTCATGTTCAACTAACATAAAGGAAAGCGGCTTCCTTGAGTGTTCTGTTTTTCTCGATTCGCTACACCATTACATTTGTGGCGTTCTTGCAGTGATGTCTCATGGTGTATACAAACTTAGTGCAAAAATCAGTAATAAAAGAGTTCAGAAATTATGTACCTTTATCTGATCTGATTTTCACTATACTGACACCCTTTGTAGTCTCTTGAGCAGCTCAGGATATCTTTGTTGTTGTCTCATTCTTCTTATACAAGAATACAACCGGGTAAACTTGGAATAATCATCCACGATTACAGAGTATATTTTGACTCAAGATCGACCGGGTGTAATCGGGTCCAAATAAGTCCATATGGAGCAGTTGCAATACTCTGTTGGATGTTGGTCCAGGGATTCCCTTGAATGAGGCTTTAACTTTGTTTTCCTTCCCGACATCGACACATGTCCGATCCTTAGAGAATACCTCATTCGGAAGTCCCTCAACTAAAGACATCCTTGCTATCTTGTTAAGAGTTTTAAAGTTCAGATGACTCATTCTTTTGTGCCAGAGCCAACTGCTACTTTTGGAACTCTTAACAATCAGGCATGCATTTCTTGGACAAATGTTCCAATCTGCTGTATAAATCGTACCTTTCCTTGAACTAGTTAACAAGATTTGTTGAGTAGCTCGATACTTGATATACATTGATCAGTCGAGAACTCAACACTGAATCCGTTGTCGCAGAATTGTGAAACTGATAACAGGTTATGCTTTAAACCTTCGATATACGAGACTCCAGTAACCTGTACATCATCATTCTCTAAGGTTCTGAATCCTCTGGTAAAACCAAAGTTATCATCACCAAATAGTACACGTGGGCCTTCTTGTTCTGTATAAGAGCTAAGGAGATGTTTGCTTCCAGTCATATGCCTTGAGCATCCACTATCGATGTACCAGATAGTTGCTTGTACACCTCCTTTGTTGGCCAAACCCACGCGAACCTGCAATCAACTCAGGTTTTAGGTACCCCTTTAGGAGTGGGTCCTGAGGGGTTAGAGTTGGTTTTAGGGATCCATACAAACAGGGCACTTCTATTGTAATCAGATAGATCAGAAGGCCTGATTTGTCTCCCATAAACATCTACATAATCATACATCTCTTCATATGCATTCTGATCAGTATGATTATTTGTGCGAGCCTTGGGTGAATCAGAAGACTTGAGATTTTTCCTTGCAGTTTTTCTTCTTTTAACCCGGTGGGGCTCAGGTGCAGCAGCCCTAGGTTTCTGGTTATAATGGTATGTACGACTGCTACCATTAAAAGATTCATATCTTATTGGCATATCTGGTTTCAGCAGTTTATCCTTGACTTGCCTGTTAGGCAGCTTGACCTGATTAGGTTTCAGATCAGAATTTCCCTTTAGAGGTTGTCTCTTCTGATACCTAATTTGCTGATCAGGTTGAGGTCTCTTCAGAAGAACTGGGTTCTTCTGATGATTCCTCAGCTGATGCTTGATCAGTTGGGGTCCATTTATGTTCCCTTTCTGATTAGGCATCTGCTTTTCCTGTTGAGCTGGTATGTTCCCCTTATCTGATACAGTTTTAGCTTTATTTGTATCTTTAATAGAAACTCGTTTGATTTCACCTTTTTGAAGTGAATCAGAAGGGGATTTTGAGGATGTAGAAGGGTTTTCATACCCAATTCCCTTCTTATTAATTGTCATTCGAAAATAGTTGTTCATATCCTGAACGGTTTTCGAAGATTTCGTGAAAACCTATATTTTCTTACGTAAACTATCCTCAGTTAATTACAGACTCTCATGTAGTCGGAAGAGATCATCAAACTTGGCTTGTAGGATTTTAAAATCATCAGCTTGCTGTTTATTGATAGCTAGTTGTTCCTTAATCTGCTTCTCCTGATCAGAAGAGTTAACTTTCGAACTTTCAGTTCTTGGTTATCTTCTGGCGACTTCAAGTGATTTTAGTTAATTTTTCTCTCATCGACATTTTCCTTAACATTTGAGTATTTTCAATCCTTAGCTTATCGTTTTCAGCTTTCACTATCGTATAAGTGTCTCTTTGCGTTAGAGAGATCATCAAACAATTGCTCGAATAGAGGCGCAAGTCAATCTCTCCGGGCGGTGTGCTAATCATACCGGTGTGAAACCGAAATAGCAGAAGGTTTAGAGGTTACCTCAGATTGGTCTTCCTCCTTAGCCATCGACCAGATTTCATCATCGGAAGAGAATATCGGATCATCGTAGTGGTAGAAATCATCGTTGCTTATCAAGCGAAATCTTCTACGGATGGATGAGTAAATGAATCCTCAGAAGGCAGATAAGAATCATCAATTTCTGATGTATCAGCAACCATGGCTTTCCTGTCTCTATAGTGTTGCTCTCTTATGTTCCGCTTCTCTTCTCTTTCTTTTGGTGTCAGGTCTGGGCAATCTGCGCTGTAATGACTTGGTTTCTCACAGTTGAAACACGCTCCACGATCCACGAAACTTTTTCTGCCAGGTGAGTCATTCCGTCTGTAGAATCTGTCAGGTGACTTACCTGTCTGATTGTAATCAGAATTTCTTCTCTCAGGTTTGTTGTCTCTTCTTTCATCAGACCGATCATCTCTTTTCTTATCTTCTCTGCGATCCTTTCTGTGATCATCTCTTCGGTTATCAGATCTGGTCCTTTCTGGAGATCTGTCAGCTAGCCTCCTATCTCTTTCTCTACTATTTTGATAATCCCTGTAAAATCTACGATACTTGCCAAGTTGAATGTTAGATTTTTCAAGTTTTCTGGTTAGCAAAGCAATCTGTTCAGTTTGGCTTATAATATTTCCAACTGGTTCAGTAGACTTTGAGTTGCTACTGGCTGCTTTGAATGTAACTGATTTTGATGTGGCAGGTGTGGCTTCAGCAGGCGACTCGTCTTCTTCTTCTTGCCCTCTTTCGATCGATCGAACTCATGGGCTTTAAGACTCCAGAAACAGGTTGCTTGGCTTCATCTTGGCAATATCTTGACAATCCTTTATTCTGATGACTTTCATATCCCTTCTTGGTGAGGAGATCTCAAGATCTTGTAATTTATGTCTTTATCTGACATCTCTCGTCCAAGTTCCCGAAGCTTGTTAACTGACATAGTGATTCTTTCATCGAGCTCATTGATGGTTTCATTTGGTAACATCTTAAGTTTCTTGAATTTCACCAGTTCAGCTTGCAGTCTGCTATCTTTAATTAGATCATTTCCTACACACATTTCAGCAAGCGTATCCCACATCTGTTTGGCTGTCTTGAGATACTTTATCTTTTCTCTGGTTATCTTGTCCATGGTCTTCATGATTATGTGTCTGGCTATCGTATCTAGAGTGTACAGCTTTCTCTCTTCAACATCCATCAGGGCGGGACTCTTTCTGACAAGACTTCCAACTGCAAAATCCGGATCACCTCCAACAGCTGGGTTGTCATGGTAGATGATGATGGGTCCTCGTTCAAGAACTTCCGTCATCCTGCTGCTTATTGATCCCAGATGATTGCTCATGTATATCGTCCAGTCTGCATACTCATCAATGGAAAATTTAGGCAAATCATGATACATACCCGAAGTATTATCCATGTTGATCGTGTGTTTGAAAACAGATGAGATTTGAAAAGGTTTTTCAATATCAGTTCAAGTGACCACAAAGGTTCTTCCTCAAGAGCCGATGATATTCAAAGCCAGTGGTCTGGAGAACCACTGCTCTGATACCACTTGTAGGTCCCGAACGAGTTTCGTGAGGGCAGAAGTCTAGAGGGGAGGGGTGAATAGACTTCTGAAAACTTTTTTGTGTAGATCAGGAGTGATTGCAGTTTGCCTGATCAGAATGCAAGTGAATCAGTTTGGACTGATATCCAACTTAATGATCGCCTGAGGGCAGATCAGTTCGGTGTCTATCAGTTTAACTGATTGTGCGGAAGCTAGTTTATACCCGTGTGAAAAACCAGTTTATAACAAATCAGATTCCGAAGTTGTTTTCAATCAGATGACTATGGAGTCAATCTGATCAGATCAGTAGCTTGGTGCTAGCTGATCCTAACTCAGAATATGTATGCAGATTTAATCAAGTTGTGTGCAATAGTGTAAAGCAATTAATGAAACAGGTAAATGCACACAAGATTTATAGTGGTTCGGACAACCAGTCCTACGTCCACTCTTCCCTATCACAAGGGGCACCAACTTAACCAACTGAACTTAGATTATTGTGTTAGTCCAACACATTACACCAACAGATATTTATAGAGCTCTCACTCAACCGATCCCAGAAATCAGAACTAGAAACCCTAGTCTGAAATTTTGCTAAACAAATTTAACCTAACTTTGGGTTTTGGGTAAGATTTGTTGCTTGTTCCAACTTTGAAATCTTTCCTAGTATTTAAGTAGCCTAACAACTAGATGATAAGATTTATGTGCTAAGAACTATGGGATGAACAATTAGAAAATAATCTTCAAGGTTGTGTTCTTCGTGCGGAAATTTTGCTGTAGTATGAGCTTCTTGATAATTTCCGTGTCTTCACTCTAAAGAGTAATCCCATATTTATAGACCTAGAAATCAAAGAGCCGTTGGAGAGAAATTTGAATTTCCGGCTATATTTGGTAGATATGCAGGATTTGATGTGACGTGCTTCCAGGTACGGCATGGCCGAAAGCGTGTATGTCGTTTTTCTAGCCGTTTGACTATCTTGTCACCGAAATCCGATGTCATTTCCAGTCATACGTGTCTTGTTCTTATTGGTTAACAAGTACAAAGATATCGAGTTTGTTCACCAACTAAAGTTGACATTCTTCTTATTAAGCCAAGAAGAGCGTATGGCATGGTGAAACATTAGTTGACACTTTTGGTGTGGTGACCCTAATCGATTAACTTATCAGTCTACCTGATAGAGTCTTCTGGTGCCAGTTGTCTTAGCTAAACTAGCAGACTCGGCTGATGTAGGTCTCTTGGTCTGATCTTCTTGTAGTCATATGATCTTCAGGTCTTCTGAATTTATGTTTCATGACTTCACCTGATTATCTGACTTTATAAGATCGTCTGATCTTTTGTCCTTCCTTGCCTTCTGGCCAGTCGGACTTCAGCTGATCTTTTGTTCTCAGCTGGTCTTTAGATCTGACCTATACATATTGAGTTCTCCCTCAATATGTGACCTATCTTATACATCAGTTGTTCTATACAATAATTATCAACTGGTCATCTTATAACTTGTATTAAAAACATCGGTCAGCTAACAGGTCTGACTGGTCCTATTACATGTGTTTTAGAACTTTCATCAAAACTCTAAATTTCCCAACAATCAATATTACCCTGATTCAAATTTTCATTCTATAAACAACTTAACATTATAAAAACCCTATTATATCACTTAATCAACACTTTCTATGTTTATTTTCTTTATCCTATAATTTTATCATAGAGAAACCCTAATTACCCGACTCAATTCAACATATGCCAGACAAATTAAACCTTTACAAATCGCCGGGTAGAATTATTAACTAACATATGAAGTACTCATAAAATCATAACTTTAACTAGGTTATTAGCTTCTTCGAGATTAGTATACAAAACCCCAAAAGTGTTAATTCAACTTAACTACTACTACACATATAAATATTCATAAAATTAAGATCCACATAAATACCTTTGTCAATTGCACAACCCCAATCTCTCCTTCCTCTTCTTCTCTCTTTTTCTTTCTTTTTTTTTTTCCCTTCTTTTTCTTCGTCGAACCACCGCCTTTAACCTTCCTATTTTTTTCTTCTCACCTCAACAGTTCGAGGCGTGTGCATATACATATCCTTCCACCGCCTTATTTGCTTACTAATTAAGCTTCTCTTTAATTCTATTAATAATATTGACATATTACTTAATTTGGTGGCATGCACACACCAACACATATACATAGGTTTTTGGATGTTAAGTTTTATATCATTATTATTAATGCTATTGTTATTATTACTACATTTTATATTGTATATCACTTAGGGGGATGCATGCCTGATGGTAGGTGACGTGCATATATATATATATATATATATATATATATATATATATATATATATATATATATATATATATATATATTAGTTTACTAATAAATTAAATATATAGGGAGAGCACACCCATAAATTTACATATTAGCTATATGTAGATATCTAATTGTCATTAATTAATTTTATACATTTATTATTTTCTATTTTATTTAGCACTGCTAATCACTAAATTATTTATGATAGTCACTTAAGTTCTAATAAAACTCAATAAATTATATTAAGGTTTTCTAGCCGTTAAACTGGAAAAAGCATAATGACAACTCAATATTTAAAAGGAATTTCAACGCTAGATAAATAATGCATAATCACAAATGACATATAAATAATATTGACACGTATATAATATAAAATACATTCCAAAACATGAAATATATTGTATAATCTTTTATCCATCTATTTATTGATATATGAATCTTAGATTAATATTTCACAATTGATACATTATAATTCATTTATTATTTATTCACTTAATTTTCTATTTAAATAGTCTACTATACTAATCTCTTAATTATTGTATTGCTCAAAATATTGGTACTTTCTCTAATTTAATAAAATTTCATTAATATTTATATCAAGATTTTGTGATTACTAAATAGATTCAAAAATAATAATTCAATGTTTAGGGCATATAAAAAATAATATTTAAGATCAAGGTTGCATATAAATATAATTAAATGCATTTAATGCATGAAGTATATTGACCACTGCGTAATGAGAAGTTTGATTATCACAGAACCAGTCTGAACCGAATAAAAATCGGGTTCAACCGGTGAACCGGCAACCCAGTAAATTCGGTTTTTCTACAAATTTTAAAAATTAGTAGAGGAAGGCTAACCGTTGTTGATGTTCAAGATCTGAAGATCAGTTCATAGAATTAAGATATTTTCCCCATGACTCTCACTGTTTCTTCACTTCGTTACTTTTTAGATCGTAACCCATAAATCTATTGTGAAGGTTCAAAGACGGATCCAAAAATTTTTTATTATGGGAGCACAAAAAAAATATAAATATAAAATACTTGAAAGAGTGACTCCATGGGTTAAATTTATAGAGATCAACTTTAAAAATAATTTTGGGCGAAGATATATTAGCTCGTTGTCTATACTAAGGGTTAAAATTTGAAGAGTGGGGTTGGGACGTGCAAAGGGAGTTCAGGCACTAGATAGAGTTGGGACAGAGTTTTAAATTATAATTTTTACATACTCTCCTGTAAAATTTATTTATAGTATGAAATTTATGTCATTACATTTATGAGCTGATATCATTAATTTTATAAACTAATATGAATAGTACTTAATGTTATTATGATATTAGTTTATAAATATAATAGTATCAATTGATAAGTGTTGTGTTATTAATTTACAAATATAATAATATTAATTTTATATTATAAACAAATTTTACCGGAGCCTTACTCATGATTTTACAAACTATAACTAAAATTAATTTATATATAATATAATAATAGGTATTAAGGTGGGCTGGGTTTAAAATATAATTATATACTATTAATAAAATTATATATATTATAATAAATAATACTAATAGGTCTTAAGGGGTGAAGTGGGCCGATGGGACCAGGACCCAGGACTTGTGGGCTGGGGGTTTGGATCAAACCATGCATCATTATAATTTATCCTACTACAAATAATAATTTGTGTATAATTTTCAAACTATTCATAAAGTGGAGTACTAAACAAACTTTTTTCTCTGGGGGCACGTGGCCCGAAAAAATAGGATTTGGATCAGGATCGCTCATTTTGATTAATTCCGAGGTTTCTCTGAATTTGAAAGTTATCATTTAATAGGTTTCCCACACTAAGGCTCAATTTAATTATAATTAAGTCCGTAGCGTCTACCGATTTCGCCATATCCCCTCTTTCTTTTTTCTTTTTTTTTTGAAATTAGGATCTTATTATGATATCATTCCCTTTTTTTATTTGTATGGGAACCCTTGAATTGAATTTATTAGATAGGGATTACTATTGCGAAAAAAGTATTTTCCTTCTTACCTATACGAAGCCCATATTGGATCCAATCCAATTGGATTTTATCATTTCTGTATTGGCTATTCATTTTTAGAAGAATTTCTTATGTCGAAAGAAGACGTCCTTTTTTTTACCTTCCAAAAAACCTCTTACACTTTGTGAGGAGTATATAGAAGTCGGATTTGGTATTTGGATATGATTTCTATCAATGATCTGGCAAATTACAAATCCAAATTCTAAAATCTGGAAAATATTCATTTTTCCTAAATAAAAAAATGGATCGAGGGCTAAAAAGATCCAAATTGGATTTCCACTATTCTGAAATGTTGATGTAGTTAATAAGGGTTAAATCAACTGAGTATTCAACTTTTGTTTTGAAAGTCTTTCTAAGAAAGGAAATGATGTATACATAGGGAAAGCCGTGTGCAATGAAAAATGCAAGCACGGCTTGGGGAGGGGTTTTTCTTTATTTAATTAACATAACAAAGAAATTATCTACTCCATCCGACTAGGTTGGGCAGTAAGGGTCGGAGAAGGGCAATCACTCATTCTTAAAACCAGCGTTCTAAAGACCAAAGAGACGGGCGGAAAAAGAGGGGCTCTCCATTCCTGGTTCTCCAGATTTGGAACCTCCGGAATCATAGAAGAATCCTCGAGTTAGAATGGGATTCCAACTCAGCACCCTTTGAGTGAGATTTTGAGAAGAGTTGCTCTTTGGAGAGCACAGTACGATGAAAGTTGTAAGTGTTCGGAGAGGGTTATTGTCTATCGTTGGCCTCTATGGTAGAATCAGTCAGGGGCACGAGAGACGGTGGTTTACCCTGCAGCAGATGTCAGCGGTTCGAGTCCTCTTATCTCCAACTCATCATCCATAACTGGTTGGTCCAAATAAAATGAATTCTTGTTTTGACCAAACCTTCTAGTCTCCTTTTGGGGCATATTTCATTTCAAGATTTATCGACTGACTTGACCGGGATCCCATTTTAAGTCTATTTCATTTTTTATTTTCATTTTCTTTAATTACTTTAGTTAGTATAAATTACTCTATATGTTAAGCTTAGACAAATTTTCTTGTTTTCACCTAGGATTCTTGCTAAAGAAAGCGACTTCAAGGTCAATCTATTCACTCGTCTAGATAATATTTTTTGGGAAATAACTCTAAGGTACAAAATGGACACACATATTACTCTAAGGTGCAATGTGCAAAAACTACGTTGCACTTTAGTATCTATTTTGAACTAAAGTGCAAAACAGTTTTTGCACATTGTACCTTAGAGTAATATGTGTGCCCACTTTGCACCTTAGAGTGAGGACCCCAATATTTTTCCTTGTTCACTAATAAATCGACTAATTAAACTCATGTTTCTATAATCAATTCGATCCCCCGATGGAATCGGGGGCAAACGCCTACGAAAAGATCGCTTGGATTTAAGAAAAGATCGCTTAGATTTATCCATGGTTTTTTGTTTAGTTTGTTTCTAAATTGTAATTTTTTTTAACTCTAATTTTTTATTTAAATAAAATATCTTTTATTTATATTTCAATATGTACTATATAATGGCATTTTTATCCTTTCAAGGATAAGACATATAAAATAAAGAGTTCCTAAATTATAAAATCGAAATTAGCAATTGAATTTATTATAGGATCTATTTTTTTTAAGAAATGATATGCCACCACTCGGACTCGAACCGAGATGCTCTAGCACAGCTTCCTAAGAAAGGGTGTCTACCGATTTCACCATAGCGGTCTGTCTTGACCTGATAATAACCTATTAATAAATAATCGTCTATATTTACGAATAAAATCGAGTGCAATATTTTTTAGGAAAGATTCAAATTGATGAATAAAAATTTGTTCAAATAGGTATTTGAAGGTTCATCAGTTTCGTTTAAAATTTTTGTTTTATTTTGTATTTTATACTCTTCTCGATTCAACTCTTGTAAATCCTACTATGAATTAAGGAATAGAATCCTCCCTCCCCAAAAAACATTTTTTTAATTAACTATTTTTTATTTAATTTATTTGATTTCAAAAAGTGGGTAATTCAAAAATGAAATAGAGCTAGATTAAATTAAAAAAAAATATCTCTAAAAATAGAAGAGGGTGGGGCACTTATTAGATGTCGAAGTCAATGGTATCTAATAAGTTCTACCTACTATTGGATTTGAACCAATGGCTCCCGTCGTATGAAAGCAATACTCTAACCACTGAGTTAAGTAGGTCATTTATCATCCCAAAGAGAACCAAATGGAACCCATCCCATCGATGGATTATAAATATCATATTCCTTATAAGCAATAATAATCTAAGCAACACCACTCAACCACTCCAAAATTTAGGATATTGGATTATAGAATATTCATCTTGACAACAAATTACATACATGATAAAATATGCATCACAAGCACTAAGGGCTATAGCTCAGTTGGTAGAGCACCTCGTTTACACGCGCTCCAATATTTTTCAGGGGAGTCCATCATACAATCCAAAAAATGGATCTTATTGAGAAATCGATGTCTTACTCCATAACTTTAAGAGAACAATAGCCTGACAAAGGGTTCGGTTCGATTTGAGTGCCCGTTTAGGTACCAAACAGAACCCATGATTGATTTGAGATATTGATAAGGTGAATACAAGTACATTCAATGCTAGGCATAATGAGTACAAGGCCCTCAAAAAATCTCTTTTCGTCCTATGAACTTGAAGGTGTATGAAGTTTCAAATTGGATTTTTTAAGTCGAACAATAGAGACTTGATTTAACTTAAAACGATCTAGCCCATAAAGCGGACCTCCACGCCAAGATAACCCCACCCTTGAAACACTTTGGTAGTGCTTCCGAATCGAATCTCAAATAATGAATCGAGAACACGTGGAGCCATCCCCTTATCTTATTTTTTTTTGTCAAGAAAAAGTATGGCGGATTATTTGATATTTCTATCGTTAATGAAAGAGCCCAATACAAAAAAAAAAAAAATGCATGTTGGGTCTTTGAAACAATTGATTATTTTGATAATAACAAGTTTGATCTGTTTTTTTAAGGGAAGGTCTACGTTTTGAATATGTATAGCCCCAGAGACCTATAAAGGAATAAAATCAAAATTTGAAATAAAAAATTGTATAATTTCCATTTCTTCATTCTTGTTTGTTGCTTTGTAATCGATCGGATAGTTCATCGAAACCAAATTTGTCCTAGAAACTCATTCGGAGGAATCGTTTAAAAGTTAAATCTAAAAAACCGAAAAAAGAAAACGTATTTCAAGAGATCGAACCAATCCTTTTCTAATCGTGCCAATCGTGGATAAACAAACCAACGCTTCGTCATTAATCGTCGGAGGGAAATTCCATATGAATTTTACTGTCCATAAGCAAGGGGTTAAGTTAGCCAGACTCCTTTTTTTGGTATACCTAAAAACTAGACCTAAGGAAGCACACCAAAACAACAAGGGGATGGTCTTCTTTTTCTCTATTCAATCAAGAGAAAACCCCACAGTTTATTTTAATAAACGGAATATACCAACACTCAAATTAAGATATTCGAAATCCTGAGATGGAAATACCTACCCATTTTATTCCAGTTGAATACTCTAAATCACTAAGAAAAAAAAATCGACAAAAAGATCTCCCGATTCTCTTCCTAAAAAATCAAAATCGATAAATCGAATTTTTATAAAAAAAAATTCAAATAATAAAAAGAAGAATTCGATTTTATTTTGAAGTCACTTTCGTTAGCAAGAATCCTAGGTGAAAACAAGAAAAATTGTCTAAGCATAACATATAGAGTTATACTAACTAAAGTAATTAAAGAAAATGAAAATTGTATCTGTGAAGGTTCATGTTTTTATTTAATACTACTATTTATTTCTCTTTGTAAAGACTCACCATATAAATGCCCGTAGAGTTGGTCTTTGTCGATTCTCTAGGTGGATTTAATGTAATTTTGGCCAATTCTCTTTAATCAAAAAATTAATATATTTGTTCTTTAAAATATATATATATATATATATATACTAGACTCCAATTTTATGATGTATGTATATATACGAATTTGTTCATATGTCCGCGGGTGGGCACAAACTTATATGTCCACCGATTATGTGGCGCGTCACATATGCAAGATCTCCATCAACATTTAGTTAGTTTCTTTAATTAATTCAATCATCTCATTTATATATATTCCATATTTTACCCAATTTTATTAATTATATAAACTTAAACCGTAAATCATGAACCCTAAACCATGAACCATTTGGGACGGGTAAATAATTCTTACATTAAAACTCGTATAAACAAAAAAAAAAAATTTACTCCCTCTGTTCCAGCGTAATTGTTCCGTTTCTTTTTGTTATTTTGTTTAAGGAATAATAATAAAATAATAAAAATGAAGAGTAGTTTTGGGTATTTGGAGAGAGAAAAAAGGTATGTGGAGTAATGAGTGGAGTAGTGATAGCATTTTTTGTAATATTGTGTGAAAAGTGAGGATAAAAATTATGGGTAGTGGTGTTACTTTTTCTTTTTATGGAATGAGAAAATTATAGTGGGCGTCCATAAAAGGAAAGCAATACAATTATAATGGGACATGGGGAGTATTATAATAGTATGATTGCACCCACCAAATACTACCAAGTGTCACTTCTGTTGTGCTGCCACGTGTCATTTCTAATGTTTTTATATGTTTTCCAAATAGTTTATTTTTTGTTTTGTTTTTGTAAACCCGGCTCTCCCACTACTTTTTTAATTATTAACATTACCAATACTAGTAATTGAACCCGTGCGATGCATGACTATAATTGAATAATTGTTTTTATAGTGAGTAATTTAGTTTTCGAAAAACTCTTTAAGAATAACTCTTTAGGTAATTCATATGTAATACCGAATTTAAAATTAAATTCATTCAGTAAGTACTGAAAATCTTGAAACACACCGTAATGTAAGTGAAAGCAGATAACAGCTATGGGTTCATGTAAAAAACGGAGTGTTAAAATAACCGAAGTTTAAAATGACTAAAGATTTCGAAAAATCTCTTTGAAAATCACATTTTTTTGTTTTTTTAGTTGATTGATCGCACACCAAAATCTTCAGGTCCTTGTGGTTGGTGACTCTCGAAACTGCCACGTAGAACTAACCATGATTGAAAACCGATTAAAAATATATATATGTCAATATTTGCAAGTGATTGTCCTTGGCTCTTGTTTATCGACATTGCATATGAGACAATTAACGGGAAATGTCTCCTCTGAAACTTGAACGATAGTCTCGGGTCTAACGAAGCCAGGGAAAGTCTGAGGATTAACACCTTCTCACCCGTATTGCTTCCGATTATAATCTTGCCTTCCAGTACACGGTCGCCCAGTCTTGTCAGGACCAATCTTGCCTTCCCTCGAATGATCTATATTTCTGAGTAGCATAAATGGAGTCTCAACTTTCAAAATCAGTTCATGATTGGGGACGCCGGAACACTTCAAGTTATTCAAAAACTCCAGATTATGTAAGTCGACCAGTTTATCAACATTCTTATCAGACTTGCACGCACTGTCGAAACTCAAATACGTTCTTGCCGCATGGTCGTTGATGTTTATCATGTATTTGTTAATGGAATCGACTACCTCAAGAGTGGGCGCAAGTATTGCTTTGTCCTTAAAATATGCGGAGAAACGAAAAAATCACATCCGTCTTTCTATACGGTAGAAAATCTGATGCTATTGAATAACTCTTCCGCCTAGAATAAGAAAATTTGTTCATTCGAATTAGAACTTACCTTATGTGAGGCCCCCACCTACTATTGAGAGCGAATTCGGCGAAAAAAAATTACCAGGTAATGAAGATCAAAACTTAAAAAAAAAAAAGACCAAATACGAAAAACCCAAGAAACTTATCTACGATAATACCTGTGAGAGGGAGAGAGACTGAAAGACTTTCGTTGAAAAAGAAAAAAGAAAGGTTTTCGGTTTAATTATATAGAGGTTGAAATCCAAAGGTTGAAAGGAATTTAGATCATGCAAAAATACGTTGCTAGAAAGATTTTACAGATAAAATAATCGTATGTCTCAAATATATCGTCTCTTAGTAATTAATCTTGTAAAGAAGGAAATATATACATGGAAATATATACATATGTATTCTGCTGGATATATCATATCTACTAAATCTTATAAAGAAGGAAATATATACTTGGAAATTTTTTTTTTCAATATACTAAAATATTTTATTTCAAATTTTTTTACAGAAATATTTCGGATAAGATTATCTATTCAATATTTGGAATTATTACAAAGATTTTTTTACAATCAATTATTATATAATTATTTGTTAATATCTCCCGATTTATCAATAATATTTTATGGAAAAATTTAATGGTTTCTAAATTTGGGACGATTTCTATTTTTATATACAGATATAGATTAATTTAAGGAGGAGAGAGAATTGATTGAGAGTCAAGTGTTAATATTACTGAAGAAAATTGGAGTCAGTGTGGATTGAGAAGTCGGAGGAGGCGACGAACCGTCTCAAAGAAACTGTTGCGAAAGTTTCTATTGTTTAGTGTGATTTCTTACAAACTGTGCTGGTGCTGCAGATCAATCATCAAACGATGATTGACGTGGAAGGACCTTCTCAAAGAAATCGGTGTGAAAGCCGCAACCCCATTGCACACAGGCGGCTTTGCGGACGGTACCGACGATTAGAGGTGGCAATCTGAATCTCAAAGCCCCACGCTTGCGAAAAATGGGAAAATTACTCTAAGGTACACAATTCATGGGAAGATTACTCTAAGGTACATTGTGCAAAATTAAGTTTGCACTTTAGTTCAAACTAGATACTAAAGTGCAAACGTGTTTTTGCACAATGTACCTTAGGGTAATCTTTCCATGAATTTTGTAGTTTAGAGTGAAAATCCCGCCAAAAATTCCAAGGTCTAATTTTTATTTTATATAATAAGGTTTTTCTTGAACTTTTCAATTCAATTTCGCAATCTAAGAGGCGAATGGTGTTAGTGGGAGATTCACTTAACGAAAACATGTGGGAGTTACTGATTGGTTGAGAGAGACAGTGTCTATTACACGACTTAATTAACATCTCTGACTATTAAGTAATTAATCCGAGCTACAGTATTTTGATTATTTCAAGACTTTTACATGTTATTTGGTTATCTTTTAAAAGTTTAAATATTCACTAATTTTAAGATTTATTATTTGGTTTAATCAGTTAGAGGTTGATCATGTTGAGGTTAATTGATTTCTTAACTGGTGAAGTTAAGAAAAATGATACCTCTTGCATTCATGTGAGGCTTGATAAGGACTGCATTAACAATGAAAATTGTAGACATTTGTTGTTGGTATTTGATGTCCAATTTTACATTTTCTATTATGTCCATCACCTGACATTTCTTTACAAGTTTTTTCATCCGCTCTAAACACAATATGTTCTGGTTTATTTCTGTCTTGATTAGGTGTGTAAGCATTCACTAATTGTTAAAAACAGGTTCATGAATTTCCGTTTAGCAAAACTTGGACTCTGATTTCTTATATTACTCGCATTAATTTTCTATTTCTTACTTGCTTCTTTCTGTAAATCTTTACGAGGCAATCCTATTCTTGAAGGAAATGTACAACATTGGATTCGTAGCTCATACACCTTACATGGCTATGCCACTGAATATAGTCATCAAAGGAAAAGGTAATATACGTAATATTGGTACAAGTGATTAAGAAAAATGTGCACAACTGTATGAATTATTTGATGTATTTTTATATTTTGGTATGTTCTTGAATTATGTTTCTACTATTTTAGTTGATTTTGATGCTTGCAAAGTGTATGCTACGCAACTGCTGGTAACAATGAATGGTACTTGAAGATGATGCATAATATGTGTAGACAAAGATGACTATGAAAAACTGATACGGAATAAGTCGAGGCAAGAGTTAGATGTAATGTACCGATATATATGGAATGTAAATTGTAATTTTTTGTATGATTTTCTGGGTAAACGTACGAAGAACAAAGACAATATGAATAAGATAAGAATGATGATGAGAGAAAGATGGGAGAAGATGAGAGGAGAGAGAGAAAACAGGTGAGAAGTTCGAATATTTTTCTGCATAACAAAATTCTGCAACAAACCGTCCCTTAAATCAGAGAAGTGGGGACCATAGGGGCTTATCACAATTTTAGGGAAATAAAGATACTGAAAAACAATTAAATGAAATACTGGGTTGCATCCTCATGCACTTTAATTATTAGTGGGCCCATTTGTTGGCAAACTCTCCAGGCCCAATTTCCTTTATCCCCATCTGAGGCTCACACGAAAACACCACCTGAGGCTCAGTAGAAAACCCCTCAGGCTCAGTAGAAAACCCCTCAGGCTTAGTAAAAATCCCCTCGAGGCTCAAGAGAAAACCCCTCGAGGCTCAAGAGAAAACCCCACCGAGGCTCAAGAGAAAATCCCCCCGAGGCTGAGAAAATAGAAAGCCCCCTCGGGCTCAATAGAAGACCCCTCAGGCGCAATACCCTTTATCCCCATCTGAGGCTCAGACAAAACCTCTTCAGGTACCAAAAAATCATACTTTCCCTCTTTATTATCTTCAGAAAACCCTAACACCACTCCTTCCTCCTTAGTTGCAACATCATCTGGTGGTGTAAGATTAATGTCTGTGATAGTACTCCCGGGGGCGGAGAATCCTTGTCCCCAAGGATAGAGCGTCGGAAAACAAGCGCGAAGGAAAACTGTATCTTCCACCGAATGAATATCCCATTCTTCATGCACCCAAAAAAAACACTAACTCAGGAACTTGTTTATGGCGCAGAGGCGGATCTGTGGATTTGGGAACGACAAACCACCGGAAAGATGTGGAACAGACCATTCAAGTCCACCGGAGGCAAGGTTTAGAAGGTACAATTTTTTCACCTAATTTCTTTTTCAACAGAGAGACGTGAAAAAACGGATGAATTCGGGAATTAAGAGGTAGATCTAGTTTGTAGGCTACCTGACCAATTTTCTCAAGCACTTTGTATGGACCAAAGTACTTTGAAGAAAGTTTGAGATTCCTTCGCAGATGTAGGGAATTTTGCCCAAAAAGGTTGTAGCTTAAGATAGACAAGGTCACCCACTTGAAAGTGCGTTCTCGCTTATGTCTATCGGCAAACCTTTTCATCCTATCTTGAGCTTTGATGAGATTATCTCGAATCAACTCGTAAAAACTCATTGGCGTTGTTGAACCCAGCAAAGAGCATCTAGATTGGTAGAGTCCAAATAGGATCCCATAGTCAGAGAAGGAGGAGGATATCCATACAAAGCTTGGAAGGGTGTTGTTTTCAAGCTTGTATGGTAGTTGGTATTATACCAAAATTCAGCCAGGGGTAACCACTTGACCCTTCGCTAGGTGTATCTTGAACCATACACCTAAGATAGTGTTCTAAGCATTAGTTCAATCTCTCGGTTTGGCCATCGATTGTGGATGATAATTTGAACTCATGGCTAGTTTAGTGCCCATGAGATTAAACAATTCTTTCCAAAAAGAACTTGTAAAGATTTTGTCCCTATCAGTTAGAATACTGATAGGTAGCCCATGCAACTTGTAAATCACATCTAAAAAACACTTAGCCACTGTTTGTACAGTAAAAGGGTGAGAGAGAGCAATAAAATGTGAATATTTTGTGAACCTGTCCACAATTACCAAAATAACATCTTTTCCCCAAGACTTAGGGAGCCCTTCCACAAAATCCATTGATATATGAGTCCAAGCTTGAGAGGGAACATGTAAAGGTTGTAGTAGTCCAGGGTAAGGACCTTGATCAGGTTTGGCTCTTGCACACACATCACACCCTTGAATCCATTGAATAACATCAACCTTCATCTTAGGCCAATAGAAAACCCTCTTCAACCTCATATAGGTACCTAAGATGCCAGAATGGCCACCATAAGCAGAATGGTGCATCTCATAAACAATTAGTTTCCTGAAATCAGGAGCATCTCCAATAACAACTCTGCCTTTATACCTCACCAACCCATTAACAACTGTAAACTGAGGATAACTAGAGGAGTCAAACTCTTTAGCAGCAATGACCTTAGTAATGAAATCATCTGATTTATAAGTAGATAAAACCTGATCAATCCACTTAGGTACAACAGTAGTAAGAGAAGTGCAAAAAAAACCTCAGTATCCAATCTTCTAGATAGAGCATCAGCTACATTGTTGTCAGAACCTTTCTTGTACTGGATATCATAATCCAAACCCAAAAGCTATGTGATCCACTTATGTTGGAGAGGAGTCATGATCTTCTGATCCAATAGGTATCTTAAAGACTGTTGATCAGTCTTAATAATGAACCTGTGACCTTGTAGGTAATGTGTCCACTTTTGGACAGCCATTATGACAACCAAAAATTTCCTTTCATAGATGGATAGAGCCTGGCTTTTGGGACACAAAACCTTACTCATGAATGCTAGAGGCTTACCCTCTTACATCAACACAGCTCCAATCACTGTTCCACTTGCATCAGTTTCCACAACAAAAGGCTTAGTAAAGTCTGGTAGGGCAAGAACAGGGGCAGAAACCATAGCCTTCTTCAATTCAGAAAAAGCTAAATCAGCCTCTGAATTCCAATGAAATCCATCTTTCTTCAACAAGGTGGTGAGTGGTCTGCTAATAAGGCCATAGCCCTTGATGAATTTTCTATAGTAGCCAGTCAAACCCAAAAAACCCCTTAATTGTTTGAGAGTTTTTGGAGTTGGCCAATTAACCATGCAAGCAATTTTTTTCAGGATCTGTAGCCACACCCATATGAGAAATAATATGGCCTAGATATTCAATTTCAAGTTGGCCAAAACTACATTTACTCCTCTTTGCATACAGTTGATTAGCCCTTAGGATACCCAAAACAATAGATAGATGGTGTAAATACTCTTCCCAAGTGGAGCTATAGACCAAAATATCATCAAAAAAGACCAGAACAAATTTCCTTAGAAAATCATTGAAAATTTGATTCATTAAGGACTGGAAAGTAGCAGGAGCATTGCAAAGCCCAAAAGGCATGACTAAGAACTCATAATGGCCATTATGAGTTCTAAATGCTGTTAAAAACCTGTGCTCTGGTTTCATTAAGATCTGGAAATAACCAGATCTTAAGTCAATCTTAGAAAAGAACCTTGCACCTTGTAATTCATCCAACAATTCCTCAATTATAGGAATGGGGTAGTTGTGTTTGATTGTAAGATCATTTAAGTATCTATAATCAACACACATCCTCCAACTGTTATCCTTTTTCTTGACCAAAATGACTGGTGAAGCAAAATGGCTCCTGCTATGCTGTATAGTACCAGAGTGTAACAACTCTTGCACTATCTTCTCAATTTCTTCCTTGTGGGAGTGAGAAGTCCTGTAGGGAAACTGTTGTTTAGGAACACTATCTGGTTTCAAGATGATTTGATATTCAATACCCCTTGATGGAGGTAATCCTGTAGGCTCTTAAAAAATGTCGGCATAATCATCTAAGATTGCAGATAATCTGGAATCACTCTCCCCAGTAGGAGTAGCCAAGTAGACCACATAGAAATCTTGGACAGCAATAGGGTTGTCCAAATGTAACATTTGGAAAAGAGAGAGCTCAGAAATGAGTTGGCAATTCTCAGTGGAAGTAAGTGCCTGTAGTTTAACCTCTTGCCAAGTAATGACACTGTGATTGTCATGTGCTTGTAGTCCAATTCAATTGGGGTGCAAGATTTCAGCCAATCACCTCCCAAAATCAAATCACAACTTTCAGTATCCAATAATCTCAAAGGATATTGAAAATCAGTGAATTGCATAGTCCAACAAAAAAAATCCACCAGTTGTGAGCTGACCATCTTTTGCCCATTTGCCACCTTAACCAGAATAGGTGTGGTAAGGGAAAGGGGGCAGTTCAATTTCTTTGCAGTAGCTGCCTTAATAAAGCTGATTGTGCTGCCTGTATCAATCAATATATGAAGTGTATGACCCCCCACAATCCCCAATAATCCTCATTGTAGTGACATCAGAAGTGTCTGACATAGCACTGTAGGTCATCTGAACCTCTTCCATAGGCACTGGTTCAGGATCAGCTTCTTGTGTGACCTCAGTAGGAACATAGTCAGAAGATTCATATGAAATGTCCTCAGCCAAAATCATGTAAGTAATCTTTTGTTTACACTTATGGCCCCTTGTAAACTGCTCATCACAATTATAACACAATCCTTTCTCCCTTCTAGCAGCCATTTCAGTAGGAGTAAGGAGTTTAATGGGAGGTTTGAGAGAGTTTAAAGGTGGTTTCTGTTGAGGTGGGATTGACAAATCAGATTTCTTCCAAGGAACAAAGTTAAGGTTAGGGTTAGGGTTAGAGTTAGAGCCCCTATAAGGAGGCTTGAACTTTCTAGTTAGAGTATCCATGGTGTATTCCTGTTTCTTGCCCAGAACAATAGCTTGCTGTAAAGAAGTGGGTGCAAACATATTTAGAGCAGATTGCAACTCAGGTATCAGCCCACTAATGAAGCTCTCCACAAAATAGTATTCAGAAAAATGATCACCCAATTTAAGAATCAAACTAGCTCTGAGTTCCTCAAACTTTTCCACATAATCCATATAAGCCCAGATTTGCTTGAGCTTATTAAACTTCAAAGAATAATAGAAATATCCCTTATCTCTTCAAATCTCACAGAAATTTCTCCACAAAACTGATCCCAAGTAACATCAGTAGGTTTCAAAGGAAAATTCTGAAACCATGAGGCAGCTCTACCCTCAAAGTGAATAGAAGCAAGGTTAATCTTCTTAGGATCAGGAACATTGGGGATTAATTGAAAATAATTGTTGCATTTCAAACCCAACCCCTAGGGTTAGATCCATCAAATTTAGGAAACTCAACTTTAGGAATAGGGCTGTGAATGGAAATAGGAGTAGGATTGGGAATTAACCTTCCATTTGAAGAGTCAGAACCATGAAAGGCTGAGGGAGCCCCTGAAAAACCAAAACTAGGGCTTCCCAGAATAGAACGGCCACTGCTAAGACCTTTTCCTCTATCAAAATTCTGAAACTGAAGTTGTAGGTCAGCCAAAACTGCAGTAACATTGTCAAACTTATCTCCCAACATGGAAAGTTCTCCACTCATACCAGCAAACTTGTTATCAACCTCTGTAGAAAGAGTATTTATAGAATCCTACATTTTATCATCAGTAGCTTTCCATTTCAGGGATTCAGCAGTAAGAAGTTGCTCTAATTTCGTTTGTGTCTCTTGCAGGGCTTTCAAACGGGTGTTTTCAGCCATGGTGATGAGAAGAAACCTGTCTCTGGATACCAAATGTAATGTACCGATATATATGGAATGTAAATTGTAATTTTTTGTATGATTTTCTGGGTAAACGTACGAAGAACAAGGACAATATGAATAAGATAAGAATGATGATGAGAGAAAGATGAGAGAAGATGAGAGAAGAGAGAGAAAACAGGTGAGAAGTTAGAATATTTTTTTGCATAACAAAATTCTGCAACAAACCGTCCCTTAAATCAGAGAAGTGGGGACCATAGGGGCTTATCACAATTTTAGGAAAAAAAAGATACTGAAAAATAATTAAATGAAATATTGGGCTGCATCCTCATGCACTTTAATTATTTCTGGGCCCATTTGTTGGCAAACTCTCCAGGCCCAATTTCCTTTATCCCCATCTGAGGCTCAGACGAAAACACCACCTGAGGCTCAGTAGAAAACCCCTCAGGCTCAGTAGAAAACCCCTCAAGCTCAGTAGAAAATCCCACTTGAGGCTCAGTAGAAAACCCCTCAGGCTCAATAGAAAATCCCACCTGAGGCTCAGTAGAAAACCCCTCAGGCTCAGTAGAAAATCTCACCTGAGGCTCAGTAGAAAGCCCCTCAGGCTCAGTAGAAGACCCCTCAGGCGCAATGCCCTTTATCCCCACCTGAGGCTCAGACAAAACCTCTTCAGGTACCAAAAAATCATACTTTCCCTCTTTATTATCTTCAGAAAACCCTAACACCACTCCTTCCTCCTTAGTTGCAACATCATCTGGTGGTGTAAGATTAATGTCTGTGACATTAGACTCTCTTTTGTAAGACGATATTGCCCCGTACCCAGGTGCAATACGGTTCCATGGCAATCGCCCCCAAGATGCAACGAATTTAAAGCTTTTCGACCGCTGCACTACGAATCGGAAACTATCGGCGAACCAAACAATATTCTGAGCTCTCTCCGGAACATGAATATGAGGGAAGAGAATAGAAAACTTTGACCTCAAATGATAAGACTCAATAATAAATTATCGAGTGAATGACCGAGAGTTAATTCAGTTCTTATTGAGTGATGATTGTGGAATGGGGAGGGCGTATTTATAGATTTTAGGCATCGATTCGTGAATAGGTGCAACTTTTGAACATTCACAATCTTTTGTTCACACCATTTCACTTCATACCTCTTCATATAATACACACCATTTAGAGGTGACTTTTCCATTCACCTCAAAAATTCCAACAATCCCCCACATGAATGGACAAAGTTGACTCAAACAAAGAGTACACAAGACAACACGAGTTGATAGGGGACGATGAAGAGAGCTCAAGCGGTCAGTTATTGCATCGGGGTAGGTAGCTTGTGGCTTTGAACCTTCCCTAGTTGAATATTATCAGATATACTAACGGCTCAGTGAACACGATGTCTTGAACTGAGCAGCTTTTTGTGTATACCAAGACAATAGCAAAAACACAAAAACCTTCCTAATATTTTTGGTTCTCACGTTGTTGTCCATTTTGGTCGTAGACCATATATCGAATTCATAAGTGTGTACTTAAATGTCAGTTGAAGCGGCCCCACTTCACACTTATATAGGTGATCTCCTATCAAGAGTACCCTGCAATACTCCACCTTAAAAGGTATAGGAATCATTAAAAGCTATAAGCTTAACCTTATGGTGTGCTGTCGCCGGCACCCAAAAATATAATAAATACATTAACTGATCCACTAGAGTGTAGTAGGACAAGTAAGGGTCGATCCACAGGGAACGTGAAAATAATTATTACGTTAATTGTGTGAATTTAAAGAGACGGAAAAATGGAAGTTTTGGATTTTAAGAGGAATGCCAAATAATTAAATAACGCAGAAACAATTAACAATCGAATTCAAATGATGAAAGGTTTCCAATTCACAGTTCATTCTTCACTTGTATTTTGACTTTTCCAATTAAAAGTATCATTTGCTTAACCTTAATCTCAGACTAATGACCCTCAATAAACAACAAGCTCTGTTTATCGGTTTTATCCCTTAAGTTTATCCAATTGAAATACGCTCTTCAATGAACCTTTTTATCTGAACATTCTAGATACGATCTAAATTTAATTCAGTAAAAACATTAGCCTCTAGGATAAAGGTCAAATAAATCCCCGAATACGCTAGCTCGATTTAAAAGAATTCAATTTATACCACCCTAGCAAATTTTACTAGTTGTTACCAATTGTCGTATACACGCAACAATTACGGATTACGTAATACGAACTAACAGGCATATACGAATAAATTAACCTAGGTGGCCAAACCAAATTAATTACCCTAATATGCAGAAAGTTAAAGCAGATGGTATAAATAATCCGAGAATGAAGGTCTGACAAACAATATCAAATTAACTAGTAATCATCAAATACAAGTTCGGAAGTCCCTGGAATTGGAAATAAGGGACTTAGTCGTCCATAGGCATAACAAAAACACAAAATAACGAGTTCATAGTTCTAGAAAGAAAATACTTCAAACGGTAAAGATGATCGTCTTTCATGTTGCTTCAAACTCTCCAATTCGATCTCCTCGATTTTCTTCGCTTTTCATTTGGTTGCTCCCCAAATATCTCCCCTCATCGCTTTCTTTCTTTTCTCGAAATTTGAAATTTTGGAACTCAGTAAAAATCCTCACCGCCCATCTCGATTCAAGATTTGGCTCACTGCTGGGCCCCCGGTGTGAAAGGGCAATAATGAGTGAAATTCGGCCCAATACTTATTATGGATCTTTGGGCTCTTCTCCAACACTTCTATATCTTCAAAAAGGCCCTAAAAGCACTCAAAAACTCAAACAAAAGATCAAGTGGGCTTTTAACTCATCAATGTACATATAAGTGGAAAAACACGCAAACAAGTCACATTAAAATGAAAATAATCACACTCTAAGTAACTTAAATAATGCAATATAATCCACTTATCAAATTCCCCCACACTTAAATCTTTGCTAGTCCTAGAGCAAACTTACACCAAAAACACAAACGGAATGGAGAAGTCAATTTCTTTACTCAGGTCCTCACTAATAAAACTAGTGTGACGTTAGTGCAAAGTAACAACTTGAGTAAACCCGGACTAGATTAAAAATTCCTACAAAAATCCCTGAACTTAAGGACACCAAGTTCTGATATCATCTATGCTTCATCCTCAACCCATCAATCAACCAGGTTCCTCAATGTACCTTCTATTCCCATTTTTCTTTCAACTATTCTTCACCTAATCTGATAAATCCTAACAGACTCTGCATCTTTGTGTACTCCCCTATCTCCTTATTTCTTTTTTTTTCTAAGGTCTGCAGCACCACTCTACTTGTCGGGTTTTAGCTCTAATTGTATCCGACTTTGAAACGTTCGAACCCCCGAAAGTAGGCAGCTGTCTCAGCACCTTTTTTTTTCTATTTTTTTTCACACGTAGGACAGCAACTTCACTCCATCATTAGGTTTTAGCTCGGAATTTCTGAGCCCCTAAAAATGGGCAGCTGTACCGGCCCCTTTATTTGCACAATTTTTTCGACTAAACTCCAACCTTCTTCAATCCAACATAAATTTTTCCAACCTCAGGGGTACACCAACAATGCATCATCCATGCAAACCATCAACTTGGACTACTTTATTGTGGGGAAGTCAAAGGCACAAATCAAAACCCAAGCAAATCAACAAGTCAAATCACAACCATATACTCAATCATACCTCGACGCTACCTCATAGTTTCACAGAATTTCCAAATCAGCAAATTTAACCAACTCTACTCAATGATCATCACTCACACAAACGTCACAAAATACCAACAACTCTCAGATCATCATCGCGATTAACTTCTCCAATAACCGACATACATAAACATGCATACCACAACACTTAAAACAACATAACCATGCCACATTCATGCACAACATGAATAACCAGAAGCAAACAACACAAAACAGCAGCAACCATCACAAAAAACAGCAGCAAACAACATAAAAATTACTCATATCTTGACTCTCCCCCACACTTAAAACCTTGCTTGACCTCAAGCAACCACAAAACACAATTTAATGTGACAAAAAAGGAAAGAGTACAAGTAGGGGAAGAGATACACATCGATTAGTGGGAAGGTAAGGGGCGATGTTGAACATCAACCCTTTATGTAAGCTTCTCAACTTGGGTAACCAGCTGCTGATTTTCCCTCTCCAACTGTGCAATGCGTCTGTTCGATTCACTGGAAGAGTTAAAAACACGAAGAAAAGGAAGAAAACCACAGTGAAGCAAAGAAATAAGGAAAAAAAAAGGAAATTGAAATACGGGTTGCCTACCGCCAAGCGCTATTGTTTAGCGTCGTTAGCTCGATGTCCAACATTCATTTTTCACATGATAGGAGTGAAGTAATCCCTTCGATTAAATGATAATCTATGTTGACGAACAATACTTCCTTCCATCAAGGCATCGAGTAGTGGAATGTTGATTTCCACCTTACAGAAAATATCGAGGATTTGCCTCTCCTTATCCACCTTCATTGCTCGTTCAAACTTGGAAGAAAAAGGTATACCATTAGTATCACTAATTCTAGAAAGTAATTCACCAACCTGTTTTCCATCCGATTTTGCAGAAAGTTCCACACTGGGGGGCGGTGTCATGCGATCGAGGATTTTTTTTCTCCTTTTTTCATCGATGAGTGACTAAAGGGCAGGCTTTTTAATCTTTTTCAGCTGTTTTTCATTCCTCGACGTGACAACACTCACATTTTCTTGATTAATTCCAGGCTGAGGTAGAAGTTCTCCACCGGTTTGAACCTCCACTCGGCCCACGGAGGTGGCTAGTTGACACATTTGCATCTCCAATCCCTTTATGCTTGATTTAGCCTCCTATTGGAACTGTGTTATGTTCTCCTGCTGAGTTTGATTTCCACCTGCAACAAGAATTCTCACAAGAGATGTTAACTCAATTAATTTATCATTAATCAATGAATCGCTTACCTCCCGTACCATTTCCAATGGTGAATCATGATGGCTAAATTGTCGAGAATTTTCTGCCATGTTCGCAATGAGAGCTCGTGCTTGCTCTGGAGTTTTATCACCTAGGGTCCCTCCACTTGTTGCATCTATCAAACTACAATCTGCAAGGGTCAAACCCTCATAGAAGTACTGGATCAAGAGCTGCTCGGAAATCTGATGTTGGGGACAACTTGCCACCAACTTTTTGAATTGCTTCCAGTACTCGTAGAGAGTTTCTCCTTGCATCTTCCTCACACCACATATATCTTTCCGTATGCAAGCTACCCGAGATGCTGGAAAGTACCTTTGCAAGAACAACTGCTCCATTTGAGCCCAAGTAGTGACTGTTGCGGAGGGCAAATAGTAAAATCATTCCTTTGCTGAGTCCTTCAATGAGAAAGGAAAGGCTTTCAATTTGACCATTTCATCGGTCGCCTCCGCGGGTCTCATATTAGAACACACAATGTGTAATTCCTTCAAGTACATGTGTGGATCCTCTCCTGCACGACCATAAAACTTAGGCAACAAATGAATTAAACCAGGTTTAAGCGCAAAACTATTAGCAGCAGGAGGGTAAACAATGCAAAGTAAGTGTTGCACAAGTTGTGGGTTAGCCAATTCTTTCAATGTCCGTGTTTCAGCCATAACTTCTTCTTCACTCTCTAATTCACTCGACTAAAATTCCTGAGAAAGCGTAGGTGACTCGAATGCTTCCCTAGTCTCTTTAGATTCGCCTCAAGACTCGGTCTCTCCTAGTAATCACAGGGTAGAATTATATTTTTTTGCTCCCTAGTGAGCGCCTGATCTTGCACTAATCAATACTTGAGAGACGGGAAAAATGCACGTGCAACTTAATAAAGAGAAGGGATAAAACTGAACAAAAGAAAAGAGTTTCAGACTTTCTGCTGCAGTGACACTGGGGGGCCAGTGTAAAAAATCTGCAGAAAATTGCAATGACAAAGAATAAACGAGGGGGCAACGGGGGAGAAAAATTAGCAACTAACACACGAAAATACTTGAAATATATTAAATACCTTAACCGA
This sequence comes from Stenogyne calaminthoides, assembly GCA_037126765.1. Lineage (NCBI taxonomy): Eukaryota > Viridiplantae > Streptophyta > Magnoliopsida > Lamiales > Lamiaceae > Stenogyne > Stenogyne calaminthoides. The sequence goes on along the minus strand of JBBCBC010000008.1, from coordinate 33,267,632 downwards.
TCCACTAGAGTGTAGTAGGACAAGTAAGGGTCGATCCACAGGGAACGTGAAAATAATTATTACGTTAATTTTGTGAATTTAAAGAGACAGAAAAATGGGGGTTTTGGATTTTAAGAGGAATGCCAAATAATTAAATAACGCAGAAACAATTAACAATCGAATTCAAATGATGAAAGGTTTCCAATTCATAGTTCATTCTTCACTTGTATTTTGACTTTTCCAATTAAAAGTATCGTTTGCTTAACCTTACTCTCAGACTAATGACCCTCAATAAACAACAAGCTCTGTTTATCGGTTTTATCCCTTAATTTTATCCAATTGAAATACGCTCTTCATTGAACCTTTTTATCTGAACAGTCTATATACGATCTAAATTTAATTCAGTAAAAGCATTAGCCTCTAGGATAAAGGTCAAATAAATCCCCGAATACGCTAGCTCGATTAGAAAGAATTCAATTTATATCACCCTAGCAAATTTTACTAGTTGTTACCAATTGTCATATACACGCAACAATTACGGATTATGTGATACGAACTAACAGGCATATACGAATAAATTAACCTAGGTGGCCAAACCAAATTAATTACCCTAATATGCAGAAAGTTAAAGCAGATGGTATAAATAATCTGAGAATGAAGGTCTGACAAACAATATCAAATTAACTAGTAATCATCAAATACAAGTTCGGAAATCCCTAGAATTGGAAATAAGGGACTTAGCCGTCCATAAGCATAACAAAAACATAAAATAACGAGTTCATAGTTCTAGAAAGAAAATACTTCAAACGGTAAAGATGATCGTCTTTCCCGTTGCTTCAAACTCTCTGAATTCTGATCTCCTCTGTACCTTCTGCTTTCCCGCTGGTTGCTCCCCCAAATATCAGCCCTACTGCTCTTTCTTTTCTCTGAAATTTGGGCTGGAACTCTGTAAAATCCCGCTGGCCCATCTGATTCAAGACACTGGGCTCCTAGTGTGGGCTGCAATGAGTGAAATTCGGCCCAATACTTATTATGGATCTTTGGGCCCTTCTCCAACACTTCTATATCTTCAAAAAGGCCCTAAAAGCACTCAAAAACTCAAACAAAAGATCAAGTGGGCTTTTAACTCATCAACGTACATATAAGTGGAAAAACACGCAAACAAGTCACATTAAAATGCAAATAATCACACTCTAAGTAACTTAAATAATGCAATATAATCCACTTATCACCTTACCACACGTCATCAGGTTTATGCACCTGAAGGTGAAATTTTGCACTTAAAGGGATTCGAGAATGAGCTTGACATATATTTTTCAAGTGCGTAACTGAGTGCTTCATTACTTAGTTGTCTCATTGAACCAAGTTCTTGGGATCCTCCAGTCATCATGGATGAGTTACCGCTATGAACACCCTTTCATGTGTGGGTTTTAGCTCCATTCCCCTTACCCATTATCCTCATAAACATATCATCTTTAATCGGACGGGTTTTTATCCAAATGCAATAATCTTACAATTTATTGCATATTTGTTTAGAGGATTTTTATGACACTACTCCCCCACATTTTCACCAATGGGCTTGGAGTCTATGTCAAAATATTCAGTTTTACTAATGTGTACCTTTTCAACACATCTGGATATTTACATTCCATTTTAGGAACATATGATTTGTTCATTATGGACTGATAAGCACTACTGGTGCTTGAATCTTTACAAGTCACCCCCACACTTCGAGATAAATGTAGGATCACTCTATCCTTTCCTCATGATCTTATCTCCTTGTGTGGTGACTTTCCAATAACGTGATTGAACAAATCTGTATCTCTTGTGGAAAATATTCCACTAGGCACCAACTGCCTTAGGTTTTCCATTTAGCTTCAAGGTCACGGCTTTGCTAATTAACAACCTCACATTCGAATGTATCCATGGAGATCTCTTTTCCCCCACATTTGGATGTATCTATGGCGAGACTTCATCCCCCACATTCGAGTTGATTGTCCATCTATTAATATTCACAAATATTAATTTGGACACAATCTCGAAACGAATTGAAAAACAAAACGTTTTTAATTTACCATTAAATTCAAATTTCGTTGTTGGACCTTAAAATCTGTAATTTTTCAAGTCCCAACAGATTCAAGTTTGAAACTTTGATTTAATAATGGTCAAAATACCAAAATTAAATTCAATTTCAAGTGGGCTTGTAAATGCCACGTTTGACTTTCGAATAATTCTTCACGAAATTATACAAGTCAACAATCCGCTTGGATTAAATTTAATCCACAATTCGCACTCTTAAGCACAATTTTAAATGAGATCTTAATTGCCACTATTTAACTCGTAAACACTTCTCATGTGAATTTTACGAGTCAGCGCAAGCACCTTTTAAATGGAGCATCAATTGCCACCATTTACTCGTCAATAATTATCAAGCGAATTACACGAGTCAAAACATTTTGTATTAAATCCAACTCACAATTTGTGCTCACAAGCACACACAAATTCAAATTACAATGAATTTGAACCTAGCAATCAAGAGATCTAGGGGCCCACACGTTTAATCATAAGGGCCCAAAAAACCACCAACTAAATTTGGCCTTGGCCAAAATGAGATCTATGTGCCTTACGTGTCCAGTTCAAAATCAGAAATCTCCATTTCCATTCATTGGCGTAACGACGCATCGTTACCACAGGAAATTGAAGCAGGAGATAAACAGCAAGCAGAGCATTTCCGAACCGATGCCTCCATTTGAGAAGAAAGAAATTTCAAACAAATTTAAGTACTCTCCTCAAAATCCTCGGCCATCGTCACGGCGGCGCATACGGACCGCCATAGAAGCCATCGTTTGAATCTGTTTCCATATTCAAATTAGCGCTGCTACTACGCTACCATAGCGAGTGCACGTCTAATTTGAATTCGTGTGGCCCGAGCCAGTCCATCACCGCTGTCTTAAATACCAGCGGGAGGCACAAGTTCCACCCCGCCCAATTGCAGATAAATTGGCGGGGACACACACGACGACACAATCGTGTCGCACCGCAACTGGCGGTTGAATTTACAGAAAATTGCATTAGCGACACACTTGTGCTTTCTGCACGCTTCAACGGCCACCACCGACGTCCGCTAGCCACCATCGCGAGGCGCGGAAAGCATCGGTAAATCAGAAAAATGGGGGGCGAAATTTTGTAGGAGGTGCGGTAGCACAGCCGCCTCCACTGGCCATTTTGGTTTCTTTTCCGAAACCACCAAAAGACACGCGTTCAAGCTTCTAAATTTGTGGCGGTCTGGAGAGATGAATTCAATATCATTTCGTTATCCACAACGCCATGGCAGGAGTACGCCACTTTAGTTCGATTAATACGGCGCTGGAGATTTTCTGAAAAAATCTGAAGCAGCCGTAATACCAGATCACTTAGCATTAGCCTGCACGCCAAGTGAATGTTGAAAATTTCTGCCAACTATTTACTGTGGTTTTAACTTAATTATATGATATAGTAATTTTTTTTATAAGTATATCTTTTATATTTTTATCGAATTTTATTATAATATACTTCCTCCGTCCTGTTTTAGTTTGCTCATTAAATGTTTGACTCGTATTTTAGTGAACGAGTTATTTATTAGTATTTAAAATGATAAAAAGATTTTTAACGTGGGATATGATAGTCTTACCCCCCCATCTATCATAAACCTTCTTAAAAGTCATTTTATCATTTCATATACTAATAAACATCACAGAAGATTACATTATCAGTTCCTTGTAAATAAGTATATTGGTTCACAACTTAGATGAAATTGAATAAGTTATTGGTAGAAGTTAAGGTGTAAGGCTTGAATTGGTTTGTCTTGACCAAGAGATTACACTAGTGCATATGATGCGCTGAATAGGACATACAACGAGATAATCCTTCTATACTGACTTGGAAAGAAGAATTAAATCTCAGTGGTTGTTGATTTCTTAATTTCTGTCACTTAAATGGGATTGCATGTAATTAATTTATATTGCTTTGATTTATTATGGGTAAAAAATCAATGAGATTCAATACTTTGTATTTTGGACAATATTATTAATTATAGGACAGATTACCAAAATTAATATAGAAAATTGTGTCTTGGAATGACAAGTTGATTATGTCTCCTTGGTGGACTCAGAAGGTTTATCATATCTGTTGTAGTTGGTTATAATTTTGGCCAACAAAACAATAATTATACTTTGATTTAGTATTTTAGGCGATCATAACATGTAAAAAGACAAGAAAGTGATGACCCGGTTCGTCTTATGAACAAGTCTACGTCCGGGGGCGTCCAAGCCAAGTATTTGTGTGTAATATAAGTGCCTAAGAGTCTAAGTTTTTCAACCTTTTTACAAGTGTGGCCGCATAGGCCTATTTATACTACGATTCCCGCCTCTTGGGCGGGAATTTACACAAGGAAATATGCTCTAAAAGGGGCTTCAATCCCGGAGGCCGCCAATTCCACCTTGCCGGGTCAAAGGTCGCCATCTTTAATGTGCGCTAATCGCGAGGCGGATCTCGTGGCTTGCCGTGTGCTTCCTATGACTATTGAGGGATGCAACTCTGATTGTTGTAAGTCGCCTCCGACCTGAGAAGGTCTTGGGTGCAAGTCGCCTCGTGACTTGCAGAGTTTTTGATGTGAGTTTCCTCGCGACCTGCCGTCTTTGAGACTTGGGTACTTTGTACCTAGACCTGGTGGATTATTGTATTATGTGACCATGCATTGGTAGGCCGCATTAAATGGTAGTTGGCGGGCGGTTTGCTGCTTATGTGACCACTCCGGAGGTCGGTTTTATCCATACTACAACAATTGCCCCTCAAGTCGAGGTCGCGTGCTGTGCATCGGGGCCTTGACTTGACTTGTTATCCTTCCGATCTGCGGCAAGTTGACCTAGGGAATCGTTCTGGGAGGTCTGTCATCCTTGGGGCGAGAAGTCGCCTCGATTACGTGAATTGGCGTGACAGGTTGCCCTCGGACTTGTGGATTTGATGTGATTGATTGACAGGATGATGATGCGAGGCGCCGCGAGTCGCTCCAATGGGAAATCGCGATGAGGATCACATTCGATTTCAGGAATTTATTGTTGGGGCAAGCCAGAAGTTTGGCTTAATTTCATTTCGACCCCTCCCCTCTTCTATAAATAGGCGGGGTCATTAGGTTTTAAAAACCTTCTTCGCCTTAGCATTGATTATCTTGGACATTCACGGCTTTCTACAGTTTTCTGAGAGTTCGTCAAGGACCGATTCAGGTAAAACTCTTAGTTTTTTCTTCTACATTTCAATGGATTCGGGTTCTCCTTTGACTCCCTTCGCCTCTCAGTCCATGGTTTGCGAAAACAATGTTTCTCTTTCCCTACGCCGTCGTCGCCAGGGTTCAACCTCCGCCATCGAGAATGTGGGTGGAAGTTCCGCGGCCGGTGCCCCGGGTGACAATCGAGAAGATGATGGGAATGACCAAGATAATGACGAATGATTTCTGGAGGAATTGGCAGAAATTACCCATCTTCCTCCATTGAGAATCAGTCCCCTCCGCACCGTCTTGTCGGAGAAGATGACGATGGCGGGTCCCTTTGCTCCAGCCCATAATTGTGGAGCCTACGAGTGGGGTTTTCAATTACAATGCATACGTGACCCGAGCTCCCTACAAGCGACCTGAGCGTCCATATAGGAAGTCGGATTTTGTAGTGTCCGACAAGAAGTTCAGGTCGTTTCTATCCAATTGGTATGTGAACTCACTTCGTCGCTTATAAAAGGTGCCCCGGGACGTGCACTTTTATGGGGCAACCTCTGATGAAAGTGTCGACCAGCCTCCTCCGGGAATGATCGCGGTGAATGAGCATTCCATGGAAGTCGGGATTTGGTTTCCGTTACATCCGATCATCTCTCACTTGCTAGCGGCTTGGAATCAGAGCATTACACAGATTACCCCAAATGGGTGGAGTTATATTATTTCCACCATGACCGTATTGGGGCAGGCCGGATTATCTCGGTTGCCGAATCTAGGCGAGATATCATATGTTATGACTCCAATTGCTCAGGTTGGAGGTTATAATGTCGTGCGACTTTGTAAGGGCAAGGAGCTCGTGAGTGGAATCCCCAATAAAGTTGATGGCTAGCATCAGAGGTGGTGGTTCGTTGGAGGGGAGTGGGATTCCTTGGATCCTTCGAGCACATTGCCTATACATGTTCCAACGGATTATGCAATCCGAGTTGAAAATGGTAAATATTTTATCTTTGTGCTTGAAGTCGTACTGATCTAATTCTTTTTTTATCTTGCAGTGTTCGCGCCCCGGCTCCCCGAGCTGTATTGGGATTTTTCCGAGGCATTCAGGTTGGTCCGAGACACTCTCCCGAGTTGGCGAGATGTTAATGCTCTGAACTTCGAGCTCAATCGACTTAAGGCCGATTTGTACACATACCCCCGCCATCTCAAGATTCCCTGTAAGCTCTCTCGCTAGCACTTTGTTGATAGCGACCTGGAATTTGAGACTAACTGATTTTCTTTGTTTTGTTGTAGTCCCCGACACCCCGACTTATCGACGTCAACCATCAGCTTCCGTGATGGCCTCCCGAAAGAAATTAGTGTTCAGCTCGCTGAGGCGTGTGTCGGATATAAGCACTCCCCCCGAGGTGCCAACCCATATTTCTCCCCCCGCTGTCGATAAGGGGAAAAAGAAAGCCACAGAGTCCGTTGTCGGCCACCGATCGACCTCACAAGAGGGTGAGGGAGGAGATCGAGGCTTACCGGTCCGAGATAAACTGGGGTCTTGGGAGAACGAACTCCCGCGCGGTCTCACAGCTGACTCCCGCCCCCTCCGGTGGTCGCCGCCCAGAAGATGACTCCTGATGGGCTGGGATGAGGACGTGGTGAAGAAGTAAGTTTGACATTTGAGTGTGTGATTCTATTTTTATCATTCTTCTGATGGTCTGTATTTTTTGCAGCTTGGAGGTAACGCCGGCCAAGTTTTCTCCGGAAGTGCTGAGCTTCTTGAGGTCAAGTGGGATCTCTCTGGAAGGGCTCCTTGATGACTGGCCCAGCTACCTCCATAGGGCTATGAGGAACATGCCCCGGGTTTGGAAGAAAGAAGATCACACCAATGCCCGGCGCCAGAGGGTTACTGGCAATCTGTATTCGGCCTTTGTTCATACCCAGAAGGCGGCTCTTTGTCTGGAGAAAGCCTGCGGTCAGTTGGAGTCCGAGCTCAATAACCTGGAGAAGGCCCAACGAATGATCGCCGAGTAAGCCAAGTCGCTGCTGGCGCCGCCTATGAGGCTCAAAAGAAGTTGGAGACCTCTAAGTCGAATTGGCTACGAAAGTTTCAGAGCTCGAGGGCCAGCTGAAGGTCACAGAGGATCTGCCTGGGGAGGAGAGAGCGGTTGTGGATCAGCTAAAGGGGGAACTGGCCCGCAAGGACATCGAGGTCGGGGGGCAGTTGGCAGCCAAAGATGCGCACTTTAAACATGTTGAGGAGCTGAATGTCAACTATGCCTACATCATGGCGGTCGTGGGAGCCATCCGAGTGTTCCGTCGGAGGAATCCTGTCGGCAACCTCACCGACATAATCGCCGAGCTGACCGAATATGTCTGTGACAACCCTCCCGCTTCTGATGTCGTGCTGGAGATTAAAGACTTGGAAAAAATGGGCATTGATTTGTCCTTCTTCTCCAATCACAGTAGGATCATGTTTCCCACTCTCGATCCCGATGAGACGTAGCCCGGGCGCACTGAGATGGTCCTCGAGACCCAAACTGATGAGACTGGGCCTCGGCCGGAGGTCACTGGGGTTTCGGGCACCGCCCCAACGGGAGAGCAGGCCATTCCCGATCTCTAAGGAAGGTGTTTACCAGCCTAAGACTAGGGGGATGAGGGGATGAGTTTCCCACAACGTGTTATTCAGCAACAATTAGGTGGGCAACCTTTGAACATAGTCAGCGGTGCTGTTGAGGGGATTTTGGTTGTACTTAAGAATGATAACATCAAGAATCCCGATAAGAAAAAAGAGATTGAGAAGTTGTTGAACTCCATCCCCAACAATACTTTTGATCAGCCAACTTTGAAGTCGGAGACTGCTTAGAAGTCGCAGGGAAGTCGAGCAGTGGCAAGTAGTTGGTAGTGCATAAGAATTGGTGACTTGATGTATTTTATTTTCCATTGGCATTAGGCCGCTTGATGTAATCGGCCTTCGGGCTCTCTAATGTACCGACCTTCAGGCCTTTGTCATTAATGAAAAAAATTATTTCCTTTATTGTGCCAACTTGATTTCCTTATGCGACTTTTATAGATTACATTTGTTCTTATCGTCTTATTGACAATGCGATTTACATTGAACTTTGCTTCGTCATCTTACAAAGTCAGGGGAGGACCGCACCATTTCGGATGGCGATCTCGCCGCAAGTATGTCGAAGTTGTACTTCGGGAGGTCTACATTTTACGTATGCGGCCTCCCTCGGTTTGAACACAGGAATTTTGAAAAGAAACATGATATTATTATTGACTAGCCAAAGTATTACACGGGTGCAATTTCGAACCTACTGATAGTACTTCTTCAGGTGAGTTGCATTCCACGGGTACTGAGCCTTTTCACCATCCGGATCTTCGAGCTCGTAGGCACCATTAGATAAGACTCTTGATATCTTGAATGGACCTTCCCAGTTCGGACCAAAAGTTCCTTTAGATACACCAAATACTTTCTTCAATACCAAGTCTCCTTCTTTGAACTGCCAAATTCGTACTTTGGAATTGTAGTATTTCTCCGATTGTTGTTTATACCTTGCATTCCTCATGTTGGCCTCTAGTCGTTTCTCCTCGAACAGGTCTAAATTTCTAGCCAAAGCCTCATTGTTGTGGTCGATCGCGACCTGAGATGTTCGGAGGCTTGGGAAGTCGACTTCTGAAGGTATGACTGCCTCGGTTCCAAAGGCTAGGGAGGTAGGAGTTTCCCCGGTAGAGTTTCGGCAAGTCATTCTATACGACCACAAAACGTCTAGTAATTCGCTAGCCCACTTTCCTTTCCCTCCCTCAATCTTTGCCTTCAACGTATGCTTGATAATTTTGTTAACAGCTTCGACCTGGCCATTTGATTGAGGGTGGTATGGAGTAGAAAAGAGTTTGGTGACCTTCCATTTTTTGAAAAAGATATCGATCTTAAGGCCATCGAATTGTTTTCCATTATCCGATATGATCGCCTGTGGCAGGCTAAATCTGTAGATGATATTTCGCCATATGAATCTGATGATGTGGTCTTGATCTATGGTCGCTGTTGCGGTTGGTTGTAAATTAGCCAACTAAACAATAAATATTCAAGAGATTATATGTTTATGGTGATCAAAGCAGGTAAATAACAGGTAATTGGTGACCCGGTTCATCTTATAAACAAGACTACGTCCGGGGGCGTCCAAGCCAGGTATGTGTTTATGATATATTTGCCTAGGGTCTAGAATGTTCAACCTTTTTACAAGTGTGGCCGTATAAGCCTATTTATACTACTATTCCCGCCTCTCGGGCGGGAATTTACATAAGGAAATTATGCCCTGAAAGGGGCTTAAATCCCGCAAGCCTCCAATTCTGCCTCACCAGGTCAGAGGTCGCCACCTTTAATGCTCACCAATCGTGGGGCGGACTTCGGGGGCGGATCTCGTGGCTTGATAGGTGTTTCCTTTGACTATCAAGATATGTGACTCTGATTGTTGTAAGTCGCTTCCGGCCTGAGAATGCCTTGAGCGTAAGTCGCCTCGCGACCTGCAAAGCTCTTTGATGTGGTCGGCTTGTGACCTACGGATGTCTTGGATGGGAGTCGCCTCGCGAGCTACAGTTTTTATGACTTGGGTGTGGCGTTCTTAACCTCGATGGATAACTTGAATATGTGGCCATTTGTTGGTGATCCGCATTAACGGATATTCGGTGGGCGATCTATGCTACAACAATTGCCCCTCAAGTCGAGGTCGCGTGCTTGCATCGGGGTCTCGGCTTGATTCATCGTTCATTCGACCTGCGACCAATCGACCTAGGGACTCGCTCTGGGTGAATCGTCATCTTTAGGCAGGTGAAAAGTCACCTCAATTACTCGAATCGGCGTAGCAGACTGTTCTCGGATTTGAGGATTTGAAATGATCGCATGTCAGGGTGATGACGTAAGGCACCGTGAGTCGATACAATGGGAAAATGCGGTGAGGCCCACGCGCGATTTTTCGCGACTTATTGTTGAGGTGGGCCTGAAGTTTGGCTCAATTCCACTTCAATCCCTCTTCTCTTCTATAAATAGGCGGGGTTATTAGGTTTCGAAAACCTTCTTTGTCTCTGCGATATTTCTCTTGACTACTCACTGCATTTTAACAAACATTTTGAGGATTTTGACAAGGATCGATCAAGGTAAAACTCTTAGTCTCTTCTCGTTTATTTCATGGATTTTGGTTCTCCCTCGACTCCCTTTGCCTCTCAGCCTATGGTGGTGTCGTCCTCTTCTGAGGACAATGTTCCTCTTTCTCTACGCCGCTGCCGGGGTTCAACTTCCGCAAAGTTCCGCAGCCGGTGCCCCGGTTGACAACCGGGAAGATGATGGGAATGTCGATGATCATTTTTTGGATGACTTGGCTGAAATTACCCACCTTCCTCCATTAGACATCAGCCCCCTTCGTACCGCCTTGCTGGGGAGGATGACGACGGCCGGTCCCTCTGTCCCGGTCCGCGATTATGGGGCCTACGAGCGAGTTTTTTATTATAACACTTATGTGGCCAGAGCTCCTTATAAGCGACCTGAACGCCAATATCAAAAGTCGTCCGTGTCGCAATTTGTTGTATCTGACAAGAAGTGCAGGTCGGTTATGTCCGATCGGTATGTGAATTCGCTTCGTCGCTTATACAAGGTGCCTCGGGATGTACACTTTAATGGGGCGACCTCGGATGAAAGTGCCGACCAGCCTCCTCCGGGAATGATTGTCGTGAATGAACATTCTATGGAGGCCAGAATTTGGTTCCCACTGCATCCGGCTATCTCTCATTTGCTGGCGGCCTGGATTCTGAACATTACGCAAATTACCCGGAATGGGTGGAGTTATATTATCTCCACCATGAATGTGTTGGGGCAGGCCGGGTTGTATCGGTTGCTGAATCCAGGCGAGATATCATATGTAATGATGCCCATTGCTCAGGCCGGAGGCTATCATGTCATGCGGCTTCACAAGGGGAAGGAGCTCGTGAGCAGGATTCCCAACAAAGTCGATGGTTGGCATTCGAAGTGGTGGTTTGTCGGAGGGGCATAGGAATCTGTGGACCCCTCAAGGACTTTGCATATACATGTTCCAACGGATTATGCAATCCGAGTTGAAAATGGTACCCTTTTTTATCTTTGTGCTTGAAGTTGTACTGATCTAATTCTCTTTTTATCTTGCAGTGTTCGCACCCCGACCCTCCGAGCTGTACTGGGATTTCACTGAGGCGTTCAATTTGGTTCGATACACTCCCCCGAGCTGGCGAGACGTTAACTCTATAAACTCCGAACTCAATCGACTAAGAGCCGGGCTGTACACTTACCCTCGTCACCTCAAGATTCCTTGTAAGTCTTTTAAACTATGTTTCGTTGAGGGCGCCCTAGGGTTTAGGACTAACTGTTGTTTTTGTTTTGTGGCAGTCCCCGACATCCCGACCTACCGAAGTCAACCCTCAGCCTCTGTGATGGCATCCCGAAAGAGGTCGGTGCTTGGATCATTGAGGTGCGTGACTGGTACAAGTGCTCCCCCCGAGGCGCCGACCCATACTCCCCCTTCCGTTGTTGACAAGGGAAAGAAGAAGACCGTTGAGTCCGCTCCGCCGGCCACCGAGCGATCTCCCAAAAGGGCGAGGGAGGAGATTAGCACCTACCGGTCCGAAATAAACTAAGGGCATGGGAGGACGATTCCCAGCCTGACCTCACCGCCGACGTTCCGCACCGTCTGGAGAATGCCATCCGGAGGACAACTCCTGGATGGGCTGGGACGAGGATACAGTGAAAAAGTGAGTTGGATATTTGTCCGCTTTACATTGCTCTATTATCATTCTTCTTATAATTCTTTTGTTTTGCAGCCCGGACCTGACGACGGCCAAGTTTTCACTGGAAGTGCTGAGCTTCCTAAGGTCGCAGCGGTTCTCGTTGGAATGGTCCTGAGGACTGGCCCAGCTACCTCCAAAGTACAATAAGGAACGCGTGCCGGGTATGGACGAAAGACAATCATTTCAACGCCTGTCGTCAGAAGGTTACGGGCAACTTGTACTCAGCCGTTGTCCATGTCCAAAAGGAGACCCTCTGTTTGGAGAACACCTGCGGTCAATCGGAGGCGAGCTCACTAACTTGGAGAAGGCCCAGCAGACGATCTCCGAACAAGCAAAGTCGTTGGTGGCCGCCTTTGAGACTCAGAAGAACCTGGAAACCGCCAAATCCGATTTGACCAAAAAGGCTTCGGGGCTCGACGACCAGCTGAAGGTCACAGAGGATCTGCTCGGGGAGGAGAGAAATGTTGTGGCTCGGCTGAAGGGGGAACTGATCCGCAAGGGCGTTGAGGTCGGGGAGTTATTGGCCGCCAAAGATGTTCATTTTAAACGGGTTGAGGAGCAGAATGCCAACTACGCCTACATCATGGTGGTTGCGGGTGCCATCCGAGCCATTCGTCGGAAGAACCCTGCGGTCGACCTCACTGATATAGTTGTTGAGCTGACTAAATATGTTCGTGACAACCCTCCCAATTCCGACATCGTGTTGGAGATCAAAGATTTGGAAGAAATGGACATTGATTTGCCCTTCTTCCCTAATCAACATAGGATCATGCTTCCTACCCCCGACCCCGATGAGACGCAACCAGGACATCCTGACATGGTCCTTGAGACTCAGCCGTGTTGGGAAATAAGGTGCCCGGATCTATTCGAGGTGAAATTTAAATACAAATTTAAATTATTTAATTATTACTAGCATGAATTAATCCTCTATTAATTCAAATAATAATTAATAGCAACAACACATCATGCATATAATAAAGCCACGTAAGTCCTACACATGCGGATTTCTAGGAGTTACGTAAGGCGTACCTTTTTGGTGAATTAAACGGAGACAGATGAGCAATGGTTCAACGAACACACCCAAAGTCCTTCTTTAGTATTCCCACGTCCTTGTTCAACAATCCGGTGGTAGGAAACTCGCGAACAATTAACAAAAGAGAAAAAGAAAAATATATGCCACCACCTTTGTGGATTTCTAATTTTTCCAACACATGGAATTGCATTGGGGATGAAAAATTCATCCCCTATTTATAGAGTAGGGGGGACGAAAATTTGTGCCCTAATAGGGTTATGGGAAAATTCTTTGTATCTTCTCAAGATACAATCTTGAACATATCTCAATATATTATATTTCCATAATAATCACAAAATATCTTTTCTTCCCTACATTCTATAGATTTCGAAAATTTTAGTAAATAAAGGAAAAAAAAAAAATTTGACTTATCTTGAATTTATGGGATAAACTTGTATCTCAAGAATACTTATTCCATAAAATCTTTCCAAGAAAATCTTTTCTCTCTCCTACCTATAATTTTCGAAAATCAAGGAAAAACAATTCAACACTATTTCTTTTATTTTAAGCACCTTTTTCAGTTATTGGACTTTATCTTTGGGCTACTAAAGGGGGCTTTAGGAGAATTAAGATTAGACCTTCTAATGGACTTTGAATTTTCAATATTGAGCCACAATATTATTCAAGCCCATAAATATTAATTAATCCCACTACATAATTAATATTGTACTATCTATCTTAACCCATATTATTGTAATATGGCTCCCGGTTATTATTTCCCGTGTTAAAATTATCTTAGTCCATTAATTAATTCAAGCCACTGAAAAGCTTTATATTAATTAATATTGAAAGTGTGTGTGAAAGACACAGGGTTGTATTTAGTAAAATCAGAGTAATGTTACACTAAATGTTGGAACACTCAAAGTAACAATTAAACAACAGAAACAGCAGAAGACTCGGAAACACAACACACGAAATTAAAAAGACTTTGCACAATCTATATCAATATAGATTGTGAAGCCTTATGGCCAAAATCACTATTTATCAAAATAATGAATACAAAGAGGTTCACAAATAGAATCCCCTTGAAAACAAGATCAAGCATATGATCTAAAGGCTAGGTGTATTTCTACACTACCAAAGGTGGCCTGTTACATGAGTGTGAAACTATCTAACACCGAGACTAACACTCCACATAAAATAAATCTAGCACCAACTCGAGGTATTGTAAACCCTACAATTACTCTCTATGGTAAAATAACTCCACAACAACGACCCTATCACTCTGAATGCACTCACGCACTCTACAGTTGATGCTTGGTTGTTGCTTCGACTAAACAGCACACGATTAATGGCAATGTTCGGCACTTGGTGTGAACATCAAGGTCTTCTATTTATAGACTCGTGTAGCCTTACTAGAGCCTCCTTGAAGGATCTAGAAACTCTTCAATCCACTCTTCCATGATCTTTGTAACTGCCCAGGTAGTGGGTCTTGTCCAATCTTCTAAAATTAGCCGCCTGATCTAGTTCCTTCTACTCGATTCTTGAAGCTTGTGGAACCTTCTGGAATCTTGCAGAATAACCTAGATCGTCAACCTGCAGTCAACAACATCAAAGACAACATTGAACATAGAAGTGTTAGTGGTTAAGAAGAAAGGACGAATATTGATGTTGTAACCAATGTTGTAACATCGGTGGCAACATCAACAATCTCCCCCATTCGATCTTTCTGCTACATCACACCTGAAATACCAAATATATCTGGTACTGTGCATGATAGAGCTCATAATCATATCAGCTGCACTACTAAGTATCAAACCATTCTATAGCTATCAAGAATCGAAAAACATCATCAAACAATTTCATTTGTTTGAGAAACTTCAATCTGCAGAAAAACTTGTCAGAGCATGATGTATAACATATCAGAGCATGTGACATATCAGAGTATATGTATATTACATTGACACTCATTAGAGCAAGATGTAAGAACATCTCAGAGTAAGGAAAAATGATACAAGTACAATATGTATCAATCCTTAAGCCTGCAGACAAAGTAGAACATATATTACTTGAACATATTTCCACAAATCATCAAGGAAATAGAGTAGAGCTGTAAGACAAAAGTTAACAGACCATTATGAACAATCTACACAAACTCCTCTTTTCCAAAACAGAAGGTAAGATTATCAAAGCAATGAAAACAAAGATATCAGAGCAAAGATACACAATCTTAATCTAAAACAGAATATGACAATCAGAGTAAACTATTCATCAATACTCGAACATAAACAGAATATCAGAGCAAGTCATAATACTCACAAATAAACAGAATATCAGGGCATCAGTACCAATATTCAAAAACAAGCAAAGCCTACCAACTATTGTTCAATAATTACAAAATCAAATGAACAGAGTTTAGTAAATAAATTGCAAAAACAAGATAAGATCATATGAATAAGGAAGGACAAACAATGAGAGTTGGAGGTGAACAAACTGAAACAATCAGTTGCAACATCATCAAGTCCTGCACATACCCCCCCTCAACTTGTTCTTAACTCCCCCTGTCTTCATGATCTCAAATCAAACTCCCCCATTCAACCATCATGGGAGATCACCATAGATTTCCTCTATGATATCATCAATGTCAGCCTCTTCATCATCATCACCTTGGTCAGCAGCTTGTTCAACCGGAGGATCTGGCTCATCTTCTTCATGCACAGCAGCCTCAGCAACATCAGGAACAACTTCAGGTGCATCAGGTGCTACTCCCCCTGGTGGAGCAGAAAGCAACCTCTCCCAAAAAAATTTCATGACATTCAGCTCAGCAATCTGATCCTGCAAATTCTCAATTTGCTGAAGTATGAAATCCCTGTGAATAGTAATAGACTGAACTGGAGAATTTCTCAAGTCAGTGTCACCATCATTGTTGCCAGCATTTGGTGCAGCATCAGGATTTTGAACAGCAGGTTCAACAACCTCAGGCTCAGCTTCATCTCCCTCTGTATTAGGCCTCCTGTATGGTAAGTCCCTAATCCTGTTTCCCCTCAATAGAACCTTGGAGATTCCTAAATCAGGTATCATTCCACCAAGACTTTCAACAGGTTCTCTTGTAATGTCCAAATTGTCCAGCACAGCAAAGATCATACATGGATATGGTAAAGTACTTTTCTTACCACCTGCACACTTCATAGCATGATCAAAAATTGTTCTTCCCAGATTGAAATTATTCATGACCACTATCCTATACATCAGGATAGCTTGAGCTTCAGTGATCTTGGTAGTATTGGTAGTTGGCAACCAGTTGTACACAACAAATTTGTGAACAACTGAAAACAGACTTGTCAACTTGGATGACAACACCTTTGTTGTCCATCTCCTAACCATTCCACCAGTAATAGCAGTCACAATTTCATTCAAAGGAGGGTCAGCTTCCTCATCTACATCAGGTGTTCTCAAGAAAGCATTTATCACACCAGGATTGAAGTCTACATTATAACCTCTAAACCTCACATTTCCATATCTCCTAGAGTTCCTTCTACCAGTTCCTTTCCTCAAATTGCAGTAAAATTCATATACCCAAGTGTCAAAGAAAGGTGAAGCAAACTGTACAGCATGCAAAATATTCCTTTCCTCAAAGAATTGAATCAGATTTTGCCTGTCAAATTCATAAACTCTTATCCTCCTTTCAGACAATAAAAGTCTCCTTCTCATAATAGAAAACTTAGAACTAGCAAAACCATGATATTCATCATCACTATCATCATCATCAGGTTCAGAAGATGTGTTACCTGAACTACTTGAGTCTGATTCATCAGGGTCATCAAAGTCATCTGGTTCTTCTGATGGTGTTGCAGCACCTTGCTCAACATCTTTATCAACATCAGAGTCAGCAACAGGTTCATGCCTTCCCTTTGTTCTCAACTCAGTTCTAGCATTTGTAGCAGCTTCAGGATCATTTCTTGATTTTGTTCTTCTCTCATTCCTAGCCAACAATTCTATCATCAGAAGAGGAATGATTTCATCGAAACTCTACGAATCGGATGAGCATGATTTTCAATCTATCCAATCATCATCATCATCATCATCATCGTGAGCTTTCTTCTTGGTTTTTCTTCAAAGAATTGCGTGACTCTCCACTGTTCAATTTCTCTCAGAGTGTTCAATTTTTCAGCTTTTTTTCACTTTCCTGCCTCTTTCAAACTCTTTTCTAATTGGATTCGAGACACAACAATTTCTTGACCAATTGACCTCTCTTTTTCTCAACTCTCCTTATTCACCTTCTTCTAGGTTTTTTCTTCCTCTTCCTCAGGACAGCAGTGGAAGTGATCTTTTTCCCCATGGAAGTATCTTCCATCTAAACATCGGCTTGAGCATCGGGTTCTTCTCAACAGATAGTAAGTTTTGAAATTTTCAAATTTCATCCGGGAAATCACCACGAGGAGGGTTCGATGATGAGACATTCGAGAATGGTTTTTCACTTTCCTCGGCGGGGGAGTTTCTTTCGAAAACTCTTTTCGAGATTGGCAGATTCTGGAGTGTTGGGTTGGATGATTCAAAGAAGTAGGTGTGGCATTTGGTGAGATGAATGGAGGAAGGATTTGAAGACGTGTTTGGTGAAGTGTTTTGAGGCTTGACCATTTCTTTTATATATATATATCAAAAGTGTTAGTGACAAAATAAATTAAAAATCAATCCCTAATACTTTTGATAAAACCAATAATCTCAATTTCTTCAAAGTCACAAAACTCAAAACAAGTTTTTGTATACAAACCAACATCCTTGAATCCTTATATAGAAAGAAATTAGACGTTATAAGCATGACCTTCTTCTAGGTTTCACTCCCACTACTTCTCGATTTCCTCTGAAAATAAAAAAAAAAAAACAATTAAATAATTATCTTAAAAATAAGGACCAATGTTGTAATCAAGAACGGCACACACACACTTCAACATTCATGAGCGATTTCCGTGTTAAATGTTGCACTTTTCTTAGCTTTTATAGCTTTCTCACCGGGCTGTGCATATAAAAAAAATAAAAGGGGCAATTGATTCAATTTTTTTTTGGAAGTGTGTTCTTCCATCTAAACATCTTTTCTTGAGCATAGTGGGGACCTTTCGTTGTGAGCTCAACATTTTAGTTTACGTGTTAGTCCAAACCCAGCGGAGATGTTTACCGAGTTCACATAAGTTTTTGAAATTTTGGCCCCAAGCGAGTGAAATCATAGATGGGAAAACACCACGAGGAGGGTTCGATGATGAGACATTCGAGAATGGTAGGATGTTCACCTTAGATCGAATTCTCCAAACGTGATCGAATATTTGGCTTTTAATTTCCTTGCGGATCCTCCAGGAGTTTGAAGATAGTGCAATGTATTTATAAGCGAAATGATCCATAGTTCTCTTTCGACTTTTCTTTGTCCTTTAACCTTTGTTGTTTTTGGGTATAAGATATTTGGTTTCTTCTTTAGAGAATCTACCGAAATTGGTTCGATGGATTCAACGCAGATTCTAGAGTGTTGGGTTGGATGATTCAATTCATTGTTCTGTGTTCTTGAAATAGGTGTGGCATTTGGTGAGTTTATCATTTCGCCATTGATGCAAGAAGGTGTAGCGGGTTCGCGATTTCAGGGTTTTCAGAGGAAGGATTTGAAGGCGTGTTTGGTGAAGTGTTTTGATTTCCAGCCATTTTGCTATATATATATATCAAAAGTGTTAGTGACAAAATAGAATTAAAAAATCAATCCTAACTAATACTTTATGATAAAACCAAGTAATACCTCAATTTCTTCAAACTTCAGTACACAAAACTCAAAACAAGTTTTCAGTATACAAACCAACATCCATTCGAATCCTTATATAGAAATCAAAATTAGCACGTTATAAGCATGATCCCACAAAGTAAAAGTTCTAGAAATGGAGATCATGGGGTGCAATGTGATGAAACCATCACTCCCACTACTTCCAATATCCAAACCACACGATTTCTGCCAATAAAAATGCCCGAAAATAAAAAATCAAACAATTAAATAATTATCTAAGTAAAAATAAGTTTAATCAAGTCAATGTTGTAATCAAGAACGGCACACACACACTTCAACATTCATTTTTCTTGATTTACTCAGCCAATGTTGCACTTTTCTTTTCTTTTATACACTTAACTCATATTGATCCACCTTTTGAAATGAAAACATCAATTGGTTGTCCTTTAGTCCTTTAAAAACTCCGTGCCCCATAGTTACTCGGTGGATTATGAGAAAACTGATGTTATATCAATCACCTTTTGAAAAAGAAGACATCGTAGTAGCGAACTCGTGCTCCATAGTTACTCGCTTTTTAAGATCTTTCCGATGGTGGTTGATGAGAGATTACATCCAATGTGTGTGTATTTTTTTCTTTTTATTTTGTGCATTTAAGAAGTGTGTGTCAAAAAAACAAGTTGATAATGTTTTGGCAAAAAAACACAATGACTTGACTCAATAAGAATTTTACCCAAAATATTATTTAATCGGTGAGAATCGATCAAATCAACCAAGTCAATTTACAAAAATCAAAACTCGATGTTGCTTCAAATGTTGACACATTTGTTTGCAACATCCACCCTACTCAATAAATTTTTACCCAAAAAATTTTCGAGATAGTACACAAACCAAGAGATTTCCTAAAGGAAAACCTCTCATGATCAAGGGCTTTAGTAAAAATATCGACAAGTTGATTATCGATTGGGAACATACTCTAACTTCAAAATTTCCTTTTCTACAAGGTCTCTTATGAAATGATGTCTTATACTTATGTGCTTGGTAAGAGAATGTTGTACTAGGGTTTTTAGAAATGTTTAATAGCATTTGGTATTATCACAAAACACAAATCGAATATCATTCTCAAGTCCATAGTCATCAAACATTTTTTTCAACCACAAAAGTTGTGTACAACAACAACTACCAACAAAGAATGTACTCGGACTCTGCGATAGATTGTGAAACACAATTTTGTTTCTTACTATGCCAGGAAATCAAATTGTTACCCATGTAAAAGCAACCACCAGTTGTGCTTTTCCTATCATCATTGTCTCCAGCCCAATCAACATCACTATATCCAAATAATACCTTTGCTTGTGTCTTTTTGTATACCTTATATATACCAAGAGATCGTTGTTCAAAGAACATATCGATAATCCTCTTCACACAAAGCATTCATGTGGGATTCCTTTGGATTAGCTTGGTACCTAGCACAAACACAAACATTATACATAATGTCGGTCTACTAGAGGTAAGATAAAAAGACTACCTATCATGGATGCATGCGATTGTGTGATCAATATCTTGACCAGCACTGTCTTTGTTCAACTTCTGAGTTGATCCCATATGTGTTTTCATATGCTTCGAGTTCTCAAGACCAAATCTCTTAACCAGGTTCTTTGCATATTTGCTTTGGAAAATGAAGATTCCATCATCTTTTTGCATGATCTGCAGACCTAAAAGTAATTCAAGTCTCCAACCATGCTCATCTCAAATGTAGATGACATTGCCTCAACAAATTCATTCAGCATCTTGTCTGATATTGCTCCAAATACTATGTCATCAACATAAATTTGTGCAATCATCAATCCTTCATTAACATGTTTAATGAATAAAGTTATGTCTGCTTCTCCTCTAACAAAACCAAACTGCAAAAGAAAGTCAGTTAATCTGTCATACCAAGCTCTATGAGCTTGTTTCAAGCCATACAAAGCTTTCTTAAGCTTATAAACATGATCAGGATAGTGAGGATCTTCAAATCCTAAGGGTTGTTCAACATAAGCTTCTTCATTCAAGATATCATTTAAAAATGCAGCCTTTACATCCATTTGATGCAATTTGATATTGATAAAACATGCAATAGCCAATAACAATCTAATATATTCAATCTTAGCTACAGGTGCAAATATTTCATCAAAATCAATACCCTCAACTTGAGTGTATCCTTGGGCAACCAATCTAGCCTTATTCCTTACAATGTTTCCAGACTCATCAGTTTTGTTCTTAAAAATCCACTTGGTTCCAATAACATTAGAGTTACCAGGTCTTGGAACTAGTGTCCAAACATCATTCCTTTCAAACTGATTAAGTTCTTCATGCATAACATTTATCCAATTTTCATCACTTAAGGCTTCCTTGACATTCTTAGGCTCAATTACAGAATGATAACATTCAGAATTAACTATGTTGCATATAGAAGACATACAAACAGATCTTACCACATCTTTTGAGCTTACCCTTCTTCTGGTTTGTACTCCAACAGAAGATTCACCAATGATTTGGTTTGAAGGATGGCTTTTCATGATTCTGGAAGCAGGTACCTTGTCATGAGTGTATTGAGTATTGCTTTCTGAACTTTCTGTTTCTAGATTTTCAGAAAATGTTGTCCCAGATGCCGTGGCATTAGGTGTAACATCCTTTGAATTTCCAGAATTTCTAGTTCCAGCAGAAATCTCAATATGCTCAGACACATCTTCTTCAGTACTTTTTCCTGCTATGTTAGTTGTATAATCAAAAACAACATTCACAGATTCTTGAACAGTGTTTAACCTAAGGTTGAAAATTCTATAGGCTTTACTATTTCTAGAATAGCCTAAGAAAAAACCTTTGTCACTTTTAGAGTCAAACTTTCGAAGTTGATCTCTATCATTCAGAATGTAACACACACAACCAAACACATGAAAATATTTTGATTTGGTTTCTTGTTGTTCGAGAATCTCATAAGCGGTTCTTGAACTTTGTGGCCTCATAAAAACTTCGATTAATAATATGGCATGCAAGTGTTTAATACTTCAGCCCAAAACCTTTTAGAAAGATGTTTAGCTTGCAACATTACCCTAGCCATTTCTTGAAGAGTTCTATTCTTCCTTTCAGCTATTCCATTTTGTTGTGGAGTTTTAGGAGATGAAAATTCCTGCATTATACCCTTCTTTTCACAGAAATTAGAAAACATGATATTTTCAAATTCCCTACCATGATCTGACCTAATCTTACTTACTTTCAAGTTGTATACAGTTTTAAACCTTTTATACAAAACCTTAAAAGCAGCAAAAGTTTCAGATTTTTCTTTCAAAAACTCAATCCAGGTATATCTAGAGAAATCATCTACCACAACCAATGAATACATTTTACCTCCAAGACTTTCTATTTCCATAGGACCCATAAGATCCATATGTAGCAGCTCAAAACACCGTGTTGTCGCACAATGTGACAACATCTTGTGTGACACTCGGGTCTGTTTACAATTCTGGCAGGAACCACAAATTATGGTTTCTCCTATATTCAGCATTGGCAAACCTCTTACAGCACCTATCTTCACAAGTTTCTGGATACTCTTGTAGTTAACATGTCCAAGTTTTTTATGCCATAAAACTTCCTCAGCATTTTTGGCAAGATTGCAAACATTGTTAGTTCCAATAAGATAACAATTATCAATTGACCTAATTACCAGTCATAAGACACTCAGTTTTCATTATTCAGAACATAACAAGAATTGTTATCAAACTTGACATGCAAATTGTCATCACATAGTTGACTTATACTAATCAAATTAGCAAGAAAACCTTCAACATGTAAGACATTAAACAACTTAAGAAATCCTTCAACATTGAGAGTACCTTTCCCAACAATCTTTCCTTTTGAACCACCACCATAAGTGACATTTCCTCCATCAAATTTTTCATAATCAGACAGGAAATTCACTTGTCCAGTCATGTGCCTAGAACAACCACTATCAAAATACCATAAACCAGGCACACATGCTTTCAGAGATGTATACACAACATTACAAGTCACAACTTGTTTACTGACACATTCAGTTTTAGCACATTGTGACTCAGAGACTTCAGCTTGTAACACCTTCATATCCTTTTTCAATTTATCACAATAAGGCGAATATGACCATGACCAGAACAATAGTGACACACATACTTCTTTTTCTTCTTCTTAATGTGAACTTTTGTTTTCACTGGAGTTTCAACATTTGTCTTTTCTCCAGCTTTAACAAATTTCACAGGTTTAAAGCTTTTAGAAGTAGTTTCAAAACCAAAACCAGTAATGTCAGATTTACCAACCAACAAAGCATCTTTCAACATTTCTGATCCTTTGGCATATTTCTTAAAAAATAAGGTTGAACTTTTCAATTCTTCCTTTAGTTTAGAAATTTCCAAATCCTTTCTTGTTAAGACAACTTCATGTTTGGTTAGTGAATCTCTCAAGTCATCATTTTCCTTAGTCATAGACTTTAGAATCTGATTTTGAGATTCTCATTTATCAAACAAATCTTTACAGCATGATCCACATGGTTCACTATTCACAACAAATGTTCCTTTATCATTAATTAAACCATTAAAACAGTTAATAGTTTTATCAGAACAATCTTCATCTAATATTACTCCAGATGTGATAACATCAGTTTCAACATCAGAATCAGAATAGTCCAGATCATCATCTAAGGAATCATCATAGTCTATTCTAGCATAGAATGCATGTTCTTCATTTTGTTCTTCATGCTCTTCATCAGATTCATCACTTAAAGTAGCATTGAAGTTCAATTTCAATTTAAGCAATGTATTAGCACATTCATTCGCATAATGACCATACTCATTACATGCATTACATTGAACATACTTTCTATACTCGGGGTCAATTTTGTCATATCTGCCTTTGATTCCAGTACCAATTTGTCTTGGTTGGAACACATTACCTTTCTTTTCAAAGGATTGTGGAGAGTTGTTAATCTGAATCTTTGGTTGAATGTTGCCTTTGAATTTGCTATTCCACTTTTTCATAAGAGCTTTGAATTGCCTTGTCATAAAAGTAATGTACTCCTCGGGGTTGGAACATATGTCAGCAACATCATCCTCTGAATCAGCTTCAGTCACAATAGGCATTTGCTCAGCATTCGAAGACGTTTCACCTTTGAACACCACCACTTTCTTTGCATCAGCTTTGTTATCCTTCTCAGATGTATTCATCTCATACGCACATAGGATGCTGATCAGTTCATTTTGACTTAGTGTATTTGTATCCCTTGCCTCTTCAATTGCACAAATTTTTTCATTGAAGCGCTTAGGTACAGTACGCAAAATCTTATGAACCAACCTTACATTGGAGATGGGATCTCCATGAGATTGAGCTTCATTTGCAATTTCAATGATCCGTTCATTGTAGGAAGAAATTGTTTCATCCTCCTTCATCTTCAAGTTCTCGAACTTTGTCCCAAGCATTTGAAGTCTGGACCTTCGAACACTATCTGAACCTTCATTGTGCTCTTGCAATCTATCCCAAACTTCTTTTGCAGAAACACATATTGATATGATCTTGAACATAGTCATATCAACTAATGTGAATATTGCATTCAAAGCTTTAGAATTGTAGCTAGCAGTTGTACTTTCTTCACTAGTCCAATCCAGTTCGCGTTTGATTGTGACTTCTCCTTCTTCATCTGCAGCATTCTTAGGAGGTGTCCATCCTGAAAGTATACTTCTCCAGGCACGTTCATCAATTGACTTGATGTACATCCTCATCTTTGGTTTCCAATACGCATAGTTTGTACCATCAAGGATTGGTGGTCTCAAACTTTATGGAGTAAATGGATATTCCATTGCCATAACAAAAACAACACACTTGACACAGGATCTAACTTAGTAAAATCAAGTTTTGGCTCTGGTGCCAACTGAAAGTGTGTGTGTGAAAGACACGGGGTTGTGTTTAGTAAAATCAGAGTAATGTTATACTGAATGTTGGAACACTCAAAGTAACAATTAAACAACAGAAACAGCGGAAGACTCAGAAACACAACACAAGAAATTAAAAAGACTTTGCACAATCTATATCAATATAGATTGTGAAGCCTTATGGCCAAAATCACTATTTGTCAAAATAATGAATACAAAGAGGTTCACAAATCGAATCCCCTTGAAAACAAGATCAAGCATATGATCTAAAGGCTAGGTGTATTTCTACACTACCAAAGGTGACCTGTTCCATGAGTGTGAAAATATCTAACACCGAGACTAACACTCCACATAAAACAAATCTAGCACCAACTTTAGGTATTGTAAACCCTACAATTACTCTATGTGGTAAAATAACTCCACAACAACGACCCTATCACTCTGGATGGACTCACGCACTCTACAGTTGATGCTTGGTTGTTGCTTCGACTAAACAGCATACGATTAATGGCAATGTTCGGCACTTGATGTGAACTTCAAGGTCTTCTATTTATAGACTTCGTGTAGCCTTACTAGAGCCTCCTTGAAGGATCTAGAAATTCTTCAATCCACTCTTCCATGATCTTTATAACTGCCTAGGTAGTGGGTCTTCTCCAATCTTCTGAAAACAGCCGCCTGATCTAGTCCCTTCTACTCGATTCTTGAAGCTTGTGGAACCTTCTGGAATCTTGCAGAAAACCTAGATCGTCAACCTGCAGTCAACAACATCAAAGACAACATTGAACATAGAAGTGTTAGTGGTTAAGAAGAAAGGACGAATACTGATGTTGTAACCAATGTTGTAACATCGGTGGCAACATCAACAAATATCTTTTATCATTGGTTTAAGAACGACTCAACATTATTATCCATACCGGAAACTAATTTCAGTTGCAAGATTTGGTATGATAAATCTTCTGGGCCTCCCAAGGGGACAAATCACGCAAGACGTACTTGCACATGATTCTCCATATTAAATCTTAGCATTCGTCATGTAACTAATAATATTGCCCAAGATATAAAGTATCGAGTCACAATGACTCTCTACCCAACATAAGTCAAAGCAATAGTTATTAATTTCACATGATCCTATTTAAGGAACGGATATTAAGAAATAACTAACCACTAAGGTCCTATTCAGCGCATCATAATGAACTAGTGTAATCTCTTGGTCAAGACAAGTCAATCTGAGCCTTACACTTCAACCTTTCACGATGGATTGTTCATTTCCATCTAGGTTGTGAATTTGTACTTAGTTACAAGGATTTGTTAATGTGTTCTTCCGTGATCTGGTATCACCACATTAACTACAATGTAACACGTACTATTTATTGAACAAATATGCAGTAAATATATGTAACATTCAATCATATTTAATGCAACAGTGATAAATAATTTATTTCAGTAAATAAATAAGAAATTCAATTTGGTTATATATAAAGTAAAAGCACACTTTACAGTATAACCCCAACAAGTCGGAGGTCATTGAAAAGTCAGGCGTGACATCCCCAGGCGAGCAGTCCACAACCGGCCTCTAAGGGAGGTGTTTACCAGCCCAAGACTAAGAAGGCGAGCTGCCCACAAAACCACCAGTGTTATTCAGCAACAATTAGGTGGGTAGCCTTTGAACATAGTCAGTGGTGCTGCTGAATGGATTCTGGTTGTTCTTAAGAATGATAACATCAAGAATCCCGATAAAAAAAATAAGATTGAGAAGTTGTTGAACTCCATCCCCAACAATACTTTTGATCAGTACACCTTTTGATCAAGACAATTGCCTAGAAGTCACAGGGAAGTCGAGTAATGGTAGATGATTGATAGTACCTCAGTATCCTCATGTATTTTCGCTTTTTGTTGGCTTTTGGTCGCTTGATGTAATCAGCCTTCGGGCTCTCTAATGTATCGACCTTTGGGCCTTTGTCATTAATGAAATTTCTGTTTCTCCTTCCTTTATTGTGTCGACTTGATTTCCTTACGCGACTTTTTATTCTTTGCATATGTTCTTATCATCTTATCGTCAATGCGATTTATTTTTGAACATTGCTTAGTCGTCTTACAAAGTCGGGGGAGAATCGCACCACGTAGGGTGGCGATCTCACCGCAAGTATGTCGAAAGTCGTACTTCGGGAGATCGATGTTTAACATATACGACCTCCCTCGGTTTAGACACGAATTTTGAAAAGAGAAATAACATTATTATTGACTGGCTGAATTCTTTACAAGGGTGCGACTATAAGGCTACTGATAATACTTCTTCAGGTGAGATGCATTCCACGGGTACTGAGCTTTCGTACCATCTGGACTTTCAAGCTCGTAGGCGCCATTGAGTAGGATCCTTGAGACCTTGAACGGGCCTTCCCAATTCGTGACAAAAGGTCCTTTAGATACACCAAGTAACTTCTTTAATACGAGATCTCCTTCTTTGAATTGTCAAAGTCGCACTTTAGAATTGTAGTACCTTTTCCAACTGTTGTTTGTATCTTGCATTCCTCATGTTGGTTTCTAGTCACTTCTCTTCGAGCAGGTCTAAGTTTTTAGCCAAAGCTTCGTCGTTGTGGTCGATCGCGACCTGAGATGTTCATAAGTTTGGGAAGTCGACCTCTGAGGGTATAACTGCCTCGGTGCCGAATGATAAAGAGTAAGGAGTCTCACCGGTTGAGTTTCGGAAAGTTGTTCTGTACGACCACAAAACGTCTGGCAACTCGCTAGCCCACTTTCCTTTCCCCCCCTCAATCTTTGCATTCAATATGTGCTTGAAAATTTTGTTGACGGCTTCAACCTGGCCGTTTGATTGAGGGTGGTATGGAGTGGAAAAGAGTTTGGTGATCTTCCATTTTTTGAAAAAACTATCGATCTTAAGGCCATCGAACTATTTTCCATTATCCGATATGATCGCCTGTGGCAGGCTGAATCTGCAGATGATATTCTGCCATATGAATATGATGACGTGGTCTTGACCTATGGTTGCCAGAGCCTCTACCTTGGCACACTTTGTGAAGTAATCCACGGCGACCAGGGCTTATTTGACCGATCCTGAGGCTGTTGGGAGCTGCCCAATGATGTATATCCCCCACTTTGCAAAGGGCCAAGGACTGAGGATGCTGGTGAGTTCTTCTGGAGCAACCTTAATCGATGGTGCATAAATTTGACACTTGTGGCATTTGCGGGCGAAGATGATGGCATCTGCTCTCAAAGTCGGCCAAAAATATCCTTGCCTTGTGGTTTTATGAGCCAATGATTACCCCCCCAGCGTGGTTTTCACACACCCCTTCATGTATCTCCCTCGGGACGGCTTGTCCTGTTCTGGTGTGATACATCGGAGAAGTGGTGTGCTGAAGCCTCGTTTGTATAACATGTCATTGATCACGGTGTACCGTGCGGCTCATAATTATAATTACCAAGCGTGAATCCTATCTTCTGGCAGGATGCCACTCCTCAAATAATCAAAGATGGGTGTCATCTAGCTCTCTGTTGGGGTGTCTAGGGTCGCGACCACTATATTAATAGCATTGTTTGGTCTCGTTCAATTTTTGGCTGACGAAGTAGATAGGTGTTGTGCCCGGTTTATAATTTCCGGCCAACAAATAAAATTTTAATGAAGATAGGGAAATGGATGATCAACGTAATGAAATAATACTCAAGCTTGATTACCCAATTCGTCTTTTAGATAAGACTACATCTGGGGGCGACCAAGCCAAGAATATTTTATTTAATTTTATGCCTAGGAAACTAAGATTTTTAAGCCCTTTACAATGAACAGCACATGAACTATATATAGACAAAGAATTAGGTTAAAAGTCTTCGTGGACTTTCGTGGGCTTGCTAGGCTTCCAACCGCCAAGGTTAGGGTTTCCCAGTTTAGTTCGCAATTCTCGCTCTCGGATACACATACCATGTTTACATTCCACAATATCCGCACCACTAACTAAACATATCTCTTCCATATTTATCCCTTAGCCGACTTTGGGCCGAAGTCGCCTCCGACCTATGTGATCTTCCAAGTCGCCATACGATCTTCACACTCCTCCAAGTCGCCTCGCGACTTGCATAATCTTTTAAGTCGCCTCACGGCCTACGCAACCCAAGTGAAATGGTCCCTAATGAAAAGTATACGGTGAAGAGTCGCCACATCTGGTCAGATTATTTCATGTTACAATAATTTCCCCTCAAGTCAAGGTCGCAAGCTCGCATTGGGGCCTTGACTTGACCCGTTGTTTTATCGATCTGCGGTAAGTCGACCTTAGGAAGTGTTTCCAAAGTGAATCATCATCCTTGGGGAGGTGGATCGTCGCCTTGATTCCTTTAATCGGCGAGAGATGTGACGGGTTTGTCATGATGGCTTGGCAGACAGGTGATGTCGTGCGCCGTGAACCCGCCCAATCGGCGGCTCTAGTGCCGATTACGTACGACCCGTGCGACTTTGTTTCCTTCGGGGGGCTTTGAATTTATTCATATTACACTTTCGACCCCCTCCTCTTTTTCTATAAAAGGGGCGAGGGTTTTAGGCTTAAACCATTTTATCTCCAACCTCCATGCACCCAAGCAATTCTTTGAATCTAGGGCTCGAATTTCCGATGAACTCCCGAACTTCCGATCGAGACTGAATCAGGTAACCAATTCACTATTTCTCAAACCTTCTCATGGCTTCAGGTTCTCCGTCCACTCCCACGCCTTCTCAACCCATGATTCCATCGTCCTCGGATGAGGACAACATCGTTATAGCTTAGCTCTGCCGCCCCCATGGCTCTAGCTCTGCTGCCATCAATGTGGGGGGATCCCCGACTGTTGGTGCCCCAGGTGATGATGGAGGTAATGACGATGAGCAATTTTTGGCGGAATTGGAGGAAATTTTTCATCTCCCCATTCTGAATCATAGCCCCCTCCATTCTGCCGCATTGGAGAGGATAGTGGCCGCGGGTCCCTCTGCCCCGGCCCGAGACTATGGAGCCTTTGAGCGTATCTTTGATTATCATTCTTACGCGGCGCGAGCTCCGTACAAGCGACCTGAAAGTTGTTATTAGAAGTTGATCAGGTCGGATTTCGTTGCCTCTCACGATAAATATCGGTCAGTTATGTCTGATCGATACGTACGTTCCCTCCATCTCTTATATAAGGTTCCCCAGGATATCCACTTTTATGGGGCGACCTCCGCCGAAAGCGCCGACCAGCCACCACCAGGGATGATCACAGTGAACGAACATGCCATGGAGGCCGGAATTTGCTTCCCGTTACACCCGTCTATCTCTCATCAGCTCGCGGCCTGGAGTCAGAGCCTCACGCAAATTACCCCAAACGGTTGGAGTTACATTCTGTCTACCATGACAGTGCTGGGACAGGCCGGATTATATCAGATGCAGAACCCGGGTGAAATATCTTATGTGATGACGCTCGTTGCCCAAGCTTGCAGCTACAACATTGTGCGACTTCGGAAGGTAGGGAGCTCGTGAGTGGGATCCCCAACAAAGTCGACGGTTGGCACAGAAGGTGGTGGTTCATTGGAGGGGCTTGGGAGTCTGCGGATCCTTCAAGTACCTTACCCATACGCATCCCGACAGACTATGAAACTCGTGTTGAGCATGGTAAATTTTATGCTTTTAGCTCTGAGGTCGTACTGATCTAATTCTCTTTTTATCTTGCAGTGTTTACACCTCACTCTGTCGACCTGTACTGGGACTTCTTGGAAGCGTTCAACTTAGTTCGTGACACTCCCCCGAGTTGTCAGGACATCAACGCCTTGAACTTCGAGCTCGATCGACTCAAGGCTGGCCTGTATACATATCCTCGTCATCTCAAAATCCCTTGTAAGTAACTGTCAATACTTGAAAGCCTTATGTGAGATTCATGTGACCGGATTTCTCTGTGTAAACAGTTCCCAATAATCCCGTCTAACTGACGTCAACCGCCTGCCTCTGTGATGGCTTCTCACAAGAAATTAGTACTTGGCCAGATGAGGCATGTGACGGACACTGATGCTCCTCCTCCAAGCTCGACTCCTTCTGGTCCCTCTGCCACCGAGAAGGGAAAGAGAAAGTCCAAGGGGCCGGCTCCGTCGGATTCCGAGCCTGTTTGGAAGAAGATGAGGGAGAAGATAAGCACGTATCAATCGAAGATCAACCAGGGACTTGGAAAGTCGCCGCTTTGTCCGACCTCACAGCCCACTTTGGCTCCAGAAGGAGGTCATCTTCCGGAGGATGATTCCTGGCTGGGCTGGGATGCGAATCGGGTGAACGAGTAAGTCTGGTCACATATCTTCTTGACTGTTAGCATTACTCTACTAATGATTTGTATCCTTTATAGCCTGGAGTACACGCCGAACAAATTCTCCCCTGTGGTTCTGAGGTTTTTGAGGTCGCCCCAGCTCATTCCGGCCGGGGTCCCCGAGAATTGGCCAGCCTACCTCTCCCAAAGCCTGTAGAATCTACCCCGAGGATGGACGCAAACGGACCATGCTAATGCCCATCGTCAGAAAGTGATGGGCAATCTTTATTCAGCTCTTGTCCATTCCCAGAAAGCGGCCCTCTTTTTGGAGAAATCTAGTGCCCAGTTGGAGACAGAGCTCGGGAACTTGAGGAAGGCACAGGCAAGGGTTGCTGACTAAGCTAAGTCGATCCTCTCTGCGGTCGAGACCCGGAAGACATTGGAGACGTCCAATTCCGAGCTGACTCAAAGAATTTCAAATCTCGAGGGTCGCTTGGCGGAGAAGGCGAGTGTGGCTAGAGTCGAGGGTGAACTGGCTGAGGCTAAGAAGGAGTTGGTCACCAAGGAGGCACACTTTAAGGAAACTGAGGAGATGAATGCCAACTTTGCGTACGTAATGGCATTCATCGGGGCCATCCGTATTTATCATAATGTGAACCCAATCGGTGACCTCAGCAGATTTGTCACCGAGCTATCTGACTATGTGCGTGGCAACCCTCCCGCCCCAGTGTCATGCTAGAGATCAAGGACTTGGAAGACATGGGCATCGACCTCTCCTACTTTGCCAACCCGAGCCGGATTGTGCGCCCTACTCCCGATCCCGATGAGACTCAGCTGGGTTTCACTAAATCGATCCCTGAGACCCCTTTTGGCATGATTTGACCTCCACCAGAGGTCGCGGAGGGGGGGGGGCTGTAGAGGGACCGAGTGCCAGTTCTGCTGGGGATGTCATCCCCGGGCTCTGATTGGAATGTATTTTGTTTCTGTTTTAACTTGCTTGATGTATTCTCTACAATCGCTTTATGTACCAGCCTCCTGGCCATTGCCAGCTAATGAAAATTTCATCTTTTTCCTTCCTGTTGTGCCGACTTGATTTCCTTACGCGACCTTAAAATTGCTTTGTTCTCATCGTCTTATTGTTATTGCGACTTTATTTTGAACTTTTGCTAGTCGTCTTACAAAGTCGGGGGAGAATCACATCTCGTCGAATGATGATCTCACCTCCAATATGTCGAAAGTCATACCTCGGGTGGCAGATGTTTTTTCATACATAGCCCCCTCGGGTTTAACACAGGAATTTTGAAAATAAGAAAAGACATTATTATTGACTGGTAGAATCGTTTACAAGGATGCAATTTCAAACCTACTGATAATACTTCTTTAGGTGAGCTGCATTCCATAGGGTACTGAGCCTTAGTGCCATCTGGATTTTCGAGCTCATAGGCGCCATTCGACAGGACTCTTGTGACCTTGAACGGCCACCAAGCATTTTCTTCAACACCAAGTCTCCCTTTTTTAATTGTCGAAGTCGCACTTTAGAGTTGTAGTACTTCTCTGATTGTTGTTTATATCTCGCGTTTCTCATGTTGGCTTCTAGTCATTTTTCCTCGAGTAGGTCCAGGTTTCTGGCTAAAGCCTCATCGTTGTGGTCGATCGCAACTTGACTCATGCAGAGGTTAGGGAAACCAACCTCGGTGGGTATGACCGCCTCGGTTCCAAAGTCCAAGTAGTAGGGAGTTTCCCCTGTTGAATTTTGGCAGGTCATCATGTACGACCACAACACATCTGGCAGCTTGCTAGCCCATTTTCCTTTTCCCCCTTCAATCTTGGCTTTCAGTGTCTGTTTGATGATCTTGTTCACAGCCTCGACCTGGCCATTCGATTGAGGGTGGTAAGGAGTTGAGAAGAGCTTTGCAATCTTCCATTTTTTTTAAGAAGTTGTCGATTTTGAGGCCATCGAACTGTTTTCCATTATCTGATATAATGGCATACGGCAAACTGAATCTGCAGATGATATTCCACCATATAAACTTGATGACGTGATCTTGATCTATGGTTGCCAAGGCCTCAGCCTCGACCCATTTTGTGAAGTAATCCACCGCAACCAGGGCATATTTGACTGAGCCTGGAGCTGTTGGGAGAGGCCCAATAATGTCTATCCCCCACTTTGCAAAGGGCCAAGGACTGAGGATGCTCGTGAGTTCTTCTAGAGAGACTTTGATGGATGGTGCATAAACTTGGCATTTATGGCACTTGCATGCGAAAATGATGGCGTCGGCCCTTAAGGTTGGCCAAAAATACCCTTGTCTTGTGATTTTGTGAGCCAAGGATTGCCCCCCAGCGTGGTTTCCGCATACACCTTCATGTATCTCCCGTAGGACGGCTTGCCATTGTTCTGGTGTGATACATCGAAGTAGTGGAACGCTGAAGCCTCGCTTATACAATTCGTTGTTGATCATCGTATAGCGCACGGCTAGTAATTGCAGATGCCGAGCTTGAATTCTGTCGTGCGGCAAGAGACCAGTCATCAAGTACTCAATGATGGGAGTCATCCAGCTCACTGTCGGGGTTCCTAGGGTCACGACCACTGTATGATCAGTGGAGGGGTGGGAGAGCTTTGTGATGGTGACATCCTTCATCTCTGATGGCCCCTCTGAAGTTGCTAATCGTGCTAGAGCATTGGCTCATGAATTCCGATCCCTCAAAACCAATTTAATGTGGATTTGTTCAAATTTTTGACATAGTATTTTGACCACCTCTTGGTAGGCCACCATTTTATCATCTCGAGCCTCGTATTCCCCCGAGACTTGACATGCCACGAGCTGAGAGTCCATGTGTACCTGTAGCCTCTTGATGCCCATTATTGTTGACATCTCCAGGCCGCTGATGAGAGCCTCATACTTAGCCTCATTATTTGTCGCGGGGAAGTCAAAAGTGATGGCGTTCTAAAACGAAATGTCTTCCGGACTTATCAGGACTACCCCAGCACCTGACTTGTGGGAAGTCGCCGACCCATCTACGAATAACTGCTAAGGCGGACTGGCTGAGCTACCGGCCTCCGAGGAGAAGGTAAGTTCGACAATGAAATCCGCAAGTGCCTGAGCTTTAATTATCGGCCGAGTTGCATATGTTACCCCGTATTGTCCGACCTCTATAGCCCACTTGAGGCATTGACCTGTCGTATCAGGTCGGTGAAGCACATTCTTTAGAGGCATGGAAGTAAGAACTTCGACTTGATGGTCGAAAAAGTATGGTCTCAACTTCCTTAGACTCATGACTAGTGCATACGCCAGCTTTTCTAGTGATGGATAATGCTGCTCGATCTCGTTCAACGTTTGACTGACGAAGTAGATGGGGAAATGATTCTGGCCTTCTGCCAGGACAAGCACCGCACTTAGAGCGGTTTCTGAAGCTGTAAGATATAGGAAAAGTTTCTATCCCGGGATGGGTTTGGATAGAATACTAACGTCTACCAGATAAGCTTTGATCTTATCGAGAGCTTCCTGGCTTTTGGGTGTCCATTCAAACTTTGATTTCTTCCGGATCGTGTCGAACATTGGCTTGCATTTGTCCCCCATTCAGGAGATGAACCTGTTCAAGGCGGCTAGGCAACCTGTAAGCTTTTGTACCTCTTTCACATTTCGAGGTGCCCCCATATCTAGTATGGCCTTGACCTTTGCTGGATTTGCCTCTATTCCCCGCTTGCTGACCAAGTGCCCCAGGAATTTCCCGGACCTAACCCCGAAATTACAGTTTTTAGGGTTGAGCCTCATATTAAACTTCCTCAGGATGTCGAAAGTTTGTGCAAGGTGCGCAAGGTGGTCTTCCCTCTTCAAGCTTTTGACGACTATATCATCGACGTAGATTTCTACCGACTTGCCGATTTGATCGGCAAACATGTGGTTGACCAACCTTTGATATGTTGCCCCTACATTTTTTAGGACAAAGGGCATTCTCTTCCAACAATAGAGGTTCTTCTATGTCATGAATGAGGTATGTTATCGATCAGGTTCGTGCATGGCTATCTGATGATAACCTGCAAAGGCGTCCATAAACGACATCATCTCATACCCAGTTGTGTTGTCTATCAAGTGGTCAATGTGAGGCATGGGGAAGAAGTCCTTTGTACATGCGTCGTTGAGGTCGGTGAAGTCGATAAAGAGCCGCCAGGTTCCGTTAGACTTTTTCACCAATACTGCGTTAGCCACCCATTGTGGCTGGTCGGCCTGTGTAATCAGGTTGTTGTCTAGCAGCTTCTTCACTTCTTCGGCCAACGCTGCATATTTTTCAGGACTGAATTTTCGCCTTTTTTGGGCTATTGGCTTCCGAGCTGGGTCGATGTGCAGTCGATGACATGCTACTTTCGGGTCGATCCCTACCATGTCTTTGTGTTACCATGCGAAGACGTCCAAGTTTTTTTTGAGAAAGCCAATGACTTCCCCCTTCAGGTCATCCGGTATCTTGGAGCCTATGATGACTTCTAGATCTGGCCGAGCTGGATCTACTTTGACTTTCTCGAGTTCTTTCCCCGAGGTGGCCCTTGAGCCATCTTGATGGGGATCGTCGATCTCGACTTCGATTAGAAACTCTTCAGGTTCCGGCCCCATTCTCGGGTCGAGGTCGTTATGGCTTCTTTTTTTGTTTGCCTTTTCATTATTCAATTCTTTACACTGATTTTCACTATCTATTACAAATATTTGTTTGCTAGATACCAATGCGGGATTGAAAAGAGACGAAGAATAAACCAAATAACCTCTTGCATCGACCTGGTCACCCTTAACGGTGCCAACTAACCCACTCTGGGTGGGGAATTTTACACAAAAGTAGAATGTTGAGGACACAGCCTCGAACTCATGTTCAAAAGGCCTCCCAAGAAAGCCATTATAGGAACTTGGGAGGTCGACAACCAAAAAATCTAATTGTCTAGTGGCCCTAACCTTATCATCTAAGGTAGAAACCAATTCAACAGCCAGACGGATCATGCCAGAATGCTTCATAGTTGCATCCCCGAAGCCTTTCACGACGTGGTCGCCGGGGGTGATGTATGCATCATAATCCCCGAGCTGATCTAAGGTCCTCTTGAAGAGGATGTTGCAGAAAGCTCCCCCATCTACCAGCAACCGGCATATGGTAATTCCCATGATATTAGCCTTAATCACCTGGGGGTCAACGTTTGGGTATACTATTTCAGCTTTATCCTTTTTGCCAAACTCAATTTTATTGGATTCTTCCCCCACCGTGAAAACTGGTAGCACCATCTTTCTGGCATTTCCTATCTCCCTCACTTCGGCCTTCATTCGCCGTTTGGATGAGGAAGTGGACAGTCCCCCAACCGTCCGAGTAGGAAAAGAGTATGTATGACGCGACCTCCCACACCCTCGGGCATGGGTGGTACCGGTCGTTCCTCCTGCCCTGCTCTCGGGTTGGCATCCCCTTGGGTGTATTCCGCCTGCCTAGGATGATTTCCTTGTTGGCGACCTCTCTGAGCATGATCCTGATTTCTTTGGGGCCACTTGACAAATTCATCCAATAGTCCATCTTCATACAACCTCCAAAGTTGGGGAAGTAGGTCTTTGCATTCGCTTGTATAGTGGCCTACCTGTTCATGGAAATGGCAGAACTTGTTGGGGTTTAATTTGCCCTTATTCTTGATAGGGCGAGGTGGGAGGAGCAGCTCCGCCCTCTAATCTGGGTATAGACATGTCCAAGTGTCATGCCTAATGCTTCCATCAGTTTCACACGGAATGTTTTCTTCGAACGGCTTTAAGTTGTCGGGTGCCTTGTAGTGACCCCCAGCTTTTTTGGAGCCTTTCTTTGTATCTGCGACTTCCTTATTATCGGAGAGTCGAGATTCCAGCAGTTTCGATGTATGGATCAAGTCGCTAGCTCGCCTCCAGAAGTCGGCGTACCTAGTCGGATACTCGGCGGTCATGCACCGCCACAGCTTGGTTCCCTTCTTGAGGTCGGAGACGGCCCCAAGCAGTTTCGCCTCATCCCCTATGGGGTCTCCTTCGAGTATGAGTTTGTCGATCCTTTCAATATAAGACCGATCTGACTCTGTATCCCCTTGTTGAGTGTTCATTAGGCGCTTCCTGGTTTCAGGTCGGGGAGCCAAGGTTGTGAAATGGGTCAGGAACAGCCTAGCGAGCTGTTCAAAAGTATCTACCGAGAAAGGAGGCAATGAGGTGAACCACTGGTGAGCTTGGTCGCTCAAAGTTAGCGAGAACAGCCGACATTTGGTAGCATCGGATGCACCCTTAGACGTTATGTAGGAGTTGTATTTCGCCACATGGACCCTTAGATCTGAGTTTCCATTGTAGCGGTCCAAGGTTGTTATGTTGATTTTTCTCTGGGTAGGTGCCAGGGTAACCATGGCCCCGAGTGGAGAATCTGGGACGATGAGACTATTGTGTATCCCCATCAGCTCCCTGCGTTAGAAGTCATTTGGGCTGTTCATTGGCGATGCCGCGACACGGCGTCGTGATGATCCCCAAAGCTACCGGAGGATCGCCGTGGTGGACAGCCAAAACCCCTTGGCATTTCACCGTGGTGAATGTTTTGAGCCAGCGCGAGGTCGCGCTCCACCTGGTAAGCGTGTCGAGATTGAGACTGAGCCTCATCCTCGACGATCATGGGAGCCTTGCGGGTCCCCAGGTCCCCAAGGCGGTCGAACACATTTTCCGACCCCGCAGGTTTTTCCAGGAGTCGACGATTCCGGACGATAGCGTGCTTCACTGGGTCGTAGGCCATTTGGCCCGTTGAACATCCTTTTTTGGCTAGGTCACCCTTACCCTTTGAAGTTATGGCATCATGGGCGGCCTTTTTGATCGGGGGTTGTTCCCCATCGTCATCGAAAGCGAGATGTTTCTTGTTGAGGACGGCCATCATGGCCTTCGCGTCTTTTGGTGTTTGGACAAGATTCCACCTGTCAGGAGTAATCAACGGGGCCACGGGGCGAGTGCGCTGCGAGCTCAGAGAGGCTTCGACACCATCACAGGCATCCGCTTAGTGTCCGGTAGTGTTACCTTGGTTGACCGCCATTGCTTGATCGGAAAGGTGGGTCTCCTCGGGAATTGGTGTAATTCCTCAAGAAAAGGTTCCCACAGACGACGCCAATTGCTTTACCCGGTTTATAATTTCTGGTTAACAAATAACAATTTAATAAAGATAGGGAAATGGATGATCAACGTAACGAAATAACACTCAAGTTTGATTACCCAGTTCGTCTTTTAGATAAGACTACGTCTGGGGGCGCCCAAACCAGGAATATTTTATTATATTTTATGCCTAGGAAATTAAGATTTTTCAGCCCTTTACAATGAACAGCACATGAAGTATATATAGACAAAGAATTAGGTTAAAAGTCTTCGTGGACTTCTTCCGTGGGCTTGCTAGGCTTCCAACCGCCAAGGTTAGGGTTTCCCAGTTTAGTCCGCGATTCTCGCTCCTGGATACACATACCATGTTTACATTCTGCAATATCCGCACCACTAACTAACCATATCTCTTCCATATTTATCCCTTAGCCGACTTCTGGCCGAAGTCACCTCCGACCTGTGTGATCTTCCAAGTCCCCATACGATCTTCACACTCCTCCAAGTCACCTCGCGACTTGCGTAATCTTTTAAGTCACCTCGCGGCCTACGTGGCCCAAGTGAAATGGCCCCTAATGACAAGTATACGATGAAGAGTCACCGCATTTGGTCGGATTATTTCATGTTACAACAATAGGGAGGTGAATCTAACCTTCTGCCTAAACGAGTACTGCACTTAGTGCGGTTTCTGAAGCTGCCAAGTATAAAAATAACTTCTCCCCCGGGATAGGTTTGGATAGAATGCTTACGTCTGTCAGATAAGCATTGATTTTATCGAAAGCTTCCTGATTTTTTGGTGTCCACTCGAACCTCGACTTCTTACGAATTTTGTCGAACATGGGTTTGCATTTATCCCCCATTCGGGCGATGAACCTATTCAGTGCGGCTAGGCAACCTGTAAGTTTTTGAACCTCCCTCATGTTCTGAGGGGCTCCCATATCCAGGATGTCCTGGACCTTCGCCTGATTCGCCTCTATTCCACGCTTGCTGACCAAGTGCCCTAGGAATTTTCCCGACTCTACCCCAAAATTGCACTTTTTGGGATTGAGTCTCATGTTGAACTTCCTTAAGATATCGAAAGTTTGTGCAAGGTGGGTGAGGTAATCCTCCTTCTCCAGGCTTTTAATGACTATGTCATCTACATAGACTTCCACTGACTTGTCAATTTGATCGGCAAACAAGTGGTTGACCAATCTTTGATACGTTACCCTTGCATTCTTTAGACCAAAAGGCATTCTTTTCCAGCAATAGAGGTTCTTCTCCATTAAGAACGAAGTGTGCTGCCGACCTGGTTCGTGCATGGCTATCTGATGATAGCCGGTGAAGGCTTCCATGAACGACATCATTTCTTGACCAACCGTGTTGTCTATCAGGTGGTCGATATGCGGCATGGGGAAGAAATCCTTGGGGCATGCCTCGTTCAGATCGGTGAAATTAATGCAAAGTCGCCAAGTTCCATTTGTTTTTTTCACCAACACTGCATTGACAACCCATTGTAGCTGGTCGGCCTGCATAATCGGGTCATTATCCAGTAGCTTCTTCACTTCTTCGGTAAGGGCCGCATACTTTTCTGGGCCTCCATGTTGGGTCGATATGTAATCGATGGCATGCAACCTCAGGGTCGATACCGATCATATCTTTGTGTGACCATGCAAAGACATTCAAGTTTTTCTTGAGAAAGTCGACGACTTCCTCCTTCAGGTCGCCTGGTATCTTGGAGCCTATGATGACTTCTAGATCGGGTCGAGCTGGGTCTACTTTGACTTTCTCAAGCTTTTCCCCTGGTACTGCTCTTGGACCATCCTGTCGGAGGTCATAAATCTCAGCCTCGAGTATAAACTCCTCAAGCTCAGGCCCCATTCTTGGATCGAGGTCGTCGCGGCTCCTCTTCTTACTTGTATTTTAAGTTATCAATTCGTTACATTGCGTTTTGCTGTCTATTACCAGTATATGATTGCTAGATTTAAGTAACGAATTGAAACGAGACAAAGAGTAAAGCAAACAACCCCTTGCATCCACCAGATCGCCCTTAAGAGTGGCAACCAGCCCACTCTTGGTGGGGAATTTTACACAAAAATAATAGGTAGAGGGCGTAGCCTCAAACTCGTGCTCAAACGGCCTCCCGAGAAACCCATTGTAGGTACTCGGGAGGTCGATTACAAGAAAATCTAGGAGCCTAGTATTCCTAACCTTCTCATCTAGAGTAGATACTAGCTGGACTGACAGGCGGATCATGCCGAGCGGCTTCATAGTAGCATTCCCAAAGCCTTTCACCGTGTGGTCGCACGGGGTGATGTATGCCTCATAGTCCCCGAGCTAGTCCAGGGTCTTTTTGAAGAGAATATTGCAGAAAGTTCCTTCGTCGACCAGCAGTCTTTATCTTTTTCACCAAACTCGATCTTTGGGTAGGCAATTCCAGCTTTATCTTTTTCACCAAACTCGATCTTACCGGTCTCTTCGGTTACAATAAGGAGTGGTAGGACCATCTTTTGGGCATTCTCCATCGATCTGACCTCGGCCTTCATGCGTTGTTTCGATGAGGAGGTCGAAGAAAGACATCCCACCATCCCAAGTGGAGAGATTGTATGTATGACGCGACCCCCCGCACCTTCGGGCCGGGCATGGAACTGGTAGCTCTCCTTGATCAGCCCCTGGGACGGGTTTCCCGGAGCTTGCTTCTCTTGTCTGGGGCGATAACCCTGCTGATGACCCCTCGCATTCTGGTCATTATTCTCCCGAGGATGTTTGACGAACTCGTCAAGACGACCATCCTTATACAGCTTCCAGAGCTTCTTTAGAATATCTCTACACTCGCTAGTGTAGTGACCTTTTTGTGCATGATAATGACAGAACTTATTAGGGTTCTGCTTGCTCTTGTCCTTGATGGGACAAGGTGGATGAAGCATCTCTCGTCCCTGGATCTGGGTGTAGACAGGACCAGGTGTCTTGCCTAGGGCCTCCATCAGCTTCACTGGGATGGACTCCTCAAATGGTTTGAAGTTGCTGGGTGCTTTGTACTGGCCCCCGATTTTCTTGGAGCTTTTCTTCGGCTCCGCGACTTCTTTTGTCTCAGAAAGTCAGTATTCCAGTAGCTCCATTGTATGAATGAGATTGCTAGCCCGCCTTCAGAAGTCATCGTATCTAGTCGAATATTTGGCGGTCATATGCCGCCATAACTTGGTCCCCTTCCAGAGGCCGGAAACGGCCCCAAGCAGTTTTGCCTCATCCCCTATGGGATCTCTTTTAAGGATGAGCCTGTCGATCCTTTCAACATTGGATCAATCCAACTCGGTTTTTCCTTATTGCGTGTTCATGAGGCGCTGCCTGGTCACAGGTCGGGGTGTCATTACTTTATAGTGGCTTAGGAACAGTCTAGCGAGGTGTTCGA
Source organism: Stenogyne calaminthoides (assembly GCA_037126765.1). NCBI lineage: Eukaryota > Viridiplantae > Streptophyta > Magnoliopsida > Lamiales > Lamiaceae > Stenogyne > Stenogyne calaminthoides. The sequence goes on along the minus strand of JBBCBC010000008.1, from coordinate 33,226,194 downwards.
AAGTATCCACCAAGAAAGGCGGTAGCGAGGTGAACCACATGTGAGCCTAGTCGCTCAAAGTTAGCGAGAACAGCCTGAATTTGGTAGCATCGGATGCTCCCATAGAGGCCATGTATGAATTGTACTTCTCTACATGGACCTTTGGGTCTGAGTTCCCGCTATAGCGATCTAGAGTCGCTATGTTGATTTTTCTCTGGGTAGGCGCCAGAGTGACCATGGTCCCGAGCGGAGAATCTGGGACAACGAGGTTATTATCTTCCCCCGTTGGCCCATTTTGATTCCCTACCCTTTCCAATAGTTGTTGGACGGTCTGGGCAAGTGCTGCGACTTGGGCGTCGTGTGGGTTATTAGTCGGGATGGCACCCTGTCCGTGGCCGTGGTGGATGACCAAATTTTTTGGCAGCTCGTCATGGTGCAAATTCAGCGCCATGGCGAGGTCGTGTTCCACCTGCTCCACATGTCGAGGTTAGGAATGAGCCTCATCTTTTCCCCCCACCAATGCCTTTTGTGTCGCCTGGCTTCCGATACGGGTGAACACATTGTTCGAGCCCGCATGTCTTTCCAGGATTCGGTAGTTCAGGATGATCGCTTGCTTTATCGGGTGATAGGTTAGTTAGCCTGTTGATCATCCCTTTTTGATCAGGACGTCCTTACCTTTGGAAGTACTGGCATCGTGGATGGTCTTTTTGACCAGAGGTTGTTCCTCCTCGCCTTCGAAGGCGAGGCGTTTCTTGTTGAGAATGGCCAGAACCATCTTCTGGTGTCTGAACAAGGTTCCACCAGTCAGGAATGATCATCGGGGCCACCTGGCGGGTGTGCTGTGAGCTCTGGGAAGCCTCGACACCATGGCGGGCGTCAATTTCGTGTCCGGCAGCCTTGCTTTGATTGATCGCCATTGCAGAATGAGTTGGGAGAAAGTGGGTTTTCTAAGAACACTTACGATTTAGCAGAAATGGTGCCAATTGTTGCGGTTGTTTGTAAATTAGCCAACTAAACAATAAATATTCAAGAGATTATATGTTTATGGTGATCAAAGCAGGTAAATAATAGGTAATTGGTGACCCGGTTCATCTTATCAACAAGACTACGTCCGGGGGCATCCAAGCCAGGTATGTGTTTATGATATATTTGCCTAGAGTCTAGAATGTTCAACCTTTTTACAAGTGTGGCCGTATAGGCCTATTTATACTAATATTCCCGCCTCTAGGGTGGGAATTTACACAAGGAAATATGCCCTGAAAGGGGCTTCAATCCCGCAAGCCGCCGGGTCAGAGGTCACCACCTTTAATGCGTGCCAATCGTGGGGCGGAATTCGGGGGCGGATCTCGTGGCTTGATAGGTGTTTCCTTTGACTATCAAGATATTCGACTCTGATTGTTGTAAGTCGCTTCCGGCCTGAGAATGCCTTGAGCGTAAGTCACCTCGCGACCTGCAAAGCTCTTTGATGTGGTCGGCTTATGACCTATAGATGTCTTGGACGGGAGTCGCCTCGCGAGCTACAGTTTCTGTGACTTGGGTGTGGCGTTCTTAACCCCGATGGCCATTTGTTGGTTATCCGCATTAACGGATAGTCGGTGGGCGACCTGCCACTCATATGACTGACTTAAGGGTCAGATTTATCTATGCTACAACAGTCGCCAGAGCATCTGCCTCGGCCCACTTTGTGAAGTAATCCATGGCGACTGGGGCATACTTGACCGATCCTGGGGCCGTTGGGAGTGGCCCAATGATATTTATGCCCCACTTTGCAAAGGGCCAAAGACTCAGGATGCTGGTGAGTTCTTCTGGAGCGACCTTAATCGATGGTGCATAAATCTGGCATCTGTGGCACTTGCGAGCGAAGATGATGGCATCCGCTCTTAAAGTCGGCCAAAAATAACCTTGCCTTGTGGTTTTGTGAGCTAATGATTGCCCCCCAGTGTGGTTTCCGCACACACCTTCGTGTATCTCCCTTAGGATAGCTTGCCCCTGTTCTGGTGTGATGCATCGGAGAAGTGGTGTGCTGAAGCCTCGTTTGTATAACATGTCATTGATCATGGTGTACCGTGCAGCTCCTAATTGCAATTACCGAGCGTGAATCCTATCTTCTAGCAGGATGCCACTCCTTAAATAATCGAAGATGGGTGTCATCCAGCTCTCTGTTGGGGTGTCTAGGGTCGCAACCACTATATTGATAGTGGAGGGCTGGAAGAGCTTTGTGATGGTGACATCCTTCATCTCTGTTGGCCCCTCTTAAGTCGCTAGTCGTGCCAGAGCATCGGCTCGCGAGTTCAGATCCCTCGGAATTAGTTTGATGTGGATTTGTTTGAACTTCTGACATAGTATCTTGACGATCTCTTGATAAGCCGCCATTCTATCATTTCGGGCTCCATATTCCCCTGAGACCTAGCAAGCCACGAGTTGAGAATCCGTGTGTACCTAAAGCCTTTTGACACCCATTATTGTTGACATTTCCAGGCCGCTGATGAGTGCCTCATACTCGGCCTTGTTATTTGTCGTTGGGAAGTCGAAAGTGATAGCATTTTGAAATGAAGTGCCCTCTGGACTTATCAGGACTACTCATGTGCCTGACTTGTGGGAGGTCGCTGAGCCATCCACGAACAACTTCCAAGGTGGGCCGGTTGAACTGCTGGCCTCAGAGGAGAAAGTCATTTCGACCATGAAGTCGGCCAATGCTTGAGCTTTAATCGCAGGTTGAGGCACATACATTACCCCATATTGTCCGACCTCGATAGCCCACTTGAGGCATCGACCTGTCGTGTCTTGTCGGTGGAGTACATTCCTTAGAGAAAATGCAGTGACGACCTCCACTTGGTGGTCGAAAAAGTACGGTCTCAATTTCCTCACACTCATGACTAATGCGTACGCCAGTTTCTCCAAAAGTGGATAGCGTTGTTCGGTCTCATTCAATGTTTGGCTGACGAAGTAGATAGGGAGATGAATCTGACCTTCTGCCCAAAAGAGTACTGCGCTTAGTGCGGTTTCCAAAGCTGCCAAATATAAGAATAGCTTCTCCCCCGGGATAGGCTTGGATAGAATGCTTACGTCTGCCAGATAAGCTTTGATTTTTTCGAAAGCTTCCTGACTTTCTGGTGTCCACTCGAACTTTGACTTCTTTCGAATTATGTCGAACATGGGTTTTCCTTTATCCCCCATTTGGGCGATGAACCTATTCAGGGCGGCTAGGCAACCTATAAGTTTCTGAACCTCCTTCATATTTCGAGGGGCTCCCATATCCAGAATCGTCTGGACCTTTGCTGGATTCCCCTCTATTCCCCATTTGCTGACCAAATGCCCCAGGAACTTTCCCGACTCTACCCCAAAATTACACTTTTTGGGATTGAGTCTCATGTTGAACTTCCTTAGGATGTCAAAAGCTTGAGCAAGGTGGGTGAGGTGATCCTCCTTTTTTTAGGCTCTTGACGACTATGTCGTCTACATAAACTTCCATTGACTTGCCAATTTGATCAGCAAACATGTGATTAACCAACCTTTGATACGTTGCCCCCGCGTTCTTCAGGCCAAATGGCATTCTTTTCCAGCAGTAGAGGTTCTTCTCCATCAGGAATGAAGTGTGTTGCCGATCTGGTTCATGCATTGCTATCTGATGGTAACCCACGAAGGCGTCCATGAATGACATCATTTCGTGACCCGCCGTGTTGTCTATCAGGTGGTCGATGTGCGGCATGGGGAAGAAATCATTTGGGCAAGCCTTGTTGAGGTCGGTAAAATCAATGCAAAGCCGCCAGGTTCCGTTTGACTTTTTCACCAACACTGCATTGGCAACCTATTGCGGTTGGTCGGCCTACATAATTAGGTCATTATCCAGCAGCTTTTTCACCTCTTCGGCAAGTGCCACATATTTTTTCGGGCTGAATTTTTTTGCCTTTTTTGGGCTATTGGCCTTCGAGTCAGATCGATGTGTAACCGGTGGCATGCGGCTTCTAGGTCGATACCAATCATGTCCTTGTATGACCATGCAAAAACATCCAAGTTCTTCTTGAGAAAGTCGACGACTTCCCCCTTCAGGTCGTTTGGTATCTTGGAGATTATGATGACTTCTAGATTAGGTCGAGCTAGGTCTACTTTAACTTTCTCGAGTTCTTCCCCTGGACTGCTCTTGGACCATCTTGTCAGGGATCATCGATCTCAACCTCAAGTATAAACTCTTCAGGCTCCGGCCCGATTCTTGGATCGAGGTCGTCGCGGCTCCTCTTCTTATTTTTCTTTTCATTTGTCAATTTGTTACATTGTGTTTTGCTATCTATCACCAGTATATGATTGCTAGTTTTAAGTACTGAATTAAAACGAGATGAAGAGTAAAGCAAACAACCCCTTGCATCCACCTGGTCGCCCTTAATAGTGCCGACCAGCCCACTCTTAGTGGGGAATTTTACACAAAAATAATAGGTAGAGGACGCAGCCTCAAACTCGTGCTCAAACAGCCTCCCGAGAAACCCATTGTAGGTACTCGGAAGGTCGATTACAAGAAAATCTAAAAGCCTAATGTTCCTAACCTTATCATCTAGGGTAGACACTAGCTCGACGGATAGACGGATCATGCCAAGCGGCTTCACGGTCGCATTCCCAAAGCCTTTCTCGGTGTGGTCGCACGGGGTGATGTATGCATCATAGTCCCCGAGCTGGTCTAAGGTCTTCTTGAAGAGGATTTTATAGAAATCTCCTCCGTCGACCAATAGTAGGCATACAGTTGTCCCCATGAAGTTGGCCTTAATCACCAAGGGATCGATGTTTGGGTAGCCAATTCCAGCTTTGTCTATTTCACCAAATTCGATCTTGTTGGTTTCTTCGGCCAAAGTGAGAAGCGGTAGCACCATCTTTTGGGCATTCTCTATTGCCCTGACCTCGGCCTTCATGCGTTGTTTCGATGAGGAGGTCGAAGAAAGACCTCCCACCGTCCCAAGTGGAGAGATTGTATGTATGACGCGACCTCCCACGCCCTCGAGCATGGGTGGAACTGGTCGATCGCCTTGATCGGCCCTCGGGTCGGGGTTTCCTAGGGCTTGTTCCCCTTGTCTGGGGTGATAACCCTTCTGACGACACCTCGGATTCTGGTTGTTATTCTCTCGAGGATGTTTGACAAACTCATCCAGACGACCACCCTCGTACAGCTTCCAGAACTGCTTCAGAAGGTCTCTACACTCACTGGTGTAGTGACCTTTTTGTGCATGATATTGGCAGAACTTGTTAGGGTTCTACTTGCTCTTATCTTTGATGGGACAAGGCGGATGAAGCATTTCTCATCTCTAAATCTGGGCGTAGACATGACCAGGTGTCATGCCTAGAGCCTCCATTAGCTTCACCGGAATGGATTCCTCAAATGGTTTGAAGCTGTCAGGTGTCTTGTATTAGCCCCCGGTTTTCTTGGAGCTTTTCTTCGGCTCCACGACTTCCTTTGTCTTGGAAATCAGGATTCTAATAGCTCCATTGTGTGAATGAGGTCACTAGCCCACCTTCAGAAGTCGGTGTAGCTAATCGGGTATTCGGTGGTCATGCGTCGCCATAACTTGGTCCCTTTTCTGAGGCCTCGACACCATCGCGGGCGTCAGTATCGTGTCTGGCAGTCTTGCTTTGATTGATCGCCATTGCATAATGAATTGGGAGAAAGTGGGTTTTCTAAGAACACTTACGAATCAGTAGAAATAGTTTCCCACAGACGGCGCCAATTATTGTAGTTGGATATAATTTTGGCCAACAAAATAATAATTATACTTTGATTTAGTGTTTTAGGCAATCAAAACATGTAAAAAGATAAGAAAGTGATGACCCGGTTCGTCTTATGAACAAGACTACGTCCAGGGGCGTCCAAGCCAGGTATTTGTGTGTAATATAAGTGCCTAAGAGTCTAAGTTTTTCAACCTTTTTACAAGTGTGGCCGCATAGGCCTATTTATACTATGATTCCCGCCTCTTGGGCGGGAATTTACACAGGAAATATGCCCTAAAAGGGGCTTCAATCTCGAGGCCGCCGATTTCACCTCGCCGGGTCAGAGGTCGCCATCTTTAATGTGCGTCAATCACAAGGCGGACTTCGGGGGCGGATCTCGTGGCTTGTCGTGTGTTTCCTATGACTATTGAGGGATGCGACTCCGAATGATGTAAGTCACCTCCGACCTGAGAAGGTCTTGGGTGCAAGTCACCTCGCGACTTGCAGAGTTTTTGATGTGAGTTGCCTCGCGACTTGCAGAGTTTTTGATGGGAGTAGCCTCGTGACCTGCCGTCTTTGAGACTTGGGTACAGTGTACCTAAACCTGGTGGATTATTGAATTATGTGACCATGCATTGGTAGGCCGCATTAAATGGTGGCTGGCGGGCGGTTTGCCGCTTATGTGACCACTCCGGAGGTCGGTTTTATCCATGTTACAACAATATCAAATTTGGCCAGTAGATTAATTTTCGATATGATAATAATGTTGAGTTGTCCTTTCCCAAGGAATAAAATATATTAATTAATTAAAGCATTCATTAGCTTAAATTAATTAATGAACATTAAATATGTTGTGACATGGATAAATTCGACTACCGGTAAGTCGCCCACATAACAGGTCACCCGCTGATTACCGGTTGAAGCGACCTGGTGATAAGATCCCCCGAATTTAAGTTCGAAAGTAACGACCCGTAGAGGCCACTTAGAGCAAAAGGCTCTGCAGGCCGGAGGACGTGAAAGTCGCATATTCCTGCAATCAAGGGAAATTCCCGGTAAGCCGCAAGATCCGCCCCCGAAGTCCGCCCCATAATTGGTGTGCACTAAATGCAGCGACCTCTGACCCAGCGAGGTAAAATTCTCGGCCAGCGAGATTGAAGATACATTTATTGCATATTCCTTATGTAAATTCCCGCCCGTGAGGCGGGAATCCTTGTATAAATAGACCACCATGGCCACACTAGAAAGTGGTTGGAAAAACATTAGCATTCTAGGCAGATATAATCTTAATACATTCCTGCCTTGGACGCCCCCAGACGTAGTCTTATTCATAGACGAACTGGGTCACCAACTCTTGTGTTATTTACTTGCTTTGATAGCTTAAACTCCAAACTCATCACACTATTGTTGTTTGTTGGTCAGAATCTCAAATCGGGCACAACAATTGGTGCCGTCTGTGGGAAATTTCTATTGACTATTTAACATTCTTAGAAAACTCACTACCCTTTCATTTTATCAAGCAATGGCGATCAACCAGAACGACGCAAATCGACACGAGATTGACGCCCGTGATGGTGTCGAAGCTTCCCAAAGCTCCCAGCGCACTCGTCAGGTGGCCCCGGCGGCCACTCCTGATTGGTAGAACCTCATCCAGACACCGGAGGATGCAAAGGCCATTATGGTCGTCCTCAACAAGAAGCGCCTCACCTTCGATTGCCCGGAGGAGCAATTTCTGGTCAAAAGGACTACTCACGACGCCGGGGCCTCCAAAGGTAAGGGCTCCTTGATTGGGGGACTATCGGAAAGCCAACTGGCCTATCCAGTGGTCAGGCACATGAACGCTCAGAACTATCGGGTCCCCCAGGTTGAAAAACCCACGGTTTCGAACAACGTGTTCAGCCGCCTCGGAGACCTAGGGGTTCAGAAAGCTCCGGCAGGTGTCAAAGATAAGGCTCGCTCGGCCAAAAAAAAAAAAAAAATAAGTGGAACGCGACCCACGATATCTGGCTGAACTTCCACCACGATGAGGGAGAGGCCGAGAGATCCTCAATCGTTCCATCATGGCGATGGAATTGATGGAGACGCCTTCAAAACCAACGATCCTCGTGATGTTCAAGTCACCATGCGTTGAACCGCCCAAGAAAAAATCCGGCCGGTGATGGAATTGATGGAGAATCGGAATGGGCCGATGGGGAGAGACACTAACCTCGTCGTTCCAGATTCTCTGCTCGGTACCATGGTGACCCTGGTGCCCACCCAGAGAAAAAAAAGCACGGCGGCGCCATTTCTTGGCAATGGCTCCCCGACCTGCGACCAGGCAGCGCCTCATGAACACCCAACGAGGCGAAAATGAGTCAGATCAGGTGGATGCAAGAGGTTGTTTGGTTTATTCTTCGTCTCATTTCAATTCAGCATTAATATCTAGCAAACAAATACTTGTAATAGATAGTGAAATACAATATAATGAATTGAACACTAAAAAGACAAACAAGAAGAGAAGCCGCAAAGACCTCGATCCGAGAATGGGTCCCGAACCTGAAGAGTTTCTGCTCGAGGCCGAAATTGACAATCCCCGTCAAGATGGTCCCAGAACCATCCCGGTAGAAGAACTTGGGAAAATCAAAGTGGATCCAACTCGGCCAGATCTGGAGGTCATTATTAGCTCCAAGATACCTGGCGACCTCAGGGGGGAAGTCATCAATTTTCTCAAAAAGAACCTGGACGTGTTCGCATGGTCGCACAAGAATATGGTCGGCATCGATCTAGAAATCGCATGTCACCGATTACATATCAACCCAACTCGAAGGCCGATAGCTCAAAAAAAGCGAAAATTTGGCCCCGAGAAATATGAAGCGCTGGCGGTGGAGGTGAAAAGTTGTTGGACAACGACCTGGTCACTCAAGCCAACCAGCCACAATGGGTTGCCAATGTTGGTCTAAGTAAAAAAGTCAAACGACACTTGGCGACTCTGTATTGATTTCACCGACCTCAATGAGGCTTGCCCAAAAGACTTCTTTCCCATGCCACACATCGACCATTTGATAGACAACACAGCTGGTCACGAGATAATGTCATTTATGGATGCCTTCGCGGGCTATCACCAGACATGGGCCAGATCGGCAGCATACCTCATTCTTGACAGAGGAAAACCTCTACTGCTGGAAAAGAATGCCTTTTGGTTTAAAGAATGCAGGGGCAACCTATCAGAGGCTTGTTAACCATATGTTCGAGGATCAAATTGGTAAATCCGTTGAAGTCTACGTGGATGACATAGTCATCAAAATCTTGAAAAATGAGGATCACCTCGCCCACCTTGCACAAACTTTTGAGATCCTGAGGAAATTCAACAAGAGGCTCAACCCCAAAAAATGCAATTTTGGGGTAGAGTCAGGAAAGTTCCTAGGGCAATTAGTCAGCAAGCGGGGGATAGAGGTAAATCCAGCAAAAGTCAAGGCTATCCTGGACATGGGAGCCCCAAGAAACGTAAAAGAGGTTCAAAAACTTACCGGTTGCCTGGCGGCTCTTAACAGATTTATCTCAAGAATGGGGGATTGTTTGACACAATTCGGAAGAAGGCAAATTCGAATGGTCTCCAGAAAGACAGAAGGCTTTCGACAAAATTAAAGCTTATTTGGCCGACGTGAACGTCCTATCAAAGCCCATTCCAGGAGAAAAATTATTCTTATATATAGTTGCTTCCGAAACCGTGTTAAGTGCAGTACTCATCCTAGTAGAAGGTCAGATTCACTTACCGATATACTTCGTCAGCCAGACGTTAAGTGAAACTGAGCAACGATACCCACTTCTAGAAAAGGCGCATCTTTAGCCATTAGTCTTCGGGGAAGTTAAGACTGTATTTCTTCTACCACCAGGTTGAAGTTCTCACCTCCTTACCACTAAGGAATGTACTACACCGACCTGATACAACAGGTCGATGTCTCAAGTGGTCTATTGAAGTCGGGCAATACGGGGTAACATACACACCTTGCCCAGCTATCAAAGCACAAGTGTTGTGATTTCATTGTCGAACTGAACTTTCCATCAGAGGCAGGCAGCTTGTTCCGTCCACCGTGGCAACTATTTGTAGACGTCTCAGCGACCTCCCACAAATCCGGTGTGTGGATAGTCCTAATCAGTCTTGAGGGCATTTCTTTTCAGAATGACATATCTTTCGACTTCCCAGCGACAAATAACGAGGCGAATACGAGGCACTCATTAGCGGCCTGTAAATGTCTACATCAATGGGCATCAAGAGACTTCAGGTACACACGGACTCTCAACTCGTGGCTAATCAAGTCTCGGGGGAGTATGAAGCTAAAGATGATAGAATGGCCACCTACCAAGAAATTGTGAAGGAACTATGTCAAAACTAATCCCACGGGATCTGGATTCGTGAGCCGACGCCTTAGCACGACTAGCACTTCAGAGGGGCCAGCTGAGATGAAGAATGTCACCGTCACAAGACTCTCCCACCCCTCCACGACACACTGGTCACATCCCTAGACAACCCATCAATGGAAACCTAGATGACACCCATCACTGAATATTTGAAGAGTGGTACTTTGCCACTAGGTAGGGTACAAGCTCGGCAACTGTAGTTGAGAGCCGCGAGATATACCTTCATCAATGATGACTTATATAAACGAGGCTTTAGTACACCACTTCTCAGATGTATCACACCAGAACAGGGGCAAGCCATCCTGAGGGAGATACACGAAGGCGTGTGCGGAAACCACGCTGGGGGACAATCATTGGCTCACAAAGTTACAAGACAAGGCTATTTTTGGCCAACTTTAAGGGTAGACGCCATCACTTCGCCCGAAAATGTCACAAATGCCAGATTTTTGCACCATCGATTAAAGTCGCTCCAGAAGAACTTACCAGCATCCTCAGTCCTGGCCTATTCCAAAGTGGGGGATAGATATCATTGGGCCACTCCCAACGGCTCTAGACTCGGTCAAGTTTGCCCTAGTCGATGTTGATTACTTCACAAAATGGGCCGAGGCAGAGGCTCTGGCAACCATAGACCAAGATCACGTCATCAGATTCATATGGCGAAACATCATCTGCAGATTTGGCCTATCCCAGGCCATCATATCTAATAATGGGAAGCAGTTTGATGGACTCAAAATCGACACATTTTTCCGAAAGTGGAAGATCACTAAGCTCTTCTCCACTCCATACCACCCCCAATCAAATGGACAGGTCGAGGTTGTTAACAAGATTATCAAGCATACCTTGAAGACTAAGATTGAGGGAGGAAAAGGAAAATGGGCCAGCGAGCTGCCAGATGTCTTATGGTCATACAGAACAACTTGTCAAAATTCAACGGGGGAGACTCCTTACTCCCAAGCTTTTGGAACCGAGGCAGTCTTACCTTCAGAGGTCGATTTCCCAAACCTTTGAACATCGCAAGTCGTGATAGACCATAACGACGAGGCTCTGGCCAGGAATCTAGACCTACTTGAGGAAAAGCGACTAGAAGCCAATATGAGAAATGTGAGATACAAACAGCAATCGAAGAAGTACTACAATTCTAAAGTGCAACTTCGACAATTCAAAGAAGGGGACTTAGTGCTAAAGAAAGTACTTGGCGTTCCAAAAGGGACTTTTGGCCCGAATTGGGAAGGCCCATTCAAGGTATCAAGAATCCTACTTAATGGAGCATACGAGCTCGAAAGTCCAGACGGTACAAGGGCTCAATACCCATGGAATGCGGCTCACCTAAAGAAGTATTATCAATAGGTTCGAAGTCACATCATTGTAATAATTCGTCCGTCAGCAATAATGTTATTTTTCTTTTCAAAATTCATGTGTTTAAACCGAGGGAGGTCGCATAAGTAAAACATCGACCTCCCGAAGTACGACTTTCGACATATTGGCGACGAGATCATCACCCTAAGCGGTGCGATCCTCCCCCGACTTTGTAAGATGACTAAGCAAAGATCAAAATTAGGTCGCAATGACAATAAGACGATAAGAACAAATGCAAATTATAAAGTCGCATAAGGAAATCAAGTCGGCACAATAAAGGAAGGAAAAAGAAACAATTTCATTAATGGTAAAAAGGCCCGAAGACCAGTACATGAGAGCCCGAAGGCCGATTACATCAAGCTGCCTAAAGCCAACATAAAGTAAAAAATTACAAGTCCCTACGTCCTACCAACTGATTGTAAATACTCGGCTTTCCTGCGACTTCCATATCAATCCCAACTTAACAAGTGATGACTTGATTACAGACCACTAGTCTTACACTATCAGCTGACGGCTACTGCTCGACTTTCCTGCGACTTTGAAGGTTACCAGCCCCTCAAACTCAACAGCAACACCAACATCATCATCAAGACCATCATCTCCATTTGTTGATCAAAAGTATTGTTGGGGATGAGGTTCATGTTGCTTAATAACACTGAGCATGGCTTCATATGTCGTTCTTGTCTCCTTGGTCTTGGGCTGGTAAACACCTCCTTCAAAGGCCGGGAATGACCTCCTCGATGGGGTCCGCACCCGACCCCCCTCCGACCTCTAGCTGAGACCTAGATTCCCCAGTCTGCGTCTCCAAGACCACCTCGGAGTTATCACCGGGTTACGTCGCATTAGGATCGGGGGTGGAAAGCACAATCCGGCTCTGATTAGGGAAGAAGGACATGTCGATGCCAAATCCTTCCAAATATTTGATATCCAGCAAAACGTCAGAGTCGATAGGACTGTCACGGACATAAGAGGCCAGGTTCGCAGCCGCATCGGTGAGGTTGCCAGCTGGGTTTGACCTGCGGAAGGCTCGGATGGCCTTTGCAAATGCCATGATGTAAGCATAGTTGATATTAAGCTCCTCGACCCGCTTGAACTGAGCATCCTTGGCGGCCAGCTCCTGCTCGACTTCCGCAACCTTGGAGGCTAATTCCCCCTCAACCCAAGCAATAGCCGCCCGGGAGTTGTCCATCTCCGCCTCGAGCCGATCCTCTGTGGCCTTCAGCTGACCTTCAAGCTCGGAGGCCCTCTGAGTCAGTTGAGAGTTGGAGAGCTCCAATTTCTTTTACAGCTCACAGGTGGCGAGCAAGGATTTGGCTTGCTCGCCAACCGTCTGACGAGCATTCTCCAGGCTCCTGAGTTCACCCTCCGACTAGCTGCACGCCCTCTCCAGATAGAGGGTCGTCTTCTAGGAGTGGACCATGGCCGCATACAGGTTGCCCGTGACTTTCTGGCGATGGGCATTGGCATGATCCTCCTTCGTCCAGCACCGGGGCATGTTCTTAAGGGCCCTGGTCAGGTAATTTGGCCAGTCGTCGGGGAGCCCCTCCAGAGAGACCCCATTCGACCTCAAAAAGCTCAACACCTCGGGGATGAACTTGGTCGGCGCGAGATCCGGGCTGCACGTAAAATTTAGGTCATCAAAAAATAGTGATGGGAGAATCGAGAAAATCTAAATTTTAAAGAACTTACTCCTTCACCAAGTCCTCGTCCCAACCCATCCATGAATCATCCTCTGGATGGCGATCTCCAGTAGGGATAGACATCGGTTCGAGGCTGCACGGGAGGGAAACCTCCCCAGTCCCCAGTTTATTTTAGACCGGTGGGCACCGGTCTCCTCCCTTGCCCTCTTAGGAGGTCGCTCGGTGGTTAGCGGAGCGGACTCCGAAGTTTTCTTCTTCCCCTTATCGGCGGTGGAAGGGCCGATATGAGTTGGCATCGCGGGAGGAGTGCTCATATCTGACACTCACCTCAGCAAACCCAACACTCATTTCTTCGGGGAGGCCATCACGGAAGCTGATGGTTTGCGTCAGTAAATCGGGAAATTAGGAACTGCCACAAAACAAGAAACTTGTAAGTCTCAAACCTCAAGTCGCAATCAACAAAGCATAGGTAAAAGGACCTTACAAGGAATTTTAAGATGGCGGGGGTATGTGTACAATCCGGCTTTAAGTCGATCCAGCTCGGAATTCAGAACATTGACATCTTGCCAGCTAGGAGGGGTGTCTCGGACCAAGTTGAACGCCTCGGTGAAATCCTAGTTCAACTCGGTAGGTTTGTGGATGAACACTGCAAAATAAAAGGAGAATTAGATCAGTACACTTCAACTTTAAGAATAAAAGGCTTACCATTTTCAACTCGGATCGCATAATCTTTCGGAACGCGAATGGTTAATGTACTCGTAGGATCTACGGACTTCCACGCCCCTCCAACGAACCACCACCTCTGATGCCATCCATCAACCATATTGGGGATCCCACTCACGAGTTCCTTGCCCTTGCAAAGTTGCACAGAGTTATAACCGTTGGCCTGAGCAACGGGATGCATCACATATGACACCTCACCCGGGTTAGGCAATCGGTACAATCTGGCCTGCCCCAACACGGTCATGGTGGAGATAATATAACTCCAACCATTCGGGGTGATCTGGGTAAGGCTCTAATTCCAAGCCGCGAGCAGATGTGAGATAGTCGGGTGCAATGGAAATCGGATCCCAGCCTCCATGGTGTGTTCGTTCACCGCTATCATCCCGGGAGGCGGCTGGTCGGCACTCTCTTCATATGTCGCACTATAAAAATGTACATCCTTGGGCACTTTGTATGGGCGACGAAGCGAGCGCACGCATCGCTCAGGTCGCTTGTAAGGGCCTCGGGCTGTGTAGACATCGTAGTCAAAGACTTGTTCATAAGCACCATAATCATGAACCGGGGCAGATGGCCCCACAACCCCCCCCATCCCCCCGTCTCCGGCAAGACGGTGTGAAGAGGACTAACAACAATCGGGGGGAGGTGAGTAATGTCACCCAATCCCTCGAAAAAAGCTTCATCAGGCTCAACACCATTGCCATCGTCCTCCCGATTATCACCGGGAGCGCCAGTCGGAGGTACCGGAATTTTAGAAGTTTCACCCGCAAGGCCGGCGGTGGAAGACGATCCATGGCGGCGGCGGCGTTGAGATAGGAATACTTCATCCTCGGAGGAGGACGACAATTTCATCAGTTGAGAGGCGACGGGAGTCGTAGGAGGGTTGGTAGCCATCGGAAAGAATGAGAAGAAACAAAGAAAATTTACCTAAGTTGATTCTCTAACAACTCTCGAAAAAATTCTGCAGAAAACTCAGAACGCTCGAAGATTGGAAGATGGAAAAGGGTTTTGAAGACATAAACCCTCATCTATATATATATATATATATATATATATATATATATATATATAGGAGAAGGAAGGGGTCAAAGTGCAATTAAGCATAATTTTGGGCCCGTCCCGACAATAAGCGTGCGGGAGATGCGCGTGGTCTTCACCGCGGTCTCCTATTGGATCAACTCGTGATGCCCCGCGTCATCATTTCTGTAACGCGGTCATTTCAATCAGCAAAATTGAGGGCATTCTAACATGCTGATTTACCTGTTCGAGGTGACTTTTCGCCTACTCGAGGATGATGACACACCCAGAACAAGTCCCTAGGTCGAAAGGCCGCTAGTCGGGGGCATGGAAATCAAGTCAGGGCCCCGATGCGAAGCCCGTAACCGACTTGAGGGGAAATTGTTGTGACATGGATAAATCCGACTACCGGTAAGTTGCCCACATGACAGGTTGCCCGCCGATTACCGGTTGAAGCGACCTGGTGATAAGATCCCCAAAATTTAAGGTCGCGAGTAACGACCCGAAGAGGCGACTTAGAGCAAAAGGCTCCGCAAGCCGGAGGTCGTGAAAGTCGCATATTCCTGCATTCAAGGAATCCGAAGAAGTCGCAAGATCCCCCGAAGTTAAGCCCGCAATCGTAGCGACTAAATCACGGTGACCTCGA
Source organism: Stenogyne calaminthoides (assembly GCA_037126765.1). Taxonomy (NCBI): domain Eukaryota; kingdom Viridiplantae; phylum Streptophyta; class Magnoliopsida; order Lamiales; family Lamiaceae; genus Stenogyne; species Stenogyne calaminthoides. The sequence goes on along the minus strand of JBBCBC010000008.1, from coordinate 33,210,753 downwards.
CCCGTGAGGTGGAATTCTCGGCCAGTGGGATTGAAGCTACATTTATTGCATATTCCTTATGTAAATTCCCGTCTGTGAGGCGGGAATCCTTGTATAAATAGGCCACTATGGCCACACTAGAAAGAGGTTGGAAAAATATTAGCATTCTAGGCAGATATAATCTTAAAACATTCCTGGCTTGGACGTCCCCAAACATAGTCTTTTTCATAGACGAACTGGGTCACCAACTCTTGTGTTATTTACTTGCTTTGATCGCTTAAAATCCAAACTCATCACACTATTGTTGTTTGTTGGCCGGAATCTCAAACCGGGCACAATAGATGGTGCAATACTGTATTAATTCTATAGTTGAATGAATTAATATTAATGGGCTAGAATAATATTGTGACTCAATTTTGATTTCTAAGTCCATTGGATGTACAATTCTAATTCTCCTAAAGGCTCCTTGAGTAGCCGAATAAAAGTCCATTAACTAAGGTGTTTAAAAGATAAGGATTAATTATGTTGCAAAATATTGAAGAGAGAAAATATATGAAAAAGATAAATATGGAAAGAAGATATATGGAAAGAAGATGCATATAAATATATTTGAAGAATATCTCTTGGAGAATAAAAAAATTTCATATCTTCCATAATTCCATAAAATTTTCGCCCTCTCTCCTCTTATAAATAGAAAATCAGCCCCAATTTAATACACAAGACAGTGTTTTTCGAAAAACACAGTGCAACAAGAGACATAAATTAATTCTTCCTTAAGAGGTTAAATAGTTTGTTTGATTTCCACCAGAATGACGAGCTAGGTCTTTTTTTTTTCTTTTTTAGACTGCTAGGTCTTAGAAAACACTCAAGAGGGCAATTGGGTTGAAGCAGTTACTCTTCAAAATACTCAAGAAGGCAATTGGGTTGAAGCAGTTACTCTTCTCAAAGGCGTCTCTCCAATTCGAAGGTAAATCACAGAAAAAAATATTTTTCTAGGACAATAATTTTGGGGGTTGTATTTTAAGGACCATAATTCTACCGAGCTAAAATAATTTTATTTTGGTTACATGTGAATATAACACAAAAAATATGAACGGTCTATAATACCCTTGAAGAGAGAGAGAAAAAACGCTCTCTTCTCTCTCCTAGGATTTCATTCACACGTTTTCGGACCTGGTGGATTACTTGCGCTCGAAGAATAGTCCATTGTTGGATGGACCTTCGTTGCCGAACCAACTGAACCTGGACGGTAGTCAAAACATGCAGGCGCCAACTTATCTTGCGCTGCAATCCAATTCGAACGCTCAACCGACAAATACAATTCATGATGCGGCGCCGACAATCATGTATTGGATGGTGATACATCTACAATTCATAAATTGAATTTGGTGGGGGCTTAGTCAATTATGACGGAAGGATTCCCTTACTCCGCTGACATCAATGGACACACAGCAGCCTGCTGCTGGTTTGTTTCTTACAGATCTTGAAAGAGGACATGCTTCTGAGGCCCTTTGTGGTACGGCGACAGAGTCACGAGCGAGGAAATTGATGATTCGATTAACCCAGTCAAGAAAGGTAAAAAATTTATGTCTCTATCGATGAAAACCTGTACAACTCTATTGTTTTTGAGTTGGGGATACATTGATTGGTAGAATGGTGTGCAAGAAAGGTGACACTCCATTATCTCAATTTGCCTTGGAGAAAAAACTTGAGAGCATAGGGGAGGTTGAGGGTCCATTCACAATCGTTCCATTGGGTAGGGGCTACTTTAACATCAAATTCAGGAAGTTAGGGAATCGTGATACGATTTTTAGGCATCCCTCTTGGACTGTGAACCCAGGTACGCTTCAGTTGCAACGTTGGATACCTGATTTTAATCCTAATAGGTTCACGACGTCGATCATTCAGATTTGGGTGAGATTCTGTGAGCTTCCAATGGAGTACTGGCAACCTAAGGCTTTGTGGGTCATGGCCTCAGTTTTGGGGACTCCGATCATGATTGATGAGAGGACTTTGAACAAGTCTATGGGTCATTTTGCTCGAGTGCTAGTGGAAATTGATCTTTCTCAGGACAGAGATGAGCGAATTTTGGTGGAGAGACCGGGGCACCGTTCCTTTGCAGTGGTTTGATATGAAAGTCTGCCTAAATTTTGCAAGTCTTGTGGAATTGTAGGTCATCTGACTGAATCATGCAGAGGGGGAAAAGTAGCATGAGAAGGAGGCTCCTACTCCGAAAAAGATTTGGATTGTAAAAAAAAAGGGAACAATAGGTACCGAATAATGTGGAGATTGATTCGGGATGGAAGGAAGTGGGAAAAAGGAAGACTACTAGTCACGCCAAGACAGTGCCGATGGAGTTGGTTCCAAGGGCACCAGCAGGAACCTCCAACCAATTTGATATTCTTGGTACGAAGGATGAGAGTTTCGAAACCTCATCAAGATTGGAATTAGGGATAAGCACCCTGAATGAGCCCAGTAAGGAAATTCCGACTAATTCTAGTCCATCTAGATGGTCGGAAGATTTCACTAATGACCCCCTCCACGAAGAGGAAACTGATTTACACGGTTATATGGCTTACGAGTCGGGAGGCAACGAATCAGAGAGCAAAAGGAGATCTCCAAAAGATCCCATAAACAAAATGATAATGACCAAACAGAAGTAGGCTCGAAAGGAAGAATACATCATAAGAGAGACTTACAACACGAAACAAAAGTCCAAGAAGATAGAAGAAGCAAAGCGGAAGATCTCTATGGGTCTCCATTGGATTACCACAGGCAAATACGTTATAAATAATGATATATCTCATGCTGCAGAGATGGACTTAGTAACATAGAACATCGACACATTTACAATCGATTTTGAGTCTTCGAACTCCTATAAATACTAGATAGACGGATTTCTTGTACATTTTTAGATAGGCCTATTTGGTAGTTGAGATACAGCCATGCTTTGGCTGCTTTGGTCACTCGGTCACTTTCGGGTCAGTGACACGTTTATTTTTTGCCACTTTTGGACCCAATTCTCTCTTTGTCACATTTCTTTTTCTTTTGATTTTTATACTATGACCTTATTCAAACCTATAAAATTATTGTCCTTAAAACACAGCCTCCTCTAAGTTACTGTCCTTAAAAAACATTATTCCCATAAATACGTTATTCCTTGTTTTGCATGTTTAGGGATTTATGTGTTTTACCTATTATTCAATACATGAATTATTTTGTTTAATTGTTTAAATTAAATAATTATATTTATGATAATTCGTATTTAAATTACGTCCCGAATAGATTCATGGCAACGTTTATTTGTTAAAACTGAAGTTGTTTCTAAATAAAGGATCGTGTATACATTTCTGGAAAAAAAAAAGAGTTAGCTTTATTTAATAAATTATAAGGGATTTCATGCCATTTTCCAACTATAAAGAGATTTCACGCAATATTTTTAAATATAAGGGGGTTCCATGTAATTAACCCCAAAAGAATATTATCAAAATAAATAACGAAATTTCTTAGTAATGACTTAAAGACATTAATCATAAGTTGCATAAAAGTAAACAACATATTAAAAATACAAAATGATATAATCAACCATCCGTAGAGAACATCTCTCTTGTTTTGAAGGTTGACTTCTATTCATCTTCGAGCCTCATTCCGAATTTAAGTATAGTCACTCCACAAATCAATTTTGGAATCAATTTTGAAGCCACAAAGTTGATCAAGAAAATCATCAAGACGAGGAACAGAAGTGTGTTACTCCCTCTATCCCACACACTCATTTGGATGTTTACTGTAAATACAGTATTTAATGTATAAATTGTTTATGAGGCACACTTGCATGAGACCTTCACGATGAAACAGGACATAAATTGAGCATTGACGTTTAACACTTTGGGAGGGGTGAGTGTGATTTGTGCTTGGTTGTACCAAAGGCTCATGCATGAGATGCATGAGACCATCTCATATGACTTTTTGACATTGTTTATTAGTATTTGAAGTGATAAAGTGTTGAGGGTATTTTAAATAAATTTACTTTATTAAAAAAGTAGATTCATCTTTATTAGAGGGTTAATTTAAAACCTCCAAACCTGCTAACTAATGTTGCAAACAAGTACAAAAACCTGACACAAGAAGAAAAGTGTAACAATCCATAAACTTGTTCAAAAAATTCTGAGAAATATGCACAGTATTGTTTTCCCTCCTAAACCAGCAAACAGATCAAATTTCTCTTCTATTACAGCAAATTTCACAAACTTCCCTCCTGTTACAACTCAATTCAAACATAATTAAACCAAGTTTCAATCATATTACAGAAAATGGGTACAATTATAGCCACATTTAATTCCCACAGAAAGTGTTTTCCCACCTAAAGCATCAATTTAAAACTTCCAACTTTAAGCACAAGAAATACTCCACATAAACACTTCACTTTTCTACAACAAGAAGTAAATATTATTAGTTCAAAATGTCTTAAAAAATATATATATATTTAAGTTTTAAAGACAAGAATACACTTGTACAATTCCTACTACAAGAGTGTGTTGATGGTGTACCTAAGTCTGGAAAAATGAAGGAGGTTGCTCAACTATTTGGGGTCCATTGGAAGATAGTCCGAAACAACTGGATTACTGCAAAGAACAAATTGATGAAGGTAAACCAATTCTATTAAAATCAAGGGTCTACAACAAGGGACCTTACAAAAGGTTTGGAGGTTAGTAAAAGTGTAAAACTATAGTTGGTAGATGAATTAAGCAAGGCCTAGTCAAATCACATGCAAATGTCATTAAGCCCCTTCTTACAAACATAAATGACTTGGGGTGGTTTAGGTCAATTATGTAAGAGAAAAAGAAAGGAAACAATGATGTTGATCTAGTTCAAAATGTTGCTCAATCATTTGAAGAACTAACAACCATTACTCTTAATTAAGTATTTCTTAGTTTGCAAGGATGTTGCATAGAGATATTGAATATGAAATGAAAGAACAATTACTAGGAACCATACATGTGCAAAGACGCACTGAACAATGAAGGAATTATCTCTGAATGTCTTGAAGTAGATGAGAATTTAGTAAGGTAATGCATAGATTATTTAATGTAGCATCAAAATCAAGTCGACAGCACATATGAAGTAGTCAGTCCAATGAGGGATTTTGAATTTTAGGAAAGGTATAGTGCACTAGTAATCACTACACAATTTTTTGTACATTTTCGTTCCAACTATGTAGTAGTTGATGAATATCTTTAATGCATAAATATAGAAGTAGAAAAAACTTCTAAAGGTGTGTATTATTTAAGCAATAAACATGGTTATTGTAATAATTTTGGAGTGAGTGAATTTCTAGTATCATTTGACCCATTTTATTGCATATAGGTTCCAATTATTATATACATTACTAAGAGGTTCAATTTTCTATTGTTGTTACTTAAATACCCTTAGTTTAGACCTTTAGGTTGTGTTCAAAATTTGTTTTCCCAACACACCTTTTTGTCCTTAATCACCGGTTCCCCCATTTTGCAACAAGAGAGAGAATACTCAATTTAGAGAGAGTCTGATTTTTGAAATGTAAACCAGTTTCTTCTACCTTCTTCGTCGATTTCTTCCACCTTCTTCGTCGATTTTAGAGAGAGAAATTGTAGGGGCCACGATTCCGGCATGCATATATGTTCAAAAAAATTACATATCCTCATCGAAATCCTGAAGAAATTTACATATTTTTGTCTTCTTCAGCATGCATATATGCATCCGTACATGCACATATACATCTATACATGCACATATGCACGAAATACGTGCACATATGCATATAAATTTAAAAAAAAAATCAGAAACTTTACAGATCCATCTTCATCTTCTTCCACCATCTTCAAATCTGCATCTTCATATTCTTCCACCATCTTCAAATTTGCATCAAATCTTTAAATCTATCTTCTTCCACCATCTTCAAATCTGCATCAAATCTTCAAATCCATCCTCTTCCATCATCTTCATCTTCATAAAAAATCTGAAAATAAAAACCCAGAAAAAATCTGCAGATCCATCTTCATCTTCTTCCCAGAAAATTCAAATTCCCAAAACATAATTTTAAAAAATCAAAACCCACACAAATAGGCTCTGCACTTTTCCACAAGATAGACCACATATCCACAAAATAGAAAATCATTCTTCGTCCCTCACGCAAAAAATTATTCTTCGTTCCTCATGCAAAAAATCGACCCAACAAGACTTAACCCAACTCGACGCTACCCAAAATCAGTGTGAAAATCGCAAAAAATTGAACAAAATAAGAATAGCCCCGGTCGTCGTCGCCGACCTCACCCAATTTCGCAAGAACAAACACCGAAATGTCTCAGTCGGAGGTCGCGGCACTGAGTTTGTGTTTTTATGACGGTAGCTATGTCGTCTCAGTCGGAGGGCGGAGCTGGAGGCCGCGGGGCGGGGGTTGGGGGCTGGAGGCCGCAGGGCGGAGCTGGAGGCAGCTACGTCGTCTCAGTCGGAGGGCGGAGCTGGAGGCCGCGAAGCGGAGCTGGAGGCCAGTTCAGCGAGGATGGTGGTGGAGGATGCGATGGTGGCGACGTGTAGGTCCAGTCGGTGGCGGCCGCAGCGTTCAGGTGATAGCTGCGGTGGTGGCGGCCTCGGCGTTCAAGTGGTAGAGGAAGGGATGAAGAAGGCGGAGAAAGTGGGAGAGAGATGTGGGTTTGCAGATTTTGGGTGGGAAGAGAGAGAGAGTAATGGGCGTGAGTTTTTGAGAGAGAAGAGAAATAGATGCTTAGGGCTTTGAGGGTATTAATGTCTTCTTACACACATTTTGAACCTATTAGTAATGTAAAAAAGTCTTGGAACCTTATTGCAATAAGAGTGCCAAATTGGAACCTTATTGTCATTATCTCATAATTTTGGTTTGTATTTTGACTTTCAACATGAAATGAATTGGTTTTGGATATATATATATATATAAGTGTTATAAGTCTATAAATCATCAAATATGACCAATAAACAAAAGATTACTCACATAAATTAACCAAAACTAGTTTATACATCATCAAAATGACCAAAAAACTGAAGATTACTAACAAAAATCAAACAATTTTAGTTTATACATCACTAAATATGACAAAAAAATTGAATAATTTACACATAGTTCAATCAATTACATCTTATACAACTTCAAATATGACCAATAAATAGAAGATTACTCACATAAACTAACCAAAACCAGCCTATACATCATTAAAATGACCAAAAAGCGGTAGATTACTGACATAAATCAAACAATTTCAGCCTATACATCACTAAATATGAACAAAAACTAAAGAATTTACACATAGTTCAATCAATTCCATCCTATACAACTTCAAATATGACCAAAAACAGAAAACCACTCACATGAATTAAACAAAAACCAGCCTATACATTACCAAATAAGTCTAAAAAAAGAAGATTACTCACATAAATCAAACAAATCCAGCCAATACACCACCAAATATAAGCTCACAGACCATACAACACCATAATTAGGACTCATATAAAGTGTTTTTTCATGCACATTACCTTCAGATTGTAATTACATCATTGAGTTTTGATTAAGCCTCCTAATCTAGGAAATTCTTCCTAGAGGTGGCATTAATAGAGATTATGGACCTAGTTTTGCAACAACACCAACAAATTACAGAAGATTACTCACATAAATCCATGAATTACAGCCAGTACACCACTAAATATGAGCTCACAAGCATACACCACGATCATTAGGCCTCATCTTAAGTGTTTTTTGCATGCAAATTACCCTTAGATTATAATTGCATCATTGGGTTAGTTCTAAGCCTCCTAATCTAAAAAAATCATCCTAGAGATGACATTAATAGAGGTTTAGGATCAATTTTTGCAATAATACCAACAGATACTCATATAAATCCATCATTACAGATCCAGATTATCCATCAAGTAAAGCCTCTGTTTATAAATTCATTACATTTCCCTCATATTACAACCAATACATCAAATTTCCCTCCTAAAACAATAAACACTTGCACATTACCCTCGTATTATAATTAAATTATTGTGTTTTGTATTAAGCCTCCTAACTAGGAAATTTGTGATCCTAAAGGTAACATTAATACATGTTTAGGGCCTATTTTTGTAGCAACCGAAGATTCAAACAAAAATTCATCACATTACCCTATTTATAAATTCATCTCATTACCCAAACAATTCCAACAACACATCAATACCATCAATATATCACCAAATATGAGCTCATAGATCTAATATGTACATGAATCTAAAATGGATTAGAATAACCTGTATATATGAAACTTAATTGAGGGTATAATGGTCACAAGCATATCCACATGCCACCTTCTGGTAGAGTTGCCCAAAGGAACCGGAACCGGCGGTTCGAACCGGAATCGGAACTGGATAAACCGGAACCGGAACCGGAACCGGATAAACCGGAACCGTGAAGAACCGGAACCGAAACCGTGTGTACGGTTCGGTTCGTTCATTCAAGATATCTGAAACTATAACCGCCCGGTTCCGCAGTTGAACGGTGATTCGCGATTTCAACCGAACCGCCGTGAAACCATAATATGACCGATTAGAATCGGCGGTTCCATGGTTCGAACCGTGAACCGCCGAGTTTCGCCTCTTGTTGGACGAATATGACCGTTGGAACCGCCCGAACCGGGCGGTTCGAACCGTGAACCGCCGGGTTCCGGTTTTTTTTTTTTTTTTTTTTAATCAATGGTTGAGATTGAGTCAAATGTTACCGTTTTTTGATCCAATGGTCGAGATTTAAATGAAAGTTACCGTTTTTTTTTTTTTTTTTTTTTTTTTTTCTCAAACTCTATAAATACCCCTCATTTGTATTCATTTTCTTGCACCAACTTGATCCAAATTGATCAATTCTTCTTCATCTCTCTAATTCTCTTGTTCTAAGTTCTAACTTTATAAATTATAAGCTTCATTAAAGTTCATAATTCATACTTCATATATTATCTATATTGATATATTTTATACATTATAGTATATAGTTTATATTATTATTATATACACTTTACTTTACTTTATTTTTTATATTACATAAAATAAAATGTCAAGAAGAGGAGAATCATCATCTTCTAGAGGAGGAAAAGGAAAGAGTCCGATGACTTCCAATTTTCCTCCACCTCCTCCTCCTACTGAACAATTCAATATTCCATGGAGTGTGGAGGAAATAGAAGCGAGTCTTGGTCCCGGTTATGCGGATGCCACTTTTTCAAATGAAGAATTTCAACAACCTCGTGGTGGTACTAAAGAAAGTACTCATGGTCATGGTCCTCATGGTCATGGAAACGAAGAAAATGTGGAGGAGGAGGAGGAGAAGGCCATTCCACCTCAAGGCGGAGAAAGAAAATGTAGAGTTCTTGCATCCGAAATATTCACCATTCACTTAAAAAAAGTGGCAACTGATGAGGTAAATATATTTAAAGTTCATTGTAACTATTGCACTAGGGTTTATCATTTTGTGAAAGGTGGTGGATATGGAACATTTAAAAAACACTTGTTGGTAAAACATAAAGAAGTATTGGGAATGACTACATCTCAAACGCAACTACGTGGATTCACGGCGTCTTCTGAAGGTGGTGAAGTAAGTAATCCTACTAGTTTATTTAGATATAATGTTAAAGTTGCTAGAAGAGAATTAGCTAAACTTATTTGTTCTAAACATCTTCCTTTTCGTTTTGCAAATGATCTTCGTTTTTGAAAAAATGGGTTACTACGACTTATAATCATTCGTTAAAAAAAATTTCACGATCTTCTATTACTCGTGAAATTGATAAAATGGCTAAAGAAATAAGAGATGAAATGACTATCATGTTTTCTAGATTAACTCAAAAAATTTCTATATGTTAGGATATTTGGAGTGATCATTTTCAAGAGCATAATTATATGGGCATTACTTGTCATTGGATTGATGATACGTGGACAATTCAAAAACGTTTAATTGCATATAGAGAGTTTGATATTGAGCATACGGCCGCAAATATTGCTCTAAAAATTCGTACGGTTTTGCAAGAGTACAACATTCTTACAAAAATATTTTCAATTTCATTTGATAATGCAAGTGCTAATACGGCTAGTTTAGATGAACTTATTGCAATTTGTCAACCATCAATTGGTGGTAGATTTTTTCATGTAAGATGTTTTTGTCATATTTTAAATTTGTGTGTTCAAGATGGTTTATCTTCTTTAAAAACGCATGTTGCTCCTATTAAACATGCACTTGGTTATTTGGTTAGACATCAAAAAGTTTTAAAAAGATGGAAAAGTTTTTGTGTAGTTAATAAACTTACTCCTAAAAAGTTTTCACTTGATGTTGCTACTAGATGAAACTCAACTTATAAAATGTTAAGTGCATCTTATGAGTATAGAAATGCATTATGTAATTTTTTTGCACAAGAACAATGTGGTATTACTTTATTTCCTAGTCAATGGGATTCATGTGCTACTTTATGTGAGATGTTGTAAGTTTTTAATGAAGCTACTACACAATTATATCCGCACGTATTATCCTACTTTCTATTCTTGTTTTAGATCAATGTGTTAGAGTTGCAATTACTCTAGATTGTAGTGATCCAAATGAAATATTATATAATCTTTATTAGTTCAATGAAAGTCAAATGGATGAAATATTTTTTATATATTCCGATGTGTTTATAATTGCTAAAAAAATACTTGATCCTAGAGTAAGAATAGATGGAGTGCAAGAATTAATTTCTATATATTATGATGCTTTATTTCCTATTACGGATGATAACACCCCCTTCTCCTATTGTGGTTGTCCAAAAATCTAAACAAGTTCTTATGGATGTTTTTAGAGAATATAAAATTCAATTTGGACCTACTAGTGGTGATTCTACTAGTGTTAGGTGGTGCTACTAGTACTACTAGTAGTGGGCGTGGTGGTACTCAATCCCTTGGTCGTGGTCTTTTTGGTAAATTTTTCGTTTAGATAATTTTTCTAAAGAACAATATCAACAACGTGCAACGGCACAATCAAATGTTTTCTTAGAAATTGAAAATTTTCTAAATACACTTTCTTTTTAGTATCAACCGGGAGAATTAGAAAATTTTGATATTTTAAAGTGGTGGTCGAGGAGATTAGATGCTTATCCGGTATTGAGTATGATTGCAAAAGAGGTATATGCATGTCCCGTCTCAACCGTAAGTCCGTCGAGCGAGCATTTAGCTTGGGTGGAAATATCTTGAATGAAAGGCGTTCAAGATTGACAGTTGAGCACTTGAAAAACCAATGTTTACTTGATGATTGGGTGAAAGCCGAAGATCGAACACAAAATGAAGCTCTTAGCGCGGATTCTAGCGAAGATAGTGTGATCGACGACACAACCGAAACCAAAAGTGAAGCTTAAATCTTCTTAAGATTTAAGTCTTGAGGTAAGAAACAAGGTAAGAGAACTACGTGGGCTTTGATTCTAATCGGATACGTAGGCAACATAATTTTAAGTTTCTAACTTAGAATTTTCTAAGTTTAAAATTTAAAATTATGTCCAAGCCCATTTTTTTTTTTTTATCCTCTTTTCATTATTTGTAATTTTTTAATTGTAATTATAAGTTGTACACTTGTATTTGTAGCATTAGCAATTTAGTTACTTGTAAGTTGTAACTTTTAAGTTGTAAATTGTAAATTGTAATTTTGTAATGTATTAAATTATTGTTTAATGTTTAAATTGTAAATTACTTGTAAATATGTTTATATTTAGCATTAAGTTGTAATTTACCACATTAGCAATTTAGCATGTTTATTGTTTAAATTGTAAATTACTTGTAAATTGTAACTTTTAAGTTGTAAGTTGTAAATTTTTTGAGTTGTTTGTTATTTGTTTGTAATTTTGTATGTTTAATAACATAAGATTTTGATTCATCTTCTTTAAATTTACTTCAATTTATTTTTTTTATTTGTATTTTGATAAAATTAAAAAAAAAAAACGGTTCGAACCGTGGAACTGAGTTGGGCTGGGAGGCGAACCGAACCGGAACCCGGGAACCGAACCGTGTAACAATTTTTGCCGGTTCGGTTCCGGTTCCACCTTTTTGGAACCGGAAACCGCCGGTTCGAAACCGGAATCGGCGGTTTGAACCGGATGGGGAAGTCTACCTTCTGGATTCATCTAACCAGAAAACCTTATCAAAGAAGGGTGTGTTGGGAGAACCCCCCAAGCAATCGTTCGAACTATTGTTGAACAGAGGGATGTTGGGGGACCACCGTCACGAATTCTGGTGGCCACTCATCAGAAAATAAAGGGATAATGGGAGAACCCGATGCCACCGAATCGAAGCCGCATGCATCAAGGGAGAGAAAATTTTGAACCACCATATCGGTAAAATTTGGTGTCCTCTCATCAAAAACCAAATTGAACTCGCATGCATTAGGGGAGAGAGAATTTTGTACCACCATATCATTAAAATTCGGTGTGCCCTCATCGAAAAACAAATTAGACTTCAACAGCGTCCAATTCGAACCTGGCACCACCCTCTTGCTCTCGTTCTTCCTCTGACCCCATAAATCGGACATGTTTTGCTTGGAATTGAACGCCCCTATCTGCTCCCCCACCAATCTTCAACAGCGTCCACTTCGACGTCTTGAAAGTCGACAATGCATGGTGATTCCGACAAACAAGGTGGGAAATCGTCCATGGGAGACTGTGATTTTGGAGAAGGGAAATGGGGTTTTTCAGAAGAAGTGTTGGATCGGATAATTTCTTACTCCAAAATCTGAAATATCAACTTTGAAGTTAAAGGTTTCTATGATTATTTATTCAAGACAAAAATTCATATGGGATGATTTTATACATGAAACGAGGTACAACCTAGCACAAATCGACACCCACTTTTCTCAAAATATTGAGACGTCAATGCCAAAATTATAATCCGTCTCACCATAAAACCGACTCACACAAGTGTGCCTCTTTCTTAAAAGCCTTTGGCCACAAGATGTGTTGTCATTTGAACATCATTTCTATTACCATGAAATAGACTAAAATCGAACTCATCATTTGTAGAACCATCCTCTGGACCATCAACATATGCCCTTTTTTTTCTATCACCAGCCATTGAAAATCAAAGCTCCGATTATGAAGTTCAAGCATCATATAGAGTGAAATTTGTGTCACTCTTTAGCAGCTGACAAAGAAAGTCAATGACCAATCCCTGGATAGCATGATCAGGAAATGGGCGAAGGTTCAATTATGACAAAAAGTCGTATAAGACGGTCTCATGAATGAGACGGGATACAACTTAGCACAAATTACACCCACTCCTTCCAAAGTGTTAAAGAGTCAATGTTCAATTTATGCTCCGTCACACCGTGAGACCATCTCATTCAAGCGTGCCTCTTCAATTATATAGCATGAAGAACTAACCTGCTTTCATATCATAAAAGGAGAAATTTTATTATCATTGACGTACTAAAACCAATACTAATAGCACCGAGCTATTCATAAAAACATAAAATAATATGATTCAACTACAGCAGATGTTACACAAGATAGAGCAGAAGCATTTAGATTGACTCTAGGACTGTTTTCACTTTCTAGAAAATAGTGCAAAAGGTGTGACCAAGTTTCTGTAAATAGCCCTCTGAATCATTAAGATATAAATGAGATGATGGGAGAGGAGTAACTACTATAGTAAGAGTTAGCCACTAGTTTAATTGTACATTGTACATGTACGCAACTAATATTATTCAGTGAAAACTAATATTAACCCACTAATACACCTGATGCATACACTTGTCTTGTAGGAAACATTCAAAACTTACCTAAAAACAGGGTAATAAAGAACAAAATAATCTCTTAACTAGATTAAATTCCATCAGCAGCTACTAGTAAATATACGTTCTCAAAACAAGAGCAAAATTTATCCAAAAGACCAAAAACGAATATTCCACTCATATCATGCCCTAATAAACCATCGACATAATAGGATAAGTAATTTGATAAAGAGACTAAAATTATTCCATCAAATTGTAATCTCTTCTTCTATTCAAAGAATGAGTCTTATGTGCATCCAAATGTACTGTGCACTCATAGTGCATTTTAAAACAATGTAATTTGTTATACTGAAAGATATAACTTGTTTGCACTGAAGGGCGCAACTATTTTTTCCATATTAATAGTTGCACGGTTCAGTGCAAACAAGTTACATTGTTCTAAAATGCACTATGAGCGCACGGTAGACCTGAATGCATACAAGACTAAGTCATTATCAAATATATATTCTGATCTTTTAATATGAAAAATAAACTTGAGTTATGATGAGTGAGTAATACATGCATAAACTAATGATACCACATATCTCAATTGTCACAGATTCAAAAAATGATATGCTGAGGAGCAAAAAACAAAGCCATTAATGATCACCAATCTTAAGTTGTCAAACTTAATCAATACTACATAATGTTATATTAACCATCAGCATACACAAGATTCCATTAGAAACAAAGAGTCAGAGAAATCTAATATAGAAAAGTAGTTAATCAAATTAAAACAACCGGGTTAAAGGCTCTTCCTCCATAGCACAAAAGGTTGAACATGTACCCACTCCAAGACTGTCCAAAATTTTACCACCTAAAATCAAATACCAAAATCAATAGAGGCAATTTTTATATAAATACTACGGACAATATGCAAAATGCTCTTTTTCCCTTAGCACACTTTTTGTCTCTTTGACTAAATGAGTATCTATTGTGCCTCTTTATGACATTTTTACCCTTGAATAGAGTGGTCACGCGATTGTGCAACCCATGCGCGACCACTCTATTCAAGGGTAAAAATGTCATAAAGGGTACAATAGATACTCATTTAGTCAAAGGGGCAAACAAGAGATTGAACTATGAAACAATGGTAAAAAAGAGTTTGTCCCCGAACACTAAACAAAAGAACCAACTATAAGAATAATTCTTTATTGATAGATTTAAAAAGAAGATATGAGACAAATAACCGAAGCATTTAGCAAAAATTCTTCCTTCTTATTTGCAACCAATTGTTATAGCAATCAATAAAATGGAACAAATAAATAAGGTACAGAAAGAATTAATACAAGTTCTATTTGGGAGTTACCTAGTTTTTTGACATCATACAAAGCTTCCCCAATGCATGAATTAACATTTTCTTCACCTGACAAGGTCAACAAATTCCAGATGTCAGGAGAAAACAATCAAGAACACAGTATCAAAATTTTAGTTAGCAAACATAATAGTTCAAACATTAAATAAAATTATAGAATATAAACAAACCTAACTTATAGATTAATTCTATTACTGCAAACAGACGAGATAAAGGAAAGTAATCCAAGGTATTGAATTAATTTGATAGTAGAATAGCATACTTGAAGGGTCTTCCTTTTCGTTTTTTTCTATTCCCCTTACTGTTCGGCTTTCTGGATTTGCTTTGCATTTTGGTCCCGTTTCTTTTGTCTTTTGGCTTGGAAGTACCTGTTTACTCTCTTTTGATCAGTTGCAATATTTATTTACCAGTCCCAGAAAATAAACAAAAATACAAAAAGACAAGTAACCAAATAGTATAGAGCAGACCAAGAACACTTCCTTCATGCCAGGGACAAACACAATTGAAATTAAAATACAAAGCAATAAATAGGTAAATAATAATGATTACAAGTTTGATTTGCTTGTCGACCGGGATTCTTGACATCATTCACAGCCTCCCTCATTGCATGAATTAGCATTTTCTTCACCTGAAAGACAAACGAATTTCAGATTTCATTTGAAGAAAATTTAACTTCAATTCAAACAAGACACTCTTACCAAGACATTCTTTACAAATTTGTCCAGTGACAAAATCAACAAGGAATTAAAACATTAAAAATTTGCAAAAGTAAAATTGAATCAAACCTCTAGCTTGTCTTCCTTGGCCCTATGGTTGAGGGGAAGCACGCGAAATTCTTTAGTCAGTTGGAAGCACGAGGGAATATTTTCAGGCGACACAAAATCAAGAGCAACTTTAATACATGACTGCACAAGATAGAACATGTCAAAGATTTAAATATGCATAAAACAACAAAAAGTGCAGATAAAAAGAAGCAACTAATATTTTAAGAAAGTAAAGAGCTAAAGTTAATGATTTTTATCCAAGACTAAAACAAAGAACTAAAAATTGGAGTCTTACTATTTGATGAAATTACTCTTGACAGTTCAACAATTTTCTTCCTTATGTGTTGGTTTAAACTGGTTATAGGGAGATGAGATGGGCCATCTGATATAGAGATAAGAGGGAGTAAATCTAGGTGAAAAGGAGATCGAGATTTTGGTTAGTGATTAAAAACCAGTATATTCTGTTAGAATTCTTCCATTATATTACACAGGAGTAGGCTAAAAAACAGGTATGTGAAATAATCTACAAGACAATGTGTACTTATTTGCACACTAGGTTATAAAAATTCAAGAGCTAGTCTTGCAAAGAAGGAAGAATACAAACATCAAATTTATTAGGGCAAATTTGACAGCTTCTATTTTAAACTTAAATGAGCAGACTAGATAACGAGCAAAACCAGAAGCAAGACGAGGGCGAATAGACAAGTGCCCATCAACTTTTCCCGCAACTAATATTGCTCAATGAAAAATACTAATATTGTTCATTGAAAACAACTAATACCATTTAAAAATGCAATTGAGTTGCACAGTGCACCTAGTGCATACAAGACTTGGTCACGAGTATCATTTTGAGCTCATACTAAAGCTACCGTACCTTTAAGTTTCGAACTTGATGAGGGCAACCGGCTGGTATGAAGACAGCATCTCCTAGTCTCTGTACAAACGTCCATGGTTCAATTCCTATCCAACATATAACAAAACATAATAAAGAAAGTGATTAGTAAAGAGGGAAAGAATGAATGTAAGAAAGAAAAAAAGAAAAAAGAAGAAAGACCGAACCATATTCCTCCTTGAGTCTTCTTTTGTGCTCGAAAGTCAAGTAAATAGTTTGGTCATGAATTGGATGAATGACCTGAAAGTAAAAGATAATCACATAACAGGTTAGTACAGTTTATAACATCCAAAAAAACCAGTAGAATTGATTGAAGTGGTTCTACATACAGAAAACTAAGCAAGAAAGCACTATTGTGACAATTAACTTATTAATATGAAGAGCACAACTTTGCTAAAGTAGAACAAATCCACTAGAATTGGTTTCAATTTGTTTCTTCATCCAAATGAATTATGGATCTTGCATAAGCAGCTGTAATGGAAATTCTTCAGAGCAGAATATTTGATACTTAGAGAGAAAAAAGACCCAAAGGAAAAAGTGGAAAAGCGAATATTATGAGCAGTTTATAAAATTGTATTCAAATTTAAATTATCAGTAACGTATCACAGAACCCCAAATGTACAGGAAACCCTAATTAAGAAGTACTCTAGTTAAGCAATAAATATTTGTAAAGTCGCAACAATAGTAATCTGTCACATCATAATAATTTCAACTTTTAAAATTTTGAACATCAACAGAACTTGCTACATGACAGACCTATACAAATAGATGTATATCAGAACTGTGGAACTTTCACGAAAGCACATTATTTAGAATTCAACCTGCGCTGTCACAAATAGAATATAATTTCCAGTTTCTTGAAAAAGATGGAATTCAAGAAATTAAATTACCTCCGGAAGCAGATTACAGTGAATATGCCTGAATTCATTAAAGTGGCTTTTGAGATATTCCTCCAGTTTAGGAACATCTTGTTGTCTAAAGATGTCCCAAAGAGCTCCACTCTCAGCATCATTACAACTATTGTAACCAATATCCTCTTTTCCTCCACAAACTTGTTTCTCATTATTTTGGTCAAGATCCAAGTCAACTCCAGGAATCTCAATTCGGTCTTGGAGAGCATGCCTCTCTTTCAACATTGGAATCTTCTCTAGATTCTTACTTTTCTCCTCTGAAAGTTTAACTGCCTCCACATGTGTCAAGACATTTACCTAATGATATTGAAAACAGAATAAGCAAAAATGTAGACAAAATCTGGTGCGATATGAATCAGGTGAAAATTTTGTCAAACATCAAATATATAATTTAATGATGCACTTCCCAGAACCAATTAAAATTATTTAGGAACATAAATCGAGTCCATATCATCTGGCGTGCTATTATTGTAATCTCCAATAATACAGGGCATTCTGACATCTTGTTCGTATATTTTAAATCCGAAACATAACAAAGATTCAAAAAACATAAAGATTGACTAAATAAAAATCAAATCAAGTAGGCAAAGTGGAGAACATCCAAAACCTAAAATATGATTGAAATCTAAAAGTAAATGCTACTAAAAATTAAATCCAGAGCATATACCGCATCAGACATATCGCAATGAAGCTTTGTAACAGAATCTCCACGCCCTAGCTCTTCATCATACCCATAAGCAATATAGGTTTTTGGCCCCATATCAGGTTTTAAAGACTTCTCGGGAAGCTTAACTGCAAGGTTTAAGTATCCACTCCCAGGATGTGTGTACTCTTTAAAAGGTAAGCAGCTGATGAACTCAGCATTATGGCGAGGCAATTTCATACCGAATAAAGTAGAAGGGGGCCAGTCTTTCAATTTCAGTATTTCAGGCCACCCTTCTTTGTCAAATTGACCCTCGGAGTACCCCTTAAAAAACTGGTGGACATTCACATCAATCTGTACCAAGAAGAAAGGACAAGATAAGTTGCAGGATCAGATATCAATAAAGCATACGCATATTAAACTCCATGGGTTTAAAGGAGTGGTAACCCTGTGAGTAACAACTCACATTAAAATTGTAGATAAATTTTCTGGTGGAAAAAAAAATAGGATGCTAAAAATGAAACAACCAAAACAAAGGAAGGTATGTTTTGTAACACTTGGGTGCACCATGCAACTGCACAACTAATACTTTAAAATGAAAACAACCAATACTATTCAGTGGAAACCGCCAAGACTATACCAACTAATACCTTTTAGTAAAACTAATACCATTTAAGAATACACTTGCGTTGCAGAGTGCAACTTGTGCATAGAAGCATTTGTCATAAAAAGGTACACTGTGTTCAACCTTAGTTTACAAATTAAAATAATGATTCAAAAATTCAACTTGCAAGAAAAGACATAAACAGACCTCACACCAGTCCAGGCAATTTACTGCAGTCACTTCTAGAAGTTTCTCATGTTCAAGGTTTTTGATCTGTCGAAAGGCTCTCCACATAACCATAGGATCCCAGCTCAATCCAAGGGTAGTTTCGAGCACATTAGTAACAATTACCGGTTCACCCTTGGACCAATGATGTTGAAAATGTTTGAGGTCCTCATGCTTAATATCTACAGCTGATGGACAGTATAAAGCATTATCAACATAATCTTCTCTGTAGGCTGCTTTAACCGACTTTTGACCCATTGTATCATCACAAGAACAGCGTTCCTCAAAACAACACACAACCTCATATCTATCAACAATTTCTTTTGCTTCGAGAAGCAATTCTGAGACATGTTTATCCGGTAACAAGAACTTCAATTCTAAAACTGCTTTACCACAACCACCCTTATCTTTTGGTGGGCATGGAATGGAACCATCTTCCTTTGCTTTCCATTCAGATGGAGAAACATTATCCTCTGAGTTATTTGGATCTTTTTTATTACCAATGATTTTTGTATCTTTTTCACCACCATGCAGATATTTAGACCCAAAGTCGACATATTGGAAAGGTGTTCCATTTTTACCTCCCTGCAGGCAATCATCCCTTAGTTCTTGGCAACAAACAAGACAGAGATCAAAGGAACACATAGGACAGCTTCTGTGATAATCAGCAATAGAGGTTCGACAGTTGTCACTGCATCATAATGGAAATACTGAGCTCATTTTAAATCATACTAAGGGTGTGTTTGCAAACACAAGTGGAGGCTTAGAATCACTTCTTTTAAAAAAAAAAGATGAGTGATTCAGCCCTTTTAGTTGTTTTTGCAAACATACTCTAAATTATAACATGAATGCAAATACTCATCAAATCCTACCAATAAATACGCTCGTCCCCATCACAAATTCCTTCCTCGATTTCAAGGTCCGGAACTGATACTCCTGCCAAAGCTCAATGAGATGTTCTAAGATATACATAAACTAATATTTAAACCACTCCAAAAATGCAATTAATATTAATTCATATAGCAATAAAATTTCAGCATTGCATAGCAAAGTTATGTACAAATATTCACTAGTGTTTTGGAACAGCATCAGATACACATTGTCCATAAAAGTCAACACATGATACAACATACTTCAGGAAGAAGACAATTTAACTCCACAAACCTTGAACATTTCTTAAAAACATGTTGGGAAATGGAAATGGAAATGGGATGAAAAGGAAAACCTTGAATCTTAGCCTCCAGTTCCTTCTCCATCATTTGTTCTGTGTTAATCTGTTCAAGAAATGGAACAAGAACTTTTATTATGTATTTTGCGTACTCGATCTTTTGAACTTCATTAATTTGGACTTTCGACTTCTCCTCAATCTGCTCCCGATCCTACACGCATACAGTGCATTTAATGCATGAGAAAACTAATAAAAAATATTGAATCAGACAAAGCACACAGTAAGTTTAGAGAAAACGAACCTTAACCATAACTTCCATGCGCAAACATGCTTTGCAATTGCAGTTCAGTCTACAAACAGGACAAGCCTCTGCAAAAGCTTCAAATGGCATCTTAGGGTACCTACCATAACAAACATAGGCAAATAAGAATTCCAGAATGAATGTATGAAACTTGTAGCAAATTTGTGTGGTAAAACTAGAAAGATATATACTTCAGGTGACCATCTCTGTGTCTTCCATAAAATTTCACACATAAAGAAAAAGAAAACAAAAAAATATATATTTCCAACTCTCAAGTCCTAAAATCATGTTCTGTCCTGTAATAAAAATTAAGCATCGGTAACCAAATGCAAAGAACAATAATCAAATTATAGCGTTAGGATTTATAATACTTCCAGTGTGATACCAAATACATGGTCTTATAAGACTAGCATACCATGTCTCCATGCAGGGCTCACAGTATCGCTTCGTCTTACATTTAGCGCACCGGACGACCGACCCTTTATCATTTCTCTGACACTGGTGGCACATTGTCGATTCCAGGAATCCCTATAAAAATCAGAACACAATACACATACAATGAATGCGGACAATAACTTGAAAGAGCATTCTTAAACACACAAATTACAACTAAAACAAGTCAAATTATGACATTTCATATTCTGCTTACATTCTCATCCTTAGTAAACACTCTAGATCTGGGTGCTAAACTTTGTGGTTGCTTTTTTCCTCTAGATGGACGATCTTCTCCTTCACCTTCCCCCATGTCTTCACTAAGAGACTTCCACTTCCTTTGCTTATTCTTACCATTTTCACAATTCTCCATAACTGGATTCAGTTTCTGAATATTCTCCTTTGCCTTTCTACTGCTTTTTCTAGTCCTCGAAGTGCTCATTTCTTCATTTTCCTGCTCACCTACATTATTATTGTCCTTTTCCGAATCATTTCCCTCTTCTTTCTCTCCTCCATTATCTTCTCCTTTCTGCTCTTTATTCAACAAATCTTGCAAGTCTACAGTCTCACAATCATCCCTCATCTCTCCATCCACTTCCTTTTTCACCAATCCTTCCTCAAACCCTAGTTTCTTATCTTCACCAACACCATTATTCTCCTCTTTTTTTACCCTAGGCTTCTTCTTTCTCTTTGTTCCCCCATTTGTCTTGCAAAGATCATCATTCTTATTCTTTTCCGAATCATTTCCCTCTTCTTTCTTCACCAATCCTCCCTCAAACCCTAGTTTTTTCTCTTCACCAACGCCATTATTCTCCTCTTTTTTAACCCTAGGCTTCTTCTTTCTCTTTATTCCCCCCTTTTTCCCACTAAAATCATCACTTCCCTCACTTTCTTCGAACAAACTCTCATCATAATTAACCTTCTTCCTGTTCCTCTTCGAAGAAACCCCTATTTCAGCACTACAAACACCAATATCCGTATTTTCCTCTTTTGGTACCTCGATCCCACCATTTATTTCCTCCTTATTTTCTTCATCTTTCAAGATTCCTGCTTCACCACTCTCTTCCTTAACAAACTCCATAGTACACAGAGTCACAGACAATTATTTTCTTGAAAAACAACACAGCACCGTAATCAAGATTTCCCTGCAAAAAGTCCGAGCTCTGTATTTTCCCTCTCAAACTTGTAGCTAAAGAGAGTTCAAAATTGGAAGTTTATCAGGTGCGGACTGCGGAGACAGAAAGTGGACAATTTATAATTAAAAAAACCCAAAAATCTTGAAATGTCCCGCCTTTTTTGTGTTTCAGGGGACGAGTGGAACACGGAAGGGCGGGTTTGTAATCTATGTGCGCTTTTGGGTGTGGATTTCGAAGCAATTAGGGCACTCTGAAGAATAAATAATGCTTTGATTTGATGGAATATAATTCAATCTTGGAATGTTCACCTAATGTATGAATGTAGAAGAGAATTTGGGATTTTATTTTGATCGAAAATTTACTCCATCTTTTCCAAAATTAAGCGCACCCGTTTTTATAGTAAGCCCCCTCAATTTTGCTGCAAAATGAGTAGATCAGTGATGAAACCGTCTCGAGTAATTATTTTTCCAAATTGAGACGTTTTTACTAAGGAAGTGAGATACTCGACCGTTTTAGATAATATATTGTGGATCTAATGTTGAGAGATAATCTTCGAGTTTTGCAGTTTCATAATGTTCCTCGCAAAAGATCCGACGTTGAACTATGGTTGAAGTTGAATCTAAAGGATTGATCGTTGGATAGATCCCTTTGGCAGCCAATCCTTTTGATAGTTAGGTAGTAGCATCTAAATGTGCAAATGTTGTAGCAAGGGCAGGATCGATTAAATCGTTTGCGGGTACATAAACTGATTATATTTATGGTATAATTAAATTTATTTATTTATGTTTAGAAATTGATTTGATATTGTAATATTTAGGATTTATTTACATTTCTTGTTCCATAAGTTCAATTAGTATTATAAGACAGAGTTGAATTGATTAATAAAAAAATTAAAGTTTTATCTCAATATTTTTTTACGGTATTCTTTTATTATATGCTCTCGTTGCCTATATAAGAAGTTATGGACCCAAAGATAGGTCGTTTTGTTACGGCTTGTCGAGGCATCATGGATTCAGTTCTTTCTGAATTTTTAGCACTTCGATTGGCGTTATAAGTTGCTTGTTGCCTGTGTTTTAGGGAAAAGTGATTGTCCTGTTGCTGCATTACCTGTTTTTTTAACTTTATTGGGTTAGACGAGCTCTATATGTTTGTTTTGAGCTTGAGGTGGATGGGGCAAATCTGGATGGGGAAAATTCTGTGAATAGTAATCACTTGTTTGTTTTGGGTTGGATGTAGTAGGAATGGATTGAGTTTTATGTCAAATCAATATTTTTTAGTTATGATGATGTATTATTTTATTATTGTTAGTTAGTGTGATAATGATTGTATGAAAGAAAAGTGTAAGAAAAGTAGGAGAGATAATGAATTGTTGTAAGAAAAGTATGAGAGAGAATGAGTTGGTGTAAGAAAAGTAGTGATGTGATAGTTTTAGGGTATAGATGTATAATAGGGGTGAATGTGTATTTGGATGGAGGATGAGATGTGAAAATTCGAAAAGTGGACGGGACAGGGGGAGGCCCATCCCCCATCCGGACCTCCCCGGCTGAAAACAACCACCACCTTAATATTGTCCCACATGAGCTTGAGTTATTTCTTATTTGTAAAGAATTATTCTTTTATAGAAGAGACACACTTGCATGAGCCGTCTCACGGTGAGACGGAGTATAAATTGGGCATTGACGCTTTAACATTTTAGAAAATATGGGTGTGATTTGTGCTTGATTGTACTCCGTCTCATATATGAGACCGTCTCATATGAATTTTTGTCTTCATTAGAAAGCTTAGTTCACCACTTGACTTTATCTTGTCAATAAGTTTTCAACTTATTCAATGCTATATTTATTTTTCCTGTAAAAATAAAATCACACTGACATAAATATTTAGATGATCATGCATGTATTAGGAAAAGAATTGAAACATGCGTATATTAAAAAAAAAATATACTAACATAACTCGTCAGAAAAAAAAAACAATTGAAAATCTTGGATGATATAAAATCTTATGATATTATGGTGAGACCATGCTGAACGAGTGAAGAAAAGTAATATTAAAGTTTTTAGATGTGTTAGGGAAAAATTATTAAAAGAAGATATCAAACACAAAAATTATTAATATTTAATAAAAAAATAAAATATTTTTTAAACAGAAATAATATTTGCTCACAACAATAATAGAGTTTATATATAAACCTGATTTATAGGAGTGTTACACTCTTAAAAAAAATGAAAAAGTGATCAGTATAGTAAATTGGCATGCCACAAATTGGGGTGACAATTTGTGTTTTTGTATTGTACGATAATAACATGATAAGATAAGATTAAACACAAATACAACATGATAAGACTAAACATGAACACGATATGATAAGAATTCATGTTTACACAAAACGAGTATGAATTTTTTTTCTTTTTTTGTCGACATGATATGACCAGATAAGAAAAATAAATGAATTTAAAAGTAAATTTTATATAATTATATTTGATATAACATGATATGACATGAGAAGACACGATAAAAAGTACAAAATATCTAATAAAATTACAAATACCAATCACATATGCAATCGGAACATTTTTCACAAACCTAACAGATAGACACATACATGATACACCTAAACATTAACCCACAATCTTCTTATCATTTTCGTATCGTGTTATCTTGGCGCGTCCAAAATTGTCACACCTGGCCACAAGTCGACAAGTTAGCTAAGAATCTAGGTTTCATTGATTAAATGTTCTCTGAAAAAATTCAATGAGAAAATTTATATGAAGAAAAAAAAGTGTACCTAAAAAAATTAACCAAATATATGAGAATTTAGGTTTGGGAAGTGTTGGCGCCACGCAAATACATGTCGTTTCTAGTGTGCTGAGCTTATTCAGCGGTCCTACTCCAAGCACTCAATGAAATTGTGTGCAACGTGTGCATGGGCCATGTGGTCGGTCGTGTGTAACTACGTACACACACTTGAACAGAAAAATATGGATGGCTCCGGATGCAGAATTGGTCGACGCCGAGTTACGGGGGTTCCAGGAAGTTCAGCGACGGTCCTAATCACCCCATGAGGCAAACTTGCAGCAGCAATATGGTGTGATACGTTATACCAGGATCTATTCAGGATGAACTCATAAACACAAATTTAAATCACAGATTATTACTAACATGAATTAACCTATGTGAATTCATATAAGAATCACGTCAACAACGTTATGCAAATAATAAGCACGTAAAAGATCCTAGCATGCGGAATATCTAGGAGTTTACGTAAGCGTACCTCTTGGAGTCACAACTTTTGAGAAGAACGGGACAGTATCAAATCAACCCAAAAACATTCTCTAGTATTCCCTTAGCCCTTTGTTTGTTCACCGGTGGGGAGTGCTCACAAACAAATTAAATAAACAGGAAACAAGAAAATATGTTGCACCATTTTTTGTGGATTTTTATTTTTTCCAACACATGGAACTGTGTTGGGGATGAAAAATTCATCCCCTATATTTAATACTAGGGGGGGAACGAAATTTTGGTGTGGAATAAAGATGGGAAAATCTTTTTCTTGATCTCCAAGAAATCTTGAATATATCTCATATACTATTTTCTCCATAAATAAATATTCCACAAAATTTCACCTCCTTATTTTATGGTAAATTTCGAAATAATAAGGAATAGGAATCCAAGATTTGGATCTTCTTGAATTTATGAGGTAATCTTATATTCCAAGAATACATATCTTCCATAATATTTTTTCAAAAAAATCAACAAAATCTTTCATTTCCTCATTAAATCAATTTTTTGAAAATTTCAATACAAGATGCTAAATAGGAGATTTCTTGAATTAATGAGATAATCTTGTATTCCAAGAAAACATATCTTCATTCCATAAAAATTCAAAGAAAATCTTTCTCCTCCTAATCTTGTATTTTTCAAAAATTTCATGGAAAATTAGGCAACAATATTTTTCTTTTATTTTAATCACCTTATTATTATTGGGCTACTATAGGGACCTTTAGGAGAATTAAGATTGGACCTCCAATGGGCTTCTGAATATCAATATTGAGCCACAATATAATTCAGTCAATTAATATTAATTAATACCACTATTAAATTAATATTGCACTATCTATCTTAATCCATATTACGATAATATGGGCTCCCGATTATTATTTCCCGTGTTTAAGATTATTTAATTCATTAATTAATTAAGACATTGAAAAGCTTTATATTAATTAATATCTTTATCCTTGGAGTAAGGATAGCTCAACATTATTATCCATACCGGAAAATTAATTCCACTTGCAAGATTTGGTATGATAAAGGTTCTGAGCCCACCAAGGGGACAAATCATACAAGACTTTCCAAGCACACGATTCTTTGTATTAATTTAGCAATTGTCATGTAATTAATATTATTGCCCAAAATATAAGGTATCAAAGTCGCAATGATTCACTTCCCAACATAAGTCAAAGTAATAATTATTAATCACACACAATCCTTATTAAGTGACTTATATTAAGAAATCAACAACCACTGGTGTCTAACTCTTCATCCCATAAGTCAGTACGGAAGAGTTTATCCTCTCTGTAGGTTCGCTTCAGTTCAACAAATGCACTAGTGTAATCTCTCGGTCAAGACAAATCAATCTGAGTCTTACACATCAGCCTTTACCAATAGATTGTTCAGATCTATTTAAGTTGTGAAACATGCACTTGTTTACAAGGGACTGTTAATGTGATCTTCTGTGATATGGTATCACCACATTAACTACAATGTAACACGTGTTATTTTATGAATAGTTTGCAGTAAATATATATAACATTCATTCATATTTAATGCAACAGTGATAAATAATTTATTTCAGTAAATAAGTGTTTAATACATAGGTTATACAAAGTAAAAACACACTTTCACGTATAACCCCAACAATCTCCCACTTATACTCAAAGTCTGCTTTTAAGTATACTACATCATATCTAATGTATTACTACGTGACATCAAATGTCACCTACACCAACCTAATAACATTTCTCCCACTTGTACTCAAAGCAGATTGGCAACGTATTTGACACTCATTCCTTCCACATGTCTCTCGAATGTACACTGAGGTAGACCCTTTGTGAATGGATCAGCTAGGTTGTCCTCCGATGCGATCTTTGTCACCTCTATATCTCCTCTCTTAACGATTTCTCGTATAAGATAGTATTTCCTTTCAATGTGTTTGCTGGCCTTGTGGGCTCTTGGTTCCCTTGAATTCGCAACTGCTCCGGCATTGTCACAGAACACCGTGATAGTGCTGGGCAAATTCGAAACTACGTCCAAGTCCACTACGAAGTTCTTGAGCCACACCGCTTCTTTCGCTGCTTCACAAGCAGCTACATATTCGGCTTCCATGGTAGAATCTGCGATGCATTTCTGCTTAACGCTTCTCCATGTTACAGCTCCTCCTCCCAGACAAAACACACTACCTGAGGTAGATTTTCTGGAATCTAGGTCCGATTGAAAATCTGAGTCCGTGTATCCCACTAGAAATAAACTGTCTGACTGATAAACTAACATTCTATCCCGAGTTCTCTTCAGATACTTCAGAATATTTTTAACAGCAGTCCAGTTTTAATTTCTTGGGTTACTTTGATATCTTGCTACCATGCCTACGACGTAGCAAATATCCGGCCTCGTACACAGCATTGCATACATAAGATTTCCTACTGCCGACGCATAAGGAATGCCTCTCATGTCATCTATCTCCTTCTGTCTTAGGGCATATATCTTTGGATAGATGGATTCCATGTCTGAAAGGTACAAAACCTTTCTTGGAATCCTGCATATTGAAATGCTTCAAAACTGTATCTATGTATGAAGCTTGCGATAAGCCTATCGTCCTTTTCTTGAGATCTCGAGTGATTTTGATCCCAAGGATGTGCTCGGTTTCCCCTAAGTCCTTCATATCAAACTGTTTTGACAACCATACATTTACGTCTGACAAAACCTTTACATCGTTTTCGATGAGCAGAATATCGTCTACGTATAGTACTAAGAATACCAAGGCAGTTCCGTCACACTTCTTATACACACAACTCTCAAACTCATTTTGATCAAACCCATAAGGTTTAATTACCTGATCAAAACATTGGTTCCAAGCACGAGATGCTTGCTTCAGTCCTTAAATGGACTTCTTGGGCTTCCAAACAAGATGTTCTTCGCCTTTCGCAATAAAACCTTCAGGTTGTTGCATATAGATTTCCTCATCAAGACTTCCATTCAGGAAAGTTGTCTTGACATCCATTTGCCAAATCTCAAAATCTAGATGTGCAGCTATTGTCAAGAGAATACTGATGGACTTAAGCATAGCTATAGGCGAAAAGGTTTCCTCATAATCGATACCCTCTTTCTGAGTATATCCCTTTGTCACTAGCCTAGCTTTAAAGATTTCAACCTTCCCGTCCGGTCCTCTTTTCCTCTTGTATACCCACTTGCATCCAATGGGTTTTACCCCATTGGGTGGTTCAACTAGCTCTCATACTCGATTATGATCCATCAAGCCCATCTCGACTTCCATTGCAGTTTGCTAGGATTCTGCATCCTTGTCTTGGACCGCCTCCTTGTAGGACCAGGGGTCTGATTCATCATCCTCGGGGAATAAATTCGAAGATTTTCCTATCCCCATAAATCTCTCAGGTTGTCGGACAATCCTCCCACTACGACGAGGTTCCGGTTGTGTCGTTGTGATGCTTGGTATATCAACTTGTACAGTTGGTATTGGAGTTTGTCCTCTTAATTCATCTAAGGTAATCTCACTTTTAGGCTTTCTATTGTTCATATAGTCTTCTTCCAAAAATCTAAAGTGTGTATTAATTACAACCTTTTGGTCTTCGGGATATCCTATAAACAGCCTTAACTCTGAACGTACATTCAACTTACCGGCTTTCTTGTCTAGCACGTATGTCGGACACCCCCAGATTCTCAAGTGTCTCAGACAGGGCTTGCTCCCGATCCACAATTCTCTTGGGGTTTTAGGAACCAATTTAGATGGCACTAAGTTCAGAATATAAGTCGTTGTTTCCAAGGCGTGACCCCAAAATGACTTGGGTAGATCTGAATAACTTATCATTGACCTAACCGTTTCTAAACGCGTTATGTTTATTCGTTCGGCCACCCTGTTTTGTTGAGGGGTTCCGAGTGTAGTCAACTAGGATACAATTCTCTCGTCTGATAGGTAGTTCAAAAACTCATCGCTGAGGTATTCACCTCCACGATCAAATCGTAGAAACTTGATACTCTTTTTCCCATGTTTCTCAACTTCGGCTTTGAACTCCTTGAAATTATCAAAGGTTTCCGACTTATGCTTCATAAGGAAAATGTACCCGAACCTTGAGTAATCATCGATAAAAGTTACGAAATACTCATAGCCACCTCTAGCTTTGGTTGACATTGAACCACACACGTCAGTGTGAACGATTTCTAACACTTCTGTGACTCTATTCCCCTTGGCTCCAAATGCCCTCTTGGTCATTTTACCCTCTAAACATGATTTGCAAGTTGGAAATGGTTCTGGCTGTAGGTCCTCTAGTGAACCATCTTTCACCAACCTTTGAATCATATTTAGATTAATATGACCTAATCTGAGATGCCAAAGAAGTATTTCGTTCACGTTTTCTGAACGTTTCCTTTTATTTTTCGAAATAATTGATGTGTTATAAGATGCATTTTGTGAGTGGTGTGCACAATTAATAGTATAGAGATTGTTCCGCAAAGTTCCATGACAGATAAACACATCGTTGCGAAAAATAGTAACTTGTTTATTAAAACGAACAGAATATCCATCAGAAAATAGTTTAGAAACAGAAATCAGGTTTTTCCGAAAAACAGGAACATAAAGAACATCTCTCAAAACTAAAATTATGTCTTCAAAAGACAGGTGCACGTCTCTCACTGCTTCAGCTGCCACTCTCGTAGCATCGCCCAGTGTGATGAGGATCTCACTCCCACTAAGTTGTCGGGTCAGCTTGAACCCCTATAACGTGAAACAAACATGATTAGTGGATCCCGTATCAACTACCCACGAATGGGAAGCATAGCCTCTAAACAAATTTCAACAACTAGTGCATGAGAATTACCTTTCTTTCCGGCCCTCTTGGGCTTGGAACAGGCAGACGTCTAGTGTTTTTTTTCACCGCAGTTGAAGCACTTCCCCTTGGGATCTTTTATGACACCTCTAACATCTTTCACCTTACCTTTGCCCTTGGCAACACTTGAGTTCGCTTGCTTCTGGCTTTTGACCTTCTTCTTCTTCTTACCACCCTTTGGCCTAGAAGAAGAAGATGGACCACTTGCCATCAAAGCTTGAGTTTGGTGCCCCATTAACGTCTCTGCCGAGACCAAAGCTTACAACAGGTCAACTAGTGTGAACTTCTGATTATTCATCTGGTAGTTCAACTGAAAATGCTCGAAACTTTTCGGCAGAGAATGGAGTACGAAATCGATCTGGGTTTCCAGATCGTAATCTGCACCGAGAACCTCAAGTTTGTTTAGATGAGCCATCATCTTGAGAATGTGCTCTCTCACGTGCATTTCCTCCACCATTTTCTACGATAACATTTCTCTCATGGTGATCGGACGAGCTGTGCGATTCTGATGTTGAAACATCGTCTTAAGATTTTGCATAATTTCCGCAGCAGTTGCAAATTCTTGGTGTTGGTGTTGCAACACATCTGACATTGATGCCAGGAGGGTACACTTAGCCATTTCATTGCAATGCTCCCAGTCATAATACTTCTTCTTATCCGCTTTACTCGACTCTTCAGTTAGCTCATCAGGTTTTGGTGTATCAAGACCCACTTGTGCTTTTGTGCAGTTAGGACAATCATAAGTTTTCGATTCCAATCAACATAATTCTCACCAAATAGTTGATTATCTTTAAGTATAACATACAGTGGATTAAAAGGTTGCGACAAGCTGAACTGAAATAAATAACAATTGTATAAGCACAAAATATCACATAATTTTGATTACATTATTCATATCAAAATCTCAAAACAATATGAATATGTATCAGTTGACGTCTCAAAACAGTTTAAATAGGTCACGTGGGGTGAACTGCCTATTTAAATGTTGGAATTAGAGGCACGTAAACACGTAATACATGCGCAGCGAAAATAAACAGTTCACCAACAACGAACACGTAATTGCATAATTGAATACGTATAAAATAAAGAGAAATCTTACAGTAAATCGTACGCATATTTCTCTACTATGGTATCCACGTAATTCCCGTTCAAGGACTTGCACAGATTTACCAGCGTTGAATCTGAGACGGAATTTGCTAGGAAAATTCATATTCTAGATTTTATGGAGAAAAATGAATTAACGTTATTTGTGAATTCCCAAGAGCTCATATATATAGGGGAGGCCCAGCTTAAATCTTAAGCTAACCTGATTAGGAAATAAAATCCATTATCTTACAGAATAAATCTCTCAGATTTATTTCCTATATATAAAATCTCTACGGATTTAATTCCCATGTATATCAAATCTCTACGGATTTGATTCCATATATATTAA
The DNA here is from genome assembly GCA_037126765.1 of Stenogyne calaminthoides. NCBI lineage: Eukaryota > Viridiplantae > Streptophyta > Magnoliopsida > Lamiales > Lamiaceae > Stenogyne > Stenogyne calaminthoides. Next base: position 33,179,033 of record JBBCBC010000008.1, on the reverse strand, counting down.
ATCCTATAATAATATTCCATATATTATTATTGGGAATCCTATTTAATTAAATCTAATTTAATTAAACATTAATAATAATTAATTCCAAATTAATCTATTATTAATTAATTCTCCATAAATTAAATATTAAATCCAATTTAACATTTAATCAACCAACTATAATCCGTAAAAGGGAACTACTTGTTGTGTGAAACATAGGCCCTCATATATCGAGCGATTAGTCAAACTAACGATCTTAATTGAACCCTAGACAATAAATCAGACATTCTCAATATATGAGGTACGTCGCGAGAAACGTGCAACTACCTGTAACTGAAACATGGACTATTACGATTTTCTCCTTTCATTCGCGAATACTCGATTAAGTCTTGAACATGATGAAGTGTCTATTCAAATAACTTAATGATGTTATCTCTAATCACTAATTGATCATGTATGTCACACTTAGCCACAAAGTCTAAGTTGACGTGCATCGGCTGATGACTTTGATCCAATTATGATGAGAAGATGAGTATTCTCTCTAAATCCACATTGAGGAATGAATCATATTCTTGGCTCAACTACCACGCACATGCACTTCGTGATGAACCCAATCCAAGCCATATCTACCCATGGAAGGGTGCAAGCGTCGGTCATGGTCAAAGTTCATCATCCCACACATGTCGTGTGTATTGACCTCAAGTCAAAGGAGTATCGCATCGCTCCCACTAACCGAGACACCCGTAGACACATATAGTGGAAATACATCAAACGGTTTCTCGGATGGGTATATCAATACCCTCCAAGGTATCTGTGCATCCATCATGAGATACCTAGTATCTCGTAGTAAGTGAGATCTTACTACACTCTCTAAGAGTATGATGCAGATCGCACACCAATCTCCATTGTATCATCAATATCTCATTCTTGATGATCCTTGATCGGGGCTATTTGAGAATCATGCTTAAGTCATCTGAGTTCTCACAACCTCAATGATAACAATGACTCATGGGAACACTTGTATGAAATAAATGCAAACAATCAAACATAATATTCAAACAAGTGTATTGCCATACATTAATATTAAGTGAACTATAATATTAAATCAAACTGAATATCATCGAGTATTATGTCCTTACAATAGATTGTCTCTAGGACACTAACACTAACAATCTCCCACTTGGACTAGAGTCAATCACCTACATGTCTAACTCATAGACCATCAAATGTCTAGTGTGTACATGAACACTCAGTGTTTTGGTGAAATGATCTTCCAAATTAAATATATGGGAATACATTTTAATTTTATTTCTCCTATCGTTATGATCTATCGGATCAAATGATAAGCCTGGTACTGCTTGTCAATCTCGGTTCCTTTGATTGCGCAATCGCACCAACGTTGTCTCAATACAAGTTTATTAGACAATTGACACTCGAAACTACCCTTAGTTCTCTTAAGAACTATAAAATCCAGACAGCCTCCTTTAGGCTTCTGATACAGCAATGTACTCAGCTTCGGTTGTTAAATCTGCGATCGACTTGCTTGGAACTATTCCAACTGACCGCCTCATCATTGAGAGTGAAACGTAACCTGACTGTGATTTGTAATCATCACAGTCTGATTGGAAACTTGTGTCAGCTTAACCAGTCACTACTAGTTCCGACTGTCCACTATAGACAAGGAAACATTCTTTAGTTCATCTAAGATACTTCAGAATGATCCTAACAGCAATCCAGTGAGACTCACCCAGATTCTGTTGGTATCTACCAGTGATGTTGATAGCGCAGTCCACGTTTGGCCTAGTGCAAGTCATGGCGTACATTGACCCAATTGCAGATGCATATGAGACATCTTTTATGTGCTCGATATCAGCTTCAACAGAAGGACAATCCTTCTTTGATAGCTTTATCCCATTATTTGCCGGTAGAGACCCTCTCTTAGAGTTCTCTATCGTAAAACGCTTCAACACCTTGTCTACATAAGTGGACTTTGATAGCCTCAACATCCTCTTGGATCTATCCCTGTGGATCTTGATCCCTGGGATTTAGCAGGCTTCACCAAGACCCTTCATCATGAAGGTCTTTAACAAAAAATCTTTAACGGACTGCATTAACGGGATATTGTTTCCCAAAATTACTATGTCATTGACATACATGATTATGAAAACAATATTCTTCCAGCTGCATTTACAATAAACGCAAGGATCTTCTAATTTTCGATGAAGTCAAAAGGGACTTGATAGCTTCATCAAATCGGATATTACAACTCCTAGAATCTTGCTTCAATCCATAAATGGATATCTTTAGTTTGCATACTAGATTAGAATTTGACTTAGATATAAAACCTTCTGGTTGAGTCATAAACACTTCCATATCAATGTCTCCATTGAAGAAAGTTGTTTTGACGTCCATCTGTCAAATCTCATAATCATAGTGTACTGCTATCGCAAGTAAAATTTGAATGGGCTTGATCTTTACAACTTGTGAGAAGGTCTCGTCATAGTCAATGTCTTCGCGTTGACTATAACCCTTCACTACCAATCTAGCTTTGTAGGTTTGTACTTTGACATTTGCATTGGTCATAAGCTTGAGGACCCATTTGCAAAATATGGGTATAACCCCTTTAGGCTACTCAACCAAGTCCCAGACTTGATTGGTGTACATCGAGTCCATCTCGGATTTCATGGCTTCATGCTACTTCCCTGAATCAATATTTGATATTGTTTCAGAGTAAGTATTAAGATCATCTTTATTCGGTATGTCCACATTATCGAGTTCCTCCAAGAGGTAACCGTATCTAATGGGCAGATTACGATTCCTAATTGACTTACGGAGCTGTGGTTGTGCATGTTGTACATTCTGATCGTGAAAATTTTGTGGTGCATTGATTTCATCAATGTCCGGAAAGTCCTCAAGAGCTACACTTTCAGATGTCTCTTGGGTGGAAGTTTGAACTATGATGTTCTCATTCAGCCCACTTGGAGGTTCTTGCACAGGCAAGCCAACTCCAATTATGCTCCCACTGGCTGAAAGATGATCACCTAGTGAAAGACTCCTACCGTGAAAGTTGTTGAATGCTCCCACTGATTTCTTGTCATGTTGTTTTGACAAGATATCAATCTCTTTGTTAATTTGTGGTTCTTGAATTTCTTCAAATCCTATCAGCTTACGACCTTGTTCCTTAAAGACATAGTCTTTTTCGAGGAACTTGGCCTGCCTAAAAACAATCATTGATTATTTATCAGGTAGATAGAAGTAATATCCTTTAGTTTCCTTAGGATATCCCACAAAGTAACCATTTTCACCTTTGGATTCCAACTTGTCGGTAAGCATCCTTTTCACAATCGCGGGGCAACCCTATGTTTTGATATGTGTAAAAGTTGGCTTCTTGCCACACCATAGTTCATATGGTCTGTGCTCAACTTATTTAGATGGAATCCTATTCAGAATGTAAATTAAGATTTGTAACGCGTATCCCCATGAGAATGTCGGAAGAGAGGAAAAGCTCATCATGGATCTTACCATGTCTAACAGGGTTCAGTTTCTTCTCTCGGACACACCATTCATCTGAGGTGTTCCGGGAGGAGTCCATTGTGACTGGATTCCATGTAACTTCAAGTAATCAATGAATTCATGGCTAAGGTATTCACATCCTCGATCTGATCGAAGAGTCTTGATACTCTTACCAAGTTACTTCTCTACTTCAACCTTAAACACTTTGAATTTCTCAAAAGATTCGAATTTGTGTTTCATAAGATACACATATCTGTATCTTGAGAAATCATCAGTAAAAGTCATGAGGTATCCAAAGTGACCCCTAGCTAGAGTGGGCGATGGTCCACATATATTGTTGTGGATCAGCTCTAGAACTTCTTTGGCACGCACCCCTTTCCGAAAAAAAAAGTTTGTTGATCATCTTGCCCTTGAGACAAGATTCGCAATCTCCATAAGACTCAAAGTCAAATGGGGTTAAGTAGTCTAAATTTCTTAACCTTGCAATTCCTTTCTCGTTTACATGATCAAGTTTACAATGCCACGAGTAAGACGGGTTTTCATGATTACTAAGTTTGAGTCTTTTATTTTGTATATTAAGAACAATGAACATTATATCCTCAATGCAACAAGTATAAACCATTCACCATAGGGGCATTCCCATAAACCACACCATTCAACGTGAAATAACAATTATTATCACTAAAATGGAAGGAATAACCCTCAATGTCTAGCATAGGAACGAAAACAATGTTGCGAGTAATAGGAAGAACGAAATGACAATCATTAAGTTCTAATCTAAAACCAAAGGGTAAGTCTAACACATAAGTCCCACAAGTTCAATAGCAACTCTTGCTCCGTTTCCACGTGTAAGACGACTTCACCCGGCCTAACTGCCCTAAGACACATGAGTCCCTTCACATTCGTACAAATGTGTGAGCCATATTTGGTATCTAATACCCAACAGTTGGCGCTATTTGTGGATATATCTATCTTAATAACAAACATACATGTTCTAGTGCCAGAAGCACCTAATGCCTTCCTTTTAGCAACCAGAACCTTATAGTCCTTCTTCCAGTGCCCTCTTCCACTTATAGTAGAGACACACATCCTTGTCCACCCGCTCCTTCTTTTGAACACCATCTTAGTGATGGTGAACTCAAATGTCTTGAGCACGTTGTGAAGTTCAGGCATGGTCGCATCCGTCTTATTCATATTGTAGTTCACAATGAAGCCAGAATATGAATCCGGAAGCGACTGGAGGATAACATAAATGAAAAATGTTGGTCTTTTAGCTCAATGCCTAAATTACCAAGTTTCTCAATTAGGCCTATCATCATTAGCACATGAGGTGAAATCTTTCCTTCTTTAGCTAACCAACATCTGAACAGATCTCTCATCACTTCATAAATCTCAAAACGAGATTCAGAATCAAAATGATCCTTTAGATGCTTGAGCATTTCGAAGGGACCCATTTTCACATGTTGCCTTAAGCAATTCGGGAGTAATGCCGAGCAACATCACACACTGAGCCTGGGAAGCATCCTTTTGATGCTTCTTCTGAGCTGCTACGTCAAACGTGGTTGCCTCAGAGTACCAGCTGCAAAGGTAACCGGGATAGACGTGTACAACACGTACTCAATCTTTTCTTGCCTTAGCACCAAACACATATTCCGGTGCCAGTCCAGAAAATTTGGCCTAGCCAATTTGTTTGTTTCCAAAACATATCTCAATAACTATTATACATTTCAACTAACCAAGAGAAATAAAATAAAACGAGAATTAAAACACATAATTCATATGATCAATATTCAACAATCAAAATAAACATGGCCTTTATTTTGTGTTTATTTTGTCTCCATTATTTTCACATACTTGACGACCTCATCAGAAAAGTATGAATTTATATCAAATATAAATTATAATGGACTAGGATCCACATTACTACCATCATAATCCCAGCGAGGGGTGATCATTACAATAACACAACTGGTAGGTCTCCAAACCAATTGCAAAACTGCAATTCCTAGTTTGTCAAACCTAGTTCGACTGATGTCCCTTACCCTTTGTTCCCCTCGAGGGCTAGCGAAACAAAGTTAAGTTGGTTTACAACCATCAAGCGGCCACATTACATGTCCCTATAAAAGTCCCGTTAGATGTAGATCCGAGCAAAAGACAAGGGTCTTTAAGTACTCATTGGAAAGAAATCTCCGGTTTACTTTTAATTTTGATGGAAGACATCTTATTAAATTTATGAGAAAACCATATTTTAGTGAGGAACGTTTTAAAGGCGGAGTATTAATTGCTTAATCGAGATCCAACATGTTAATCTACATCACATTTGAGCAATTATTGGGCGCTGCCTACCCAAACATGATTTTATACGGACTAACACATATTGGGCGCCGTCTACCCAAGCATTTAATACGGTCCGACAAATATTGGGTGCCGCCTACCCAAACAATTACAATGCGGACTATAAATGTGTTAACAATTTAATTAAATAAATAATTAACCAAGTGGGATTTAATAATTTATTAAGTTTATCAAATTAAAATTCTAAAATCCAATTTTAAAAAATTAAATTGACAATCATTAGTTCGATTATTAAAACTTAATAATTAATCCAATTAATTATTAATTTGGTATAACCGTCAATCCAATTCAAAATTAAACATTTAATTAATTTTAAAAAAAATCAGATTATTATTATTATTGTTAAGGGCTCAGGTGCAAATACCATTATTGCACGGGAGGGCCTGCCCAAATCGAATTTGCAAAACAGCCCTCCCCACATCACCGCCCAAATTTCACAGATCCAATCCGTAATTTGGAACATCCAATTCCAAATCCAAAATTTCCAAACCCCAAAAACGTAATTGTCATCTTAATCAATCATCATTCAACCAACACTGAAGAACAACGAAGAAGAAGAACACAATTCAGAAACCAGGTGATAGAATGGCATCATCGAAACCAAATGAAGGGTCGAAGCGGGCGGAGCAACGTGAATCGCCGCCGCATTAAAAGCGATGCGAAGCGAGTCACCTTTGCTTTCAAGACGCGTGTCGACACGCCAAGAACATAACCGACTTCAAATAAGACGGCGTGTGAGGCGAACCGTCGTTACCATGAACCAGTATGGGTGATTGTTGGAATATTTTAGTTTTGATGAATTATGCCAAAACATTATCAACTTGTGTTATTTAAGTTAAATCTACAGATAACAAGTTGAGGAGGAACGAGAGAACAAGTTAAGGGGGAACTCATGAAATCAGACGAAGATGATCGAGATCAGACGAGGGTGATCGAGATCAGATGAGAAGGATGAGTTCCGAGTTAACTGACGTCTGGTAAACCGACGGCCGTGCTTTTTTTGATGATGATTTACTATAGCGGTGACATCAGAAGAAGAGTTTCAGATGCTTACCGACATCTTTAGCTTGATTTTCGATGATCCAGATCAAGATCTTGGACTGATTTCTTTGTGGTTGATCGATCAAAGTGACGTAAATCTGCAATTTAAATCAGCAAGATGAACAGTGAAATCATCACAGATGAACAGTAATCAGGCGAGCTGATCATATCCGTTAGACACACAAAAAGTTGTCCAATGAGAAGATGACAACACATATATGGATGTGACATAAAGCTGCAAACAACAGTGCAAAAGGACAAAGAAAAGCTGGAAGACTATTAGTATGGATTTGAATTTACTCTCCAACGGTAATATTCAAATCCACATTATAAATACATTGCACTATCTTCAAAAGAAGATAATGGAGGATCTACAAAGTGAAATTAAAGCCAAATATTCAAGCAACTCCATTCAAGAACACAGAGCATTAAATATCCAAATTTACCCAAGAGTGTTCTTCATTGTATCTAAGCAAAAATGCCATATCATAAACTTAGAGAGATTTTCCCAACCTTAACATTGAGGCTAAACAAATGTAAGGGAAAATCTCAACCTAGTTGGAAACCAAACAAACCTTACCCAAATCAGTTTGATAGGTTAAGTTTGTAGGTGAGTGAGAACTCGGTAAACATCTAAGCAATCCTGAAAGGGAGGGTAGGCGATCCCTTAGAGTGAGATAAGTCCCGTTTGAGTGAGAACTCGTTAAACATCTGTTGGGTGTTGGACTAACACGTTAAACTAAGTCCAGTTGGTTAAGTTGGTGCCCCATGAAGGGAAGAGTGGATGTAGGACAAGTTAGTCCGAACCACTATAAAAATACGTGTGTTCTTATTTTCTTTCATATTAACTGTCATACATACTTTAGCAAATCTGCATAACACATTCGAAGCAAAAATTTTAAAGTTACCTCCCATTGAGATTTTACGAGTACTAAATCGGGTTTTTCGGGACCAACAAGTGGTATCAAAGCAAGGGTTCAAAAGTTCACTAGCTTTTAATGTGACCACCTGAACTGATCTTTTTTTAAAACGCATTTAGTTTAAAATGCATAAATTTTATAAAATTCATGGAGGTTGATAATCATCTTCTCATCATTTTTTTTAAAATGCATACAACATTTTTCATTATTTCACTTGTTTAACTAACACCGTTTTTCTCGTATATATTTTTTTATTGTTAGTTAGTTTTGGCATCATTATCAAAAAGGGGGAAATTGTTGGGATATTTTAGTTTTGATGAATTATGCCACAACATTATCAACTTGTGTTATTTAAGCTAAATCTACAGATAACAAGTTGAGGAGGAACGAGAGAACAAGTTAAGGGGGAACTCATGAAATCAGACGAAGATGATCAAGATCAGACGAGGCTGCAGATGAGGCTGATCGAGATCAGATGAGAAGGATGAGTTCCGAGTTAACTAACGTCGTAAACCGACCGCCGTGCGCTTCGATTTTTTCATCAGAAAGTGACCAATCATCAGAAGAAATTGATTCTTCGTAGCGCTCGATGCGAATCCATCGATAAAGGCAAACCCGATCCGGCAGGTTAATCTGATCGGTGGTGTGAGATCGATCGATCAATCTGCGACCGTAAATCAAAGAAGATGAATAAATTGAAATCATCACAGATGAATAGTAATCAGGCGAGATGATCGGATCCGTTAGACACACGTAAAAGTTGTCCAATGAGAAGATGACAAACATATATATGGATGTGACATAAAAGCCGCAAACAACAAAGGTCAAAAGGACAAAGAAAAGCTGGAAGACTATTAGTATGGATTTGAATTTACTCTCCAACGGTAATATTCAAATCCACACTATAAATACATTGCACTATCTTCAAAAGAAGATAATGGAGGATCTGCAAAGTGAAATTAAAGCCAAATATTCAAGCAACTCCATTCAAGAACACAGAGCATTAAATATCCAAATTTACCCAAGAGTGTTCTTCATTGTATCTAAGCAAAATGTCATATCATAAGCTTAGAGAGATTTTTCCAACCTTAGCATTGAGGCTAAACAAATGTAAGGGAAAATCTCAACCTAGTTGGAAACCAAACAAACCTTACCCAAATCAGTTTGATAGGTTAAGTTTGTAGGTGAGTGAGAACTCGGTAAACATCTAAGCAATCCCGAAAGGGAGGGTAGGCGATCCCTTAGAGGGAGATAAGTCCCGTTTGAGTGAGAACTTGTTAAACATCTATTGGGTGTTGGACTAACACGTTAAACTAAGTCCAGTTGGTTAAGTTGGTGCCCCATGAAGGGAAGAGTGGATGTAGGACAAGTTAGTCCGAACCACTATAAAAATATGTGTGTTCTTATTTGCTTTCATATTAACTGTCATACATACTTTAGCAAATCTGCATAACACATTCGAAGCAAAAATTTTAAAGTCACCTCCCATTGAGATTTTACGAGTACTAAATCGGGTTTTTCGGGACCAATAGTGATCTTGATGCACCGCTCTAAGCGGCTTGGCGAATCGCCGCCACGACTTGGTTCGTGCGGTGAATCGCTCGAATTTTTTTTTTTTCAGTGGTCAAGGACATCGTCGTCACTGCACTCATCCAACGCGAATCAGCCCACCTGAGGACGACGACGGGCATCGCCGTCGCTTCGTAAACCAGATGCACGCCGATGCCGCTGCAGACGGGCCATCGATCGAAAAAGGGGCACACCTCCCATCGACATCCCCAAACCCGTGAGATTAGATCATGATTTATGACAACCGATTAGAAGGCCAGATCGCAAGATCTGCGGTCACCGCAAGTGCTTAACGACGTAAGGAAGACGAAGAGGGTGCAGCGGTTTTGTACAGAAAACCTTAGGAAGATGATGCGGACAGAGCAAAGGGGGTGTTTAATTAGAATAAAAGAAACACACCCCAACAATAACAAATAATATGTGCATACACACAAACAATATTAATTGGTGCGGTCACGGGTGACGCCGACCGCACCCCATCAGATTTATAAAAAAAAAAATCTTTTACAAATCAATCAATTAGCAATTAATCAAGAGCCTGAAGCTCTGATACCACTGTTGGAATTTAGAGGCACATAAACACGTAATACATGCGCAGTGGAAATAAACAGTTCACCAACAACGAACACGTAATTGCATAATTGAATACGTATAAACATAAAGAGAAATCTTACAGTAAATCGTACGCATATTTCTCTACTATGGTATCCACGTAATCCTCGTTCACGGACTTGCACAGATTTGTCAGCGTTGAATCTGAGACGGAATTTGCTAGGAAAATTCTTATTCTAGATTTTATGGAGAAAAATGAATTAACGTTATTTGTGAATTCTCAAGAGCTCATATATATATAGGGGAGTCTCATCTTAAATCTTAAGCTAACCTGATTAGGAAATAAAATCCCTAATCTTACAAATTAAATCTCTCAGATTTATTTCCTATATATAAAATCTCTACGGATTTAATTCCCATGTATATCAAATCTCTACGGATTTGATTCCATATATATTAAATCCTATAATAATATTCCATATATTATTATTGGGAATCCTATTTAATTAAATCTAATTTAATTAAACATTAATAATAATTAATTCTAAATTAATGTATTATTAATTAATTCTCCATAAATTAAATATTAAATCCAATTTAACATTTAATCAACCAACTATAATCCGTAAAATGGAACTACTTGTTATGTGACCCATAGACCCTCATATATCGAGCGATTAGTCAAACTAACGGTCTTAATTGAACCCTAGACAATAAATCAGACATTCTCAATATATGAGGTACGTTGCGAGAAACGTGCAACTACCTGTAACTGAAACAGGGACTATTATGATTTCCTCCTTTCATTCGCGAATACTCGATTAAGTCTTGAACATGATGAAGTGTCTATTCAAATAACTTAATTATGTTATCTCTAATCACTAATTGATCATGTATGTCACACTTAGCCACAAAGTCTAAGTTGACGTGCATCGACCGATGACTTTGATCCAATTATGATGAGAAGATGAGTATTCTCTCTAAATCCACATTGAGGAATGAATCATATTCTTGGCTCAGCTACCACGCACATGCACTTCGTGATGAACCCAATCCAAGCCATATCTACCCATGGAAGGGTGCATGCGTCGGTCATGGTCAAAGTTCATCATCCCACACATGTCGTGCATATTGACCTCAAGTCAAAGGAGTATCGCATCGCTCTCACTAACCGAGACACCCGTAGACACATATAGTGGAAATACATCAAACAGTTTTTCGGATGGGTATACCAATACCCTCCAAGGTATTTGTGCATCCATCATGAGATACCTAGTATCTCGTAGTAAGTGAGATCTTACTACAATCTCTAAGAGTATGATGCATATCACACACCAATCTCCATTGTATCATCAATATCCCATTCTTGATGATCCTTGATCGGGGCTATTTGAGAATCATGCTTAAGTCATCTGAGTTCTCACAACCTCAATGACAACAATGACTCATGGGAACACTTGTATGAAATAAATGCAAACAATCAAACATAATATTCAAACAAGTGTATAGCCATACATTAATATTAAGTGAACTATAATATTAAATCAAACTGAATATCATCGAGTATTATGTCATTACAATAGATTGTCTCTAGGACACTAACACTAACATTAAACACATTCAAGCAGGTTACAAACAGGAACACTTACAAACCTTTAATACAAAATTAATAGTCGGCTCCCACTTGACCATATAAAAATTGACAGGGACCCCGGTGGAGTGTGTTACTATCAATTTTTATACCTAAGTAATAACCATGATTAAATACAGGATTACTAGTTCGTTTTTAGCAAGCCACTCGTGGGGAGGGTCAATACCGCCACTTAGTAATAATCCACAATCATCCTTTTGGGAATTTATTCATGTGAAATCTATCTTTTGGCCGTTCCAAGGGGGTAATTTCTCCAAAAGAATTCATAAATAAATAAATCATGGAGGTCAAAATTGACTTAATTTTATTATCCGGAATAAAATTGTCAATTAACAAAACATACTTAATAATTTTCGAAAGTGAGATTTTCTTTAGACAATTCAAATAACATGCAAACACATTAACAAATAATAATGCATGAAATTAAAACATCCATCAAGACAAAAATAAATCAAGTTGGGCACATATATCCAACTGTCATGGTTTAAATTTTATTCCTCGATCTTGAGAAATCGTCCTCTTTGTAGCCTTCATCGTTTGTCTCGAAAGGCTCCCACTCAACCGCAACAATTCTTTAAAAAAATGTCCTCCGTCTAAGGTCGGGATGACGTCCGGTGCCTACGCCTACGCCCAGAGGCTCCGAGCGTAGGCACCCATTGTCCCACGCGTGTGTTGGCCTTTGGCCCTATGTCGTCACCTGCCTCAGTCTCGCGTGCCCATGTATGGCGTGCATCGTCCTAGATGACGCCCATGCATAGCGTGCCCCACCATCCGCATGCGACGTCCACGCATGCATGCAACGTCCGGGTATGCCGTCTTTAATTCTTCGTCTCCGTCTTCGTCTTTGATCCGGTTACAATTTATTATAAAAATAAATAAACCTACGATCTAGACTAGTCTATTACATTGGATAAAACAAATAGCCTAATCTACTCATGGATTTTCTCACGAGAAAAACAAATGTGAACGAATAGAATTAAAAACCAACAATTATTTGCATGTAAATAAAATTCGTTAAAAAACACCATGACAATTGGATACCTGCAAAACAGATCAAACAGTTCTACTATCCAATTTCAATTTTATTGAACAATAATTTAAATTACAGTTTAAAAGATCAGAGCTCGAAACCAGAGCTCTGATACCAGTTGTTGGGATACGTTATGCCAGGATCTATTCGGGATTAACTCATAAACACAAATTTAAATCACAGATTATTACTAACATGAATTAACCTATGTGAATTCATATAATCCAACAACGTTATGTAAATAATAAACACGTAAAAGGTCCTAGCATGCAGAATATCTAGGAGTTTACGTAAGCGTACCTCTGTTGGGGTTATACTGAAAAATATTCTTTTTACTTTGTATAACCAAACTGAATTTCTTGTTTATTCACTGAAATAAATTATTTATCACTGTTGCACTAAATATGAATGAATGTTATACATATTTATTGCAAACCTGTTCGATAAGTGAGTACGTATTACGTTAAAGTTAATTTGGTGATACCAGATCACAGAAGATCAAATTAACAGTCCCTCGTGATTAAGTACAAATTCACAACCCAGATGGAAATGAACAATCCATCATGAAAGGTTGAAGTGTAAGGCTTAGATTGACTTGTCTTGACCAAGAGATTACACAAGTGCATTATGATGCGCTGAATAGGACCTACAAGAGGATAAATTCTTCGATACTGAATATACAAGAATTAGACCTCAGTGGTTCGTTATTTCTTAATCTCTGTTCCTTAAATAGGATCGTGTGGAATTAATAACTATTGCTTTGACTTATGATGGGAAGAGAATCAATGCGATTTGATACCTTATATCTTGGGCAATATTATTGATTACACGACGATTTCTAAGATTTAATATGGAGAATCGTGTGCAGGCACATATTTCTTGATTTGTCCCCTTGGTGGGCTCAGAATCTTTATCATACCAAATCTTGCAAGTGAAAATTTATTTCCGGTATGGATAATAATGTTGAGTTGTCTTTACTCTAAGGACAAAGATATTAATTAATATAAAGTTTGTTCAGTGGCTTAATTAATTAATGGACTAAGATAATCTTAAACACGGGAAATAATGACCTGGAGCCATATTATTGTGAAGTCGTAATGTGGGTTAAGATGGATAGTTCAATATTAATTTTATAGTGGAATAAATTAATATTAATGAGCTTGAATAATATTTTGGCTAAATATTAAAGTTTCATAGACCATTGGAGGTCCAATCTTAATTCTCCTAAAGGTCCCTCAAATAGCCCAAGTTAAAGTCCAATTAATGAAAATGAGAAGAAAATATTTTGCCTATTTTTTCCATGATAATTTTCGAAAAAAAATAGGAAAGAGAAAAAGATTTTTCTTGATTTTCTTGGAAAGATTTTATGGAATAAGTATTCTTGAGATACAAGTTTATCCCATAAATTCAAGAAAGGAAAAATATCTTATTTCTTCCCTACTTGTATGCAATTTTCGAAAATAAGGAGCAAGAAAGGAGGAGAAGATTTTGTTGGGAGATATTTTGAGAAATATAATATATTGGATATATTCTAGATTGTATCTTGAGGAAGAAGCAAGAAAAATTCCCAATGCCCAACTTGACCTAAAATTTTCGCCCCCCCTTGTCCTATAAATAGGGGATGAATTTTTCATCCCCAATGCAATTCCATGTGTTGGAAAAATTAGAAATCCACAAAGGTGGTGGCAAATATTTTTATTTTTCTCCTTTAAATTAAAATCGTTCGTTGAGAATCCTTCCACCAGATTATGTTCGTGGACGTGGGACATATTTGGGAAGGCTCTTTGGGTTGATCCATCGTCTCAACGGTTGTCTCTACAAGAGGTAAGTAATCTCGTAACTTCTATATTCCAGATGCTTAGGATTTACGTGGATTACGTGTACGCATGTTGCTTACTTATTTGTTTAATTATTATGTTGAATTGATTTAAGATTAATTCATGTTAGTAATTAATTGATTAATTTAAATATGTATTTAAATTCACCTCGAATAGATCCGGGCACCCCTTATTTCCCAACAACCTCTTGGAGTGAATTTTTTTGAGAAGAACGGGACAATATCAAATCAACCCAAAAACCTTCTCTAGTATTCCCTATTGGGGTTATACTGGAAAGTATGTTTTTTTACTTTGTATAACCAAACTAAATTTCTTATTTATTTACTGAAATAAATTATTTATCACTGTTGCATTAAATATGATTGAATGTTATATATATTTACTGCATACCTGTTCAATAAACAGTACGTGTTACATTGTAGTTAATTTGGTGATACCAGATCACGAAAGATCAAATTAACAGTTCCTCGTAACTAAGTACAAATTCACAACCTAGATGGAAATGAACAATCCATCGTGAAAGTGTAAGACTCATATTGACTTGTCTTGACCAAGAGTTTACACTAGTGCATTATGATGCGCTGAATAGAACCTACAGAAGGATAAATTCTTCAGTACTGAATATAGAAGAATTAGACATCAGTGGTTCATTATTTCTTAATCTCTGTTCCTTAAATAGGATCGTGTGAAATTAATAACTATTGCTTTGACTTATGATGGGAAGAGAATCAACGTGATTCGATACCTTATATCTTGGGCAATATTATTAGTTACATGACGATTGCTAAGATTTAATATGGAGAATCGTGTGCAAGTACGTCTTGCTTGATTTGTCCCCTTGGTGGGCTCAGAAGATTTATCATACCTAATCTTGCAAGTGGAAATTTATTTCCGGTATGGATAATAATGTTGAGATGTCTTTACTCCAAGGATAAAGATATTAATTAATATAAAGCTTTTTCAGTGGCTTAATTAATTAGTGGATTAGATTATCTTAAACACGGGAAATAATAACCGGGAGTCATATTATTGTAGCATCGTAATATGGATTAAGATGGATAGTTCAATATTAATTTTATAGTGGACTAAATTAATATTAATGGGCTTGAATAATATTTTGGCTTAATATTAAAGTTTCATAGCCCATTGGAGGTTCAATCTTAATTCTCCTAAAGGCCCCTCAAATAGTCTTATATAAGTCCAATTAATGAAAATGAGAAGAAAATATTATTGCCCTATTTTTCCACATTATTTTCGAAAATAATTAAAAAGGGAGAGAGAAAAGATTTTCTTGATTTTCTTGGAAAGATTTTTATGGAATAAGTATTCTTGAGATACAAGTTTATCCCATAAATTCAAGAAAGGAAAAATATCTTATTTCTTCCCTACTTGTATGCAATTTTCGAAAATAAGGAGCAAGAAAGGAGGAGAAGATTTTGTTGGGAGATATTTTGAGAAATATAATATATTGGATATATTCTAGATTGTATCTTGAGGAAGAAGCAAGAAAAATTCCCAATGCCCAACTTGACCTAAAATTTTCGCCCCCCCTTGTCCTATAAATAGGGGATGAATTTTTCATCCCCAATGCAATTCCATGTGTTGGAAAAATTAGAAATCCACAAAGGTGGTGGCAAATATTTTTATTTTTCTCCTTTAAATTAAAATCGTTCGTTGAGAATCCTTCCACCAGATTATGTTCGTGGACGTGGGACATATTTGGGAAGGCTCTTTGGGTTGATCCATCGTCTCAACGGTTGTCTCTACAAGAGGTAAGTAATCTCGTAACTTCTATATTCCAGATGCTTAGGATTTACGTGGATTACGTGTACGCATGTTGCTTACTTATTTGTTTAATTATTATGTTGAATTGATTTAAGATTAATTCATGTTAGTAATTAATTGATTAATTTAAATATGTATTTAAATTCACCTCGAATAGATCCGGGCACCCCTTATTTCCCAACAACCTCTTGGAGTGAAATTTTTTGAGAAGAACGGGACAATATCAAATCAACCCAAAAACCTTCTCTAGTATTCCCTATTGGGGTTATACTGGAAAGTATGTTTTTTTACTTTGTATAACCAAACTAAATTTCTTATTTATTTACTGAAATAAATTATTTATCACTGTTGCATTAAATATGATTGAATGTTATATATATTTACTGCATACATGTTCAATAAACAGTACGTGTTACATTGTAGTTAATTTGGTGATACCAGATCACGAAAGATCAAATTAACAGTTCCTCGTAACTAAGTACAAATTCACAACCTAAATGGAAATGAACAATCCATCGTGAAAGTGTAAGACTCATATTGACTTGTCTTGACCAAGAGTTTACACTAGTGCATTATGATGCGCTGAATAGAACCTACAGAAGGATAAATTCTTCAGTACTGAATATAGAAGAATTAGACATCAGTGGTTCATTATTTCTTAATCTCTGTTCCTTAAATAGGATCGTGTGAAATTAATAACTATTGCTTTGACTTATGATGGGAAGAGAATCAACGTGATTCGATACCTTATATCTTGGGCAATATTATTAGTTACATGACGATTGCTAAGATTTAATATGGAGAATCGTGTGCAAGTACGTCTTGCTTGATTTGTCCCCTTGGTGGGCTCAGAAGATTTATCATACCTAATCTTGCAAGTGGAAATTTATTTCCGGTATGGATAATAATGTTGAGATGTCTTTACTCCAAGGATAAAGATATTAATTAATATAAAGCTTTTTCAGTGGCTTAATTAATTAGTGGATTAGATTATCTTAAACACGGGAAATAATAACCGGGAGTCATATTATTGTAGCATCGTAATATGGATTAAGATGGATAGTTCAATATTAATTTTATAGTGGACTAAATTAATATTAATGGGCTTGAATAATATTTTGGCTTAATATTAAAGTTTCATAGCCCATTGGAGGTTCAATCTTAATTCTCCTAAAGGCCCCTCAAATAGTCTTATATAAGTCCAATTAATGAAAATGAGAAGAAAATATTATTGCCCTATTTTTCCACATTATTTTCGAAAATAATTAAAAAGGGAGAGAGAAAAGATTTTCTTGATTTTCTTGGAAAGATTTTTATGGAATAAGTATTCTTGAGATACAAGTTTATCCCATAAATTCAAGATAAGTCAAAGATCTATTTCCTTCCCTATTAATTTGTAATTTTCGAAAATATGCAAGGAAAAAGGAGGAGAAGATTTTGTTGGGAGATATTTTGAGAAATAGAATATATTGGATATATTCAAGATTGTATCTTGAAGAAGAAGCAAGGAAATTTCCCAATGACCCAATTGACCTAAATGTTCGTCCCCCTCTCCTTTTGCTATAAATAGGGGATGAATTTTCCATCCTCATGATAAATTCATGTGTTGGAAAAATTAGAAATCCACAAAGGTGGTGCAATATATTTTTGTGTTTTATCCTTTGTTAAAATCGTTCGTGAGAATCCTCCCACCGGATTACGTTCGTGGACGTGGGACATATTTGAGAAGGCACTTTGAGTTGATCCATCGTCTCAACGGTTGTCTCTAAAAGAGGTATGTAATCTCGTAACTCCTAGATTCCGCATGCTTAGGATTTACGTGGATTACGTGTACGCATGTTGTTGTTGCTTATTTAATTATTATGTTGAATTAATTTAGGATTGATTCATGTTAGTAATTAATTGAATAATTTAAATATGTATTTAAATACACCTCGAATAGATCCGGACACCCCATATTTCCCAACATTCCCTTGGCCCTTTGTTTGTTCACCGGTGGGGAGTGCTCACAAACAAATTAAATAAACATGAAACAAGAAATTATATTGCACCACCTTTGTGGATTTCTAATTTTTCCAACACATGGAACTGTGTTGGGGATGAAAAATTCATACCCCTATATATAATACTAGGGGGGGATGAAATTTTGGTGTGGAATAAAGATGGAAAAATCTTTTCCTAATCTCCTAGAAATCTTGAATATATCTCATATATTATTTTCTCCATAAATAAATATTCCACAAAATCTCACCTCCTTATTTTATGGTAAATTTCGAAAAAATAAGGAATAGGAATCCAAGATTTGGATCTTCTTGAATTTATGAGATAATCTTGTATTCCAAGAATACATATCTTCCATAATATCTTTTCAAGAAAATCAACAAAATCTTTCATTTCCTCATTAAATCAAAATTTTTTGAAAATTTCAATACAAGATTCCAATTAGGAGATTTCTTGAATTAATGAGATAATCTTGTATTCCAAGAATACATATCTTCATTCCATAAAAATTCAAATAAAATCTTTCTCCTCCAAATCTTGTATTTTTTGAAAATTTCATGGAAAATTAGGCAACAATATTTTTCTTTTATTTTAATCACCTTATTATTATTGGGCTATTATTGGGCTACTAGAGGAACCTTTAGGAGAATTAAGATTGGACCTCCAATGGGCTTCTGAATATCAATATTTAGCCACAATATAATCCAGCTCATTAATATTAATTAATACTACTATTAAATTAATATTGCATTATCCATCTTAATCCATATTATGATAATATGGGCTCCCGGTTATTATTTCTCGTGTTTAAGATTATTTAGTCCATTAATTAATTAAGCCACTGAAAATTTTTATATTAATTAATATATTTATCCTTGTAGTAAGGACGGCTCAACATTATTATCCATACCGGAAAATTAATTCAACTTGCAAGATTTGGTATGATAAAGGTTCTGAGCCACCAAGGGGACAAATCATACAAGATTTTCCAAGCACATGATTCTCTGTATTAATTTAGCAATTGTCATGTAATTAATATTATTGCCCAAGATATAAAGTATCGAAGTCGCAATGATTCTCTTCCCAGCTTAAGTCAAAACAATAATTATTAATCACACACAATCCTTATTAAGTGACAGAGACTAAGAAATTAACAACCACTGAGGTCTAACTCTTCACCCCATAAGTTAGTACGGAAGAGTTTATCCTCTCTGTAGGTCCGCTTCAGTGCAACAAATGCACTAGTGTAATCTCTCGGTCAAGACAAGTCAATCTGAGTCTTACACATCAACCTTTACCAATAGATTGTTCAGATCTATTTAAGTTGTGAAACATGCACTTGTTTACAAGGGACTGTTAATGTGATCTTCAGTGATCTGATATCATCACATTAACTACAATGTAACACGTGTTATTTTATGAACAGATTGCAGTAAATATATATAACATTCATTCATATTTAATGCAATAGTGATAAATAATTTATTTCAGTAAATAAGTGTTTAATGCATAGGTTATACAAAGTAAAAACATACTTTCACGTATAACCCCAACACTATAGCCACGCAAGCCTCAGTCCGTGTTTATGGGGGAATTAACGGCCTTGCATCATGCTCTTCTTTTCGCCATAGACACAGGGTACACTCATATTCGTGCTTATTCAGATTCCCTGCTAGTTGTGCACATTTGTGCAGGAACAAGAGACTATAACGACACGATTATCTTAGAGTTAAGATCGATGTTACGCACCCCATATTTCAATGGCATAGTGCATATTCCCTGGAAGCAAAATGTACTGGCGCATACTTTAGCTTTTTTTTCTGTCTTTATCCTCTGCCCAACTTTGGGTTGAAGATGAGTTTCCTACTTGGCTCAGCTGTTTGTACGACCGTTCTTTGAGTAATAAAATAGGCAGTTGAGTTGGGTTAAAAAATGAAAATACCCTAACCTGAGGAATTGCTACCAAATGAAGTCGCCGAATTTTGCAAAAAAAAAAAAAAAGAAAGAAAGAAAGAATAAACGGGGGAGTGCATATATAAATTATAAATCAAGGTGAAGCCCAGGCCAAGTTAAGTAAAAAAAAAAAAGTACTCACGCAGGGTACGAAAAATGTCTTGTTCACTTGAACTTGCCCGAAAGAACTTGCAGAAAAAACTAAGAAAACCAATACAGCTTGAGTTAGAGCTATTATATATGGATGATATTTCCGGATAGAGAAGGGCATTCTTTATTTTTTACTACAAAAATTACAATATCTCTCATTTAATTTTTAAATAGCACTCATGTGAATCAGGTCTATACATGATCTCTTTCGTTGTTATGCACAAACTCTATCATTGTTAAATTGTTATGCATAAACATTATCACTGTTTAAAAAATAAAGCATCATATGAACAGTTATAGTATTTATGCATAACAATAATAGAGTTTGTGTATAATAGTGATAGTGTGAATACATAACAATGATACTGAAAAATTAGAGTTCACCGTGAACTCGAGTACAAACAAGTTTTTGTCTTAATTTTTTTGCATTACTACTCTTTGATCAACTACTGTATTAAATTTGAACTTTTAATTCATTACATTCTTGTTAACTAATGAATTTGAAATATGTTATCTTTTAATTAGGAAATAAAAATTAAAAGGTTTATTATTTCCCTTTAGAAGGGAAAATTTGTACAAGTAGGCACTTTTTTCAAGCCCTATTTACAATTTGTACAAGTATGCATTTTTTTCAAGAGTGGGTCTCTTATGAACTAGATGTACCGTGCAACTTAAGTACAATTTTAAAACATGCAGCTTGTTTTCTTGAAGGACAATTGTCCCACCTTGTCTCTATGTGCGTCCGCCTATGCAATTTAGAGGGGGTTGATGGATATTGTAGTTGAAATAGATTAGCAAGTGGTATTTTATGCCTTACAACAGCGTACATATTTTTGTTAAGCATCATCTTCGACATCTTGGAGTGCTGCACCAGTTTTGAGAAACTACGGTTTAGCTGGGTTCGACGAACGAAGAATAAAGTGACTCATTCTTTAGCCCAATTTTCTTTAGATTTGGAGTTTGCTTATTTTTCTATATCCATTCTTGATGCGATTGTGAACTTTGTTCAGGTCGGCATTGACTAGTTAAATTAATAATTTATTTTCTCGTAAAAAAGAAATCACAAAAATAAAATCAATAATTCATGTGTAGAGAGTGATGTAATATTTTTCTTTTAAGAGAATTATGTAAAGTATGTGGAGTAATTAATTCATATATCCATGCACTGAAAGTGATGCAAATGAGAGGAGAATTTATACGTATTGAGAGGAAAAAATCAAGTCAAAATAATATTGCAGTTAATGATTTTGATTGGCTAAATTCAATTCTAGGTTTCTTTGTTTAGATTAATATCAAAAGTAATTTTCCCCTGGGAAAAAAAAAATCTGCTGGTGACAAGTGGATAAAAATCTCTAAAGTTTCAGCTTTTATTTGAAAGTCTTTTCAGTGCTTGCTTGCTTGATAATTTGGATTCCAACTAGAGATAATTTGGTGTGTTGGGTGTCTTGCTTGCTTCATGAATAAGGTTGGTTGTGTGAATTGTGCCTTTCGGTTCCTGAATCTATGCATCATTTGTTATTGTCTTGTTCAGTCTCTCAACGTGTTTGGGCAAGAATTTACATATGGTTAGGTTTTCTATTTGTTGGTTTAGAGAGCATCAACGATGACTTACAAATAGTGAAAATAAACATTTTAAAGTAAAGAAAACAAAAAACAACAATTAACATTTTTCAGTGTACAAACTAATACTTTTCAGTATACAAAGTAATATTTTTCAGTATCTCCTCCTTTGAGCAGCTTCTAGAATCAGTACTTTAGTATTTAACAAATCACGAACACTGTAACACTGCAACACCGCAACGAACAGGAAAAAATAAAACCTTACTAAAGTCGAGTCAAGGTTGAACCTTTGCCCGCAAAACAAATACGTCCCGGCCAGTGCTTACGGTTTGGCGTAGTATTTTCAAAGGTAAAACAATTTTTGCCTTTATACGTGCAACACGTCAATGTATAAAGCTTCGACGAACTGATACGACGAAAGAACTGGACTGCACTATGTTGTGTCACTATTAATTCGGCACAAGCCCATTAATATTTCACTCGTTAATGAAGGAACCAGTCGGATAAATGGGCCAAACTCGACCGGCCCAACAATAGTCGCCAAGCTCGCCCACATGAGATGGACTCTAGCTCATCAAGAAAGGGTCGAGGTCGCCACGCCCAAGTAAAGTAGCTAGCTCATAGAGCTCTCAGAAAATCCTATGAAAATAAAGGGTCAAGAGCTCGTTATGAGCTCGCTCAATGAGTTCGGACTAGCTCATTGAGAGCTCATCGACCAGCTCACTATGAGCTCGCTCGATGAGCTCCCATCTAGCTCACTATGAGCTCACTCGATGAGCTCCCGTCAAGCTCACTCACAACTTACTAACTAGCTCACTAAAAGCTCGCTCAATGAGCTCTCATCAAGCTAGCTCGCCTGGAAAGCTCTATGCAAGAGGTTTTTATCCAGAGTTCGTCCAGAAGGCGACAGGTACAATGTCCGCCGCTAGGAGTTCGTTTGTACGAAGGGGAGTTAATGCCGCAGCGCGGTACTAAGTCAGTAAAACCATCCAAATGTAGCTAAGTCAATGACTTGAACTACAAGACGACAACTTTGGTCACGCGATTTGGGAAAAGATCAGAGAACTACGACAAAGGACTCAGGAACTTACCAGGTGTCGCGACTGCTAGCTTAGGTGAGCTCTCAGGAGCTCCCAAGAGCTCCCAAGAGATGTCGGAAATTAATGTAAAATGAAGTACTGGGCATTAAATGGAAGTTTGACCATTTGATGTCTCGACAAGAAAAACGGAGAGTGTAATGCACTCTCCCATGTAGTATAAATATGGGCACTTAAGACCGAAAAATGGTCCGAAAAATATCAATACAAGAGGCAAAATTTGCCCTAGTTTCTGTGCACTTTATTTACGCTTTCAGTCTTTAAATCTTTAAGGGTTCAATCATTTGAACTCTCATTGTTTGATTAGTTAATTACCACAAAAAGCCATATTCCACACAATTAATCCGTTTAAACTAGCTATCAACAATTGGCGCTAGAAGAAGGGTATTCATTAAGAACTAATCTGATTTTTCAGTGTGTTCTCATTTGAGTATTCCGACGAATCTTCAAAGGTTTTTTTTTTAATCTTCAAACATTCAAACACCTACCCAGAAAATTCATAACCAAAGATGTCTCAAGCTAGTTACGTGTCAAAAGGGAAGGCCAAGTCTGGGAAAGCCAAATCATGGACCCAAAAGTCAGGTGCCCGGGGGGCCGGTGGTCCGGCCGCCGGTAACCTGGGTGCCAAAGGACCCGCACTCGGTGTCCCCCAGAAGCTTGAGGAGATCAAAACCCCGGAAGAAATCTGGGAAGCCATGGCGGTCTTACGCCGAAAGCAGGCTGAGTTGGGCACATGTTATAGTGACTTGCGCCAAAACGTGGATGAGAAATTCCGCCAAGCCAGGGGCAAGCGAAAGGATGGTGAAGGCCCCCACCGGGTGGAAAGCGAAGAATCCCAACAAACTGCTCACTCCCGAGAGTTCCGTAGAGAGCCGTATGAGAGGCAGTATGGACCTGAACAAAGGAGGAATGACCGAGCAGATTCCGCGGGGGTCCAGTGGACGAGATTGTCTTTCGACGTCTAAACTCCGAGTTCAACGACGAACAAGCTCGCAACCAAGGTCGCAAGCAGGCCAACCAAAATTGCGAACAAGCTTACTGTGGCCAAAGCCAGGCCGAGCCCGAGATGTCGCGAGCTGGTTCCGTGGCGCAGCCCGACCGTGGACCGAGGCAGAACATCTCAGCGCTAGATCGCCTGGGGAGAAATCCCCCACCTCGATATCACCAGCGACGTGGTGCAGCAAGAAGCCCCTCACATAGCCTTCATCAACTAGGGAGGGCGGAAAGACATCGCCTCGTCATCTTCGGTGGGGTGGTATCAACCAATTTGATGCTGATCAACTTGCGGGAATAGTTCAAACCCTCAAGGACCTCCAAGATCAGGTCGCAGCTAAGGATGGAAATCCGACTCCTGCTAGGATCCCTCTGTCACCATTGTCACCAGCAATGATGCTAGCTCCTGTCCAACCAAAGATCACGGTGACCTCGATTGCTCAATATGTCGGCGACACAGACCCCCCCCACTCATCATGTCAGCAAATTCACGTCCTATATGAACTAAATGGGGGCAACTGACGCAACCCAATGTCTGTTGTTTCCCCTCACCTTAGGTGATCAAGCCTACAGGTGGTACAACACCTTACCTCCATCCTCCGTAGAGTCATTTCGCCAAATGGCGCAACTGTTCCTTGATCACTGCGCCACTATGACCCCGAAGGTGGGAACAAAACAAAGGTTGGCCAATATTTGGTAATATAAAGACGAGACCGACCGAGCATACATCGAAAGGGTAGAAAAGCTGATCATGGAAGGAGAACCTCTCGGAGATGAGGCTAAGGTCATGGGAGTCGTCGGGGGACTCCGGATGAACACAAAACTTTGGAAAATCATGAATATGGAATACCCGAAGTCCTACGCTGATTTCTAACACCGAGCAGGAAATTTGATTAGCAGCGCCGAGCTGCTCGCTCAACGAATGGAAGAACAAGGGGTGAGTGAGGCGAAACAACCAGCTGCTAAGACTAAGAAGTCATATAAGAGGTCGGGGACCACTTACAAAGCCCCTGGATCTTTCAAACCTTTTGACGAGGGGAGTATCGAGGTGAAGCTACTCGAAGTGCTGAATGTTGCCCCAAGAGAGGTCTTCAATGCAATCAAGGCGAGACATCCTATTCCTCCACCAAGAAAAAAGCTAAGGGAGGAAGGAAGATTGAACCCAAAAAAGTTCTGTAAGTACCACAACAGCATCGGACATAACACCGGGGACTATTGAGATCTACTAAGACAACTTTGGAAACTGTATGAAGATGGGAAGCTAGAGGAGTTCATCAAGCCCGCAGCAGCAGCAGCAGTGGCGGCGACCAACCAGAGGAACCACCAGAATCGAGGCCGCCATGCTGGGCCAAGGGGAAACCAAGACCTTCAGGCTCCACCTATGCCCGAAGGTGCTGAAGGACGAGTTATCCACATGATCTGCCCAACTGAGGGCACACTGGGAGGTCTGCTCCCCGCCACCTCACTATCCGGCCGACGTAAGAAGGCAGAGATGCGAGCTCTAGATAATGCCACACTCGTCCCCAAGGCAAACCTACTCGTTTTCTCGAAGGAGGACAAAGATGGAGTCGTCTTTCCCAACTGGGACCCATTGGTCATCTCAGCAAAAATCATGGGCATCCTTGTTCACCGCATCATGGTGGACAATGGGGCCTTCTGCAACATCATTTTCAAGAAGGCATTGGACCAGCTGGGGGATTTCAACAGCTACATCGAGCCTTGCGAGATGGGGATCAGAGGATTTGGAGATCAGCCAGTTCATCCTTATGGGATGATCCGTTTAGCTGTAGAAATTACTTCTAGTCTAGATAAGGAGGTGTGGGCTACCAGGCAGCTCGACTTTGTAATCGTTGACCAGTCATCAACCTTCAACGGGTTTTTTGACCGGCCTTTCGAACACGAGTTTGGTGTCGCACCCTCCTCCTACTTTTATTGTATCAAGTTCCCAGGCTCTGATGGGACCATTGGCACCATTAAGGGTGACCAGACTGCTGCAAGGAAATGTTTGACCTACATCCGTCCAAATTTAAATTCTGCAATTTATTTTCAAAATAGTCATAACTATGAAATGATGCAAGTATGTCACAAAAATCAAACATCATCTCAGAAAAAAGACAAGGAAGGTGATGAGATGGAAGTAGATGATGAGGTCGAGAAACAAAGTTCGGAGGAAGGTGACCAAATTATGGTTGACTTACCAGCTAACCAGATCACGACCAGCTCGGGTTTAGAGGAAGGTCAATCCTCAAGAGGTCTCCCCGATCTGGAATCGCGACTTGGTTTTGAACCAATGGAAGTGGAAGTTCCCAAAAAGGGACTTGTCGAAGATTTGAGGGTCAAAGGGGGCGAGCAGCGAGCAACCCCAATGGAAGAACTCAAAAAAATACAAGTGGATCCAACTCGACCTGAGCTCGAAGTCACGATCGGAGCAAAAATTCCAAGCGAAATGCGAGGCAAGGTGATTGAGTTCCTTAAAGGTAACTTAGATGTTTTTGTGTGGTCGCATGAGGACATGGTGGGCATCGACCCCCAGGTAGCATGTCACCAATTGAATATTGATCCATCAAGAAAGCCAGTCTCTCAGAAGAGGCGAAAGTTCGGTCTAGAGAAGTACGCAGCTCTAGCCGAGGAAGTCAAGAAATTATTGGATAACAAGTTGATCTAGCAGGCCAACCACCCGCAATGGGTAGCAAATGTCGTGCTCGTCAAAAAAAGCAAACAACTCTTGGAGGTTATGCATCGACTTCACCGACCTGAATGATGCTTGCCCAAAAGACTTTTTTCCCATGCCGCACATCGATCACTTGATAGACAGTACAGCAGGCCACGAAATGATGTCGTTTATGGATGCCTTCGCGGGATACCACCAAATCGCCATGCATGAGGACGATCAACAACACACCTCTTTTCTAACTGAGAAAAATGTCTATTGTTGGAAGAGGATGCCTTTCGGACTCAAGAACGCAGGGGCAACTTATCAGCGATTAGTGAACAAAATGTTCGCGGACGAGATAGGCAAGACTATGGAGGTATACATCGACGACATCATGGTCAAAAGTGAGAAGAAGGAAGATCATCTAACCCACCTCGCTCAAACCTTCACCATTTTGAGAGAGTACAACATGAAGCTGAACCCGAAGAAGTGCAATTTCGGAGTGGGATCAGGGAAGTTTCTTGGTCATCTAATCAGTCATCGGGGAATCGAAGCAAACCCATCGAAAATTCAAGCAATTCTAGACATGAAAGCTCCTCGCAACGTGAAGGAAGTTCAGAGGCTAACGGGATGTTTGACATCGCTCAACAGGTTCATATCCAGAATGGGGGACAAGTGCAAACCATTTTTCGAAACAATGAAAAAGGTAAATTTTCTTGGACCCCGGAGAGTCAGCGCGCTTTTATGAATATCAAGGAGTACTTATCCAACCCCCAAATTTTGTCCAAACTAATTCCTGGCGAGAAGCTATTCTTATATCTAGCGGCCGCAGACTCAGCTCTAAGTTTAGTCCTTGTCCGAGCTGAAGGGAAGTTCCATCTACCAATTTACTTAGTTAGCCAGACATTGAATGATGCCGAACTCAGGTACCCACCTCTGGAAAAGCTTGCTTATGCTCTAGTAATGAGCGTAAGGAAACTTCGCCAATATTTCTTTGATCATCAAGTTGAAGTTCTAACGACGATGCCGTTAAGACAAGTGTTACACCGACCAGACACGGCAGGACGACTTCTGAAATGGTCTATCAAGATTGGCCAGTTTGGTGTCACCTTCACTCCTAGAACTGGGATTAAGGAGCAGGTGCTCGCCGATTTCTTGGTTGAACTCACATTCCCTGAGAAGTCTGGCGAGGTCATCAGGGATCCATGGAAACTATACGTCGATGGTTCATCCACCAGTACACGAGCGGGGGCAGGAGTTGTGCTCATCAGCCCCGACAATCAATCTTTTACCACTGCCATCAGATTTGATTTCCACGCAACAAATAACGAGGCAAAATATGAGGATCTAATCAATGGTTTAGAAATGGCGATGGCCATGGGAGTTCAACGTCTCAAAGTATTTTGTGATTCACAACTAGTGGCATATCAGATGTCGGGTGAGTATGAAGCTAGAGGCGATCAGATGATCAGGTACCAGCAGGTCGCCAAGAATTTGTTGGAAAAATTCGAGCAAGTTTACATCGAACAAATTCCGCGAGCTGACAATACTCAAGCGGATGCTCTAGCTCGACTTTCCACTTCGGAAGGAGCAACAAGCATGGATAACATCGTTGTTACCAGATTGATGATCCCATCAGGTGATCGACCCATAATCAACTTAAGTGAAGTAGCTATGATCCGATCAACGACCCCAGCAGGAAGATGGTCGATTCTTCATGTCGAAGCTCAGGAGGAGACCTGGATGACACCTATCATCAAGTATATTGAGACTGGGACATTTCCAGAGGACAAAATCCAAGCTCGTCGACTACATTTTAGAGCCGCGAGATACGTTATCATTGACAAACAATTATACAAAATAAGTTTTTCGCTACCACTTCTCAAGTGTGTAACGCCGGAGCAAGGGATGATTATTTTGAAGGATATCCACGAAGGAGTTTGCGAAAATCACACTGGGGGGCAATCACTCGTTTACAAAACGATCAGACAAGGTTATTTCTGGCTAACTCTGAGGAAGGATGCAATCAAATACGCTAAGTCCTGCCACAAGTGCCAAGTGTTCGCCCCAACCATCAAGAGAGCTCCCGAGGAGCTAATTTCCATATACAACCCAT
This sequence comes from Stenogyne calaminthoides, assembly GCA_037126765.1. NCBI lineage: Eukaryota > Viridiplantae > Streptophyta > Magnoliopsida > Lamiales > Lamiaceae > Stenogyne > Stenogyne calaminthoides. The sequence continues at coordinate 33,150,277 of JBBCBC010000008.1, read as the reverse complement.
GGCCATTTGCAAAGTGGGGGATCGACTTGATTGGACCTTTGCCAACGGCTCCGGGCACGATGAGACACGCAGTATTGCAGTCGACTATTTCACAAAATGGGTGGAAGCGGAACCACTAGCTAAGATTACTCAAGAAAAGATCATTAGGTTCATCTGGAATAATATCATATGTCGTTTCGGGCTCCCACAAGCGATCATCTCAGATAACGGAAAACAGTTTGACGGAGCTGAAATCGACGCATTTTTCGCAAAATGGAAAATCGCGAAGTTGTTCTCAACACCATACCATCCGCAGTCGAACGGCCAAGTAGAAGCAGTCAACAAGATAATAAAACACACATTGAAGACTCAGCTCGACGGTTCTCGAGGTTTGTGGGCTCACAAACTCCCAGACATACTTTGGTCATATCGAACAACTTTCCGAAACTCAACTGGCGAAATGCCTTTTGCGCTAGCTTTCGGAACGGAGGCAGTAATACCATCCGAGGTGGTAATTTGAAGTCACAGGACACTACAGTCTATCACAGAAGATAATGATCGAGCTCTTCGTACTGAGCTCGATCTGCTCGAAGAAAGAAGGATAGATTCTGATTTAAAGAATGCTAGCTACAAGCAAAAGTCAGAAAAGTATTACAACTCAAAGATAAAGATTCGAAAGTTCAAGATTGGCGACCTGGTTTTACGACGAAATCCAGGGGTAGCAAAGGGAGTTTTTGGTCCGACTTGGGAAGGCCCCCTCAAAATATCCAAGTGTTTGCCAAACGGAGCTTACGAGCTAGAAGACACGAAGGGAGTTCCAGCTCAATACCCTTGGAATACAGTTTATTTGAAGAAGTATTACCAGTAATTTAATATTCTAGATTTTGTAAGAGAAGCTCGCTTCAAATTCAAAAATAGAAGTTGTATGTCATCAAGTTTGAGTTCGTCTCATTTTATCATGCCTTGAGATTTTAGCGATCAGAAATTGGGGGCAGGTCTAATGACCTCTAACGAGATCAGTTATTATAGTATGTTCTAAACACAAAAATGCTAAGGCATTATGTCGCATCCAAATAAGACGACCACACAAGTGCCAAGGCACTAAGTCGCATCCGAATAAGACGACCAAATAAGTGTCAAGGCAATAAGAAGATTAGAATGTTTTATGTCATGGACTAAGGGGGCAGGTAATCGACCTTCCAACAAGGTCGATTACCCAAAGTCGCCGATCTCTACGGAGATCGACCTCCCAGAGATAGTCCACAAACATAGAAATTTCTAAACATCAAAGGATCGCAACCAAATAAGACGATCAGAATTTTTTATGTCATGGACAAGGGGGCAGGTCGTAGACCTCCAAGGAGGTCGATTACCCGAAGTCGCCGATCTCTAACGAGATTGACCTCCCAAAGATAGTCCACAAACATAAAAATTCATAACATTTCATAACAGGCATTCCAAGGCATCAAAAGTTGAAAGACAATAAGACAACTAAGTCGCATACAACTAAGACGACCAGCCAATAAAGTTGCAAAACAATAATACAACTAAGTCGCGTAAAAGTAAGGCGACAAGCAAAACACAGATTGCAAGCAAATAAGACAATCAAATATGCAAAAATGCTAAGGCATTGAAAGTAAACTTCAGTTCATCAAAAACAGGCTAATCGATTACAAGGCAAAATATGCGACATGATTAAAGCCGACATGCAGCTGAAACAAAGAAAGTACATCAGGTAGCAGGATTCTTTTGAACATAAACAGGTTCACCAGTAATCTCGCCAGGGGCAACGACAACCTTGCCCCCTGCACAACCTCGACATTGCCGCCAGATGAGACAACCTCAACAACGACCGCGAAATGTTAGAAAGAAAAGGAAAGGAAGGCAGACGATCTTATAAGAGTTAAAGGTGAAAAACACATTGTGTTGGAAAAGCCGAACTCAAAATTCAAATCCAAAGTGTGTTTGAATGGACCCTAGCTCGCCCCTGTCACGGAAAAAGTCACAACTCAACTCACCTCGCCCGGGTAAGCCACCTCGCCATCTTGGGCCTCCTGCGTCCAACCTTGCCCGGGAGCTCGCCCCATTTCGCCTGGGTGAGCTTGCCTCACGTCGTCCAGCTCACCTCACGAGCAAAGAATTGATTTAAAAAAAAAACTGCTTTGATCTGGAAGGATATTCGAGAAGATGGTTGAGCCACGTGAAACCCCTTGAAATGAGGGTCGCAACGAAAAACGAATCAACTCAATCGGAGGTCGGGAGCTCAAGTTATGAACGAAATAAAATTGATGCTAGACAATGAAACGAGCTCGGGCACGCTCGCGAAAATTCAGATAAAGCCTAAAGCAGCGGCCCATTTAAAAAATGTGGAGGTCAAACATCACAACCCAATTGTTTTTCAACCATTAAAACCTTGGTCAACATTTGTAGGCTCTTATTTAATCAAGAATTGGAGCCTCAAGCCCATGTCGCAGCTGCCACTTTCAAATGAAAAAAGTGTGGCTCAGCGCATGAAATTTTATGAAGATGTTAGCACTTGGCATATTGCCGAAGAAAGAAAACAGAGCAGCAGGAGAAGTCGCATTAAGCGAAGTGTATTTCAAGCTCAGGATTTCAATTCCACATTGCCCCACCTTGCGGATAGGGGCTCGAGTAATAACAAGCAGAGTCACCTCATTTTCACCTCGACCGTGAGAGCCCATCTCGCAGCTCAACCCAAAATCTTAATTTCGACATGAAGAGTTCGGGCCCAATCACGCCCTATCTCGGAGCCGAGCTCGCCATGAAAAGTTGTCTCGGAGCTCGCTCCACTTCGCCAAGCAAACCCACAAATTAATGAAAAGTCATAGCGGCTCGCCCATCGCGCAAATTAGCAGCGGCCCAGCGCAAATTCAGAGATCTGAGAGTTCGCCGTCCACAAAACCAGTCCCAGGCGCGAGCTCGCTGCCCGAGCTCGCCGAATTCGCCCATCACTACACCATTATGTCCTCGCTCTACCTCGCTACTTCGCCGAAGCAGCCCAAAATTAGCCCCAGCTCGCCAAAAAGGCCCAACGACAGACCCTTATCTGACATCTCGCTCAATCTCGCCAAAGAACAAAGGAACTAGGGCACTCTGGATTTCAAATTTCAAGGAAAAGAGGTCCTAATTTGAACCCTGCAGCTCGCTCAACCTGGCAGAACGGCGGAGCTCGGTGGACTGCCTGATTCGCGCGGGACATCCCTCGGAAGCTTGATCGAGCTCGCGGAGCTAGCAAAATTTGACGAGCTCGTATCCATCTCGCTCAACCTCGAAACTCGCAACTCGCCCAACAACGATTTGCTTTTTCAGATTCAAAATTTGAAAAAGGAACAAGAGAGGCGATGTTGAAGGAAAATTAGGATATTAGGATATGAAGGAAAATAAATTAAAAAATGGATGGCTAATCTGATAAAGAAAGCAGGCTCCCTTTTTGAGTTTCAAATTTCCAAGGAAATGAAGGAAAGTAGATCCACCACTTTATGATAGGAGGAAAATCAGGAATGCAGTTCGGGAAAGTCAAATTTTGAGTTCAATCCCAGAGAATCAGGCCCATCACTATCAGCGGATTTGATTTCCAACAAGGCTAATGGTTGGGAGTCGAGGCCTTGTTCGACCAAGATTCGCCTGTTTGGGAGCTCGCCCGAGGTCACCCCAGGCCCATTGACAGACTCGCGATGAGGTCAATGTGCAGTTCGCTGCCTAGACGCGTGAGCTACACCGCGCAAGGTAGCGCAAACAGCCCGCCTGAGCTCGCTCCCCTTCGACGAAGCAGCTCGCCCGAGCTCGCTCCCCTTTGACAAGCGGCTCGCTCGAGCTCACCCACCTTCACCCAACGTACAGCTCGCCCGAGCTCACTCACCCTCGACGCACAGCTCGCCCGAGCTCACCCTCCTCCACTCAACGCGCAGCTCGCCCTGTTTTCGCTCGCCCAAAGAGGCAGCTCGCCCGGATGCACAAATTCGCGTCAATAATAGACCTTGGACGGCGACGGCAGCTCGCGAGAGCTCGCAGCAGTTCAGGGATAGATCGCAGCAGCTCGCGGTCAAAAGGGAGGAAAGCGGGCATATGCGTGGCCATAGTCTTTTGGGCCTAAGTATAAATCGGCATTTGTGTTGCCAAATGAGTATAAATCGGCATTTGTGTCGGCCCATCTCGCTTAGCCCCGTAATTCGCTCATCTCACCCGAGCTCGCACGAGTTCGCGGCCCGAACTCAGCCGCCTCGCAGCCCGAACGCAGCTCGGATCTCACGAACTCGCCCGGGTCTTCATCAACACGTCCACACGTAACACGCCTTGCCACTCTTTCCCAGCTCGCGAGAGCTCGTTGCTTACGGGAGCTCGCTCGAAAGGACAGCCCAAATGAGTGAGAACCGGCTTTCTTCTTCCCTTCAAGTTTTTGGGCTTCAAGTGATTTAGTTTGTGGGGCTATTTCATTAAGTCCAAGTATGTTGAGTTATTTTGCAGAAAGAAAAGTTGGGCCCAGTCCTAAAACTGTATACGCATATAATGGACGGGCCATTTAAAAAAAAAATAAAAAAAATTATTAGTATACACACGTAAATATTTCCAAGAGTCGTGAGCTCAGCCTATCTCGGAGCTTGACCCACCTCGCCTAACAAGTCATTTATCCCATTCGTGTTATTATAAATCCGCTTCGCGAGCCTTGGACCTCCACACCTCGTTACTAAAGTCCAAAGAAGATGATCAGTTTGTTGCTCGCTCCACCATGTCACGAGCAGCGAACTGAGGGGCAATTGTTGTGTCACTATTAATTCGGCACAAGCCCATTAATATTTCACTCGTTAATGAAGGAACCCAATAGGATAAATGGACCAAACTCGACCGGCCCAACAATAGTCGCCAAGCTCGCCCACATGAGATGGACTCTAGCTCATCAAGAAAGGGTCAAGGTCGACATGCCCAAGTAAAGTAGCTAGCTCATAGAGCTCTCAGAAAATCCTATGAAAATAAAGGGTCAAGAGCTCGTTATGAGCTCGCTCAATGAGTTCGGACTAGCTCATTTAGAGCTCATCGACTAGCTCACTATGAGCTCGCTCGATGAGCTCCCATCTAGCTCACTATGAGCTCGCTCGATGAGCTCTCTTCAAGCTCACTCACAACTTACCAACTAGCTCACTAAAAGCTCGCTCAATGAGCTCTCATCAAGCTAGCTCGCCTGAAAAGCTCTATGCAAGAGGTCTTTTATCCAGAGTTCGTCCCGAAGGCGACAGGTACAATGTCCGCCGCTAGGAGTTCGTTTGTACGAAGGGGAGTTAATGCCGCAGCGCAGTACTAAGTCAGGAAAACCATCCAAATGTAGCTAAGTCAATGACTTGAACTACAAGACGACAACTTTGGTCACGCGGTTTGGGGAAAGATCAGAGAACTACGACGAAGGACTCAGGAACTTACCAGGTGTCACGCTGCTAGCTGAGGCGAGCTCTCAGGAGCTCCCAAGAGCTCCCAAGAGATGTCGGAAATTAACGTAAAATGAAGTACTGGGCATGAAATGGAAGTTTGACCATTTGATGTCTCGACAAGAAAAACGGAGAGTGTAATGCACTATCCCATGTAGTATAAATATGGGCACTTAAGACCCAAAAATGGTCCGAAAAATATCAATTCAAGAGGCAAAATTTGCCCTAGTTTCTGTGCACTTTATTTACTCTTTCAGTCTTTAAATCTTTAAGGGTTCAATCATTTGAACTCTCATTATTTGATTAGTTAGTTACCACAAAATGCCATATTCCACACAATTAATTCGTTTAAACTAGCTATCAACACACTACTATATACAGATGCACGAAAAAGATGAATGCAAGTGATAAAAAATTTATGCAGATTTTTATATTTTTCCAGGTATCTTTTGAACAAGAATGACATGCCCTATTTATAAGCTTATGCCACCAGGTGGGGAGCCGAACTTTAAATGATATTCAGGGAGTTGACCAGGAGTTATAGAATTAATGTCATTATGTCATTCAAGTGGCCAATTTGGTAACCTTCAGGAGTTAATCCAATTCAAAACGTCCACGAACCTGGACATCTGTACGTCCAGGTTCATACAATTTCGAATTCAAAACATATTCACGTAGGGCTCTGACCAATGCAGTGGGCCTGGCTCCAAAATGATAATATGGCCTCCAAGCCCAATATCAAAGTCCAACTGCCAAGGCCCACGGGTCACGACCTCGGTTTAGTCGAAACGGGCGGCACATGTGTGGATTATTAGACCGTTCTTTAGCCAATATAATTGAATTCTACTAACTAACTTCTATTAATAATGATTGGTTAATTCCTCTAATCTTTCAATGTGAGATATTAATTCAAATTAATTTTCCCACACTTTCCAATTAAAACCACCATTTAATCCATAAAAAGTGTTATGACGTCTCAACTTCGTGATTTAATTTCCCACTCAGTTTTGAGATTATAAATACACTACGATCATCTACTCCGAGAGTAGATCGTTTTTATGCCCTTTAATTTCTTCGAAATTAAACTTTATACCTTCATTTAATTAGTTAAAGATGAGTGTCCTACACTCTCATTAAATACCAATTAAATTCAAATAATTGGTTAAAATAAATTTTCCCCAACATTATTCACTGAATTCTCATCACTACAAGAGAGCTTTGTTGATTTTTGTTAATTTGGGCATGGAAAAGTAGGTAGAAAACTGTTAATCTAATCTGGCAATGCACATGTTGGAGAATTTGGATATGTAGAAATGATTCTTGCTTCAATGGAGAAGCCGTCAAAATTGTAGATAAAATTATTGCTTCTTCTTGAAAATGGATTAGAGCACATTAGTCTCTCTCGTTTAACTCTTCCACGTTGCAATGGATTATTTACCTTGTTTTATTTCGTTTGGTTTTGTATCATTCTGTCATAGTTTTTGTGTCTTTTTGTTGCAAGGTTGAGTAGCCCTTATACTCAATTTTTAAATAAAATTTCTTACTAAAGCAGGTGTTGGTAGCAAGTTGTTTACCGGTTGTCAATTGTTTGATTGTGCCTAATTACTTGTCAAATCATACATCCACATCCGCATCAAACCATTAAAATATGATAAAATTTGTATAAAACGGTCTTGTGTATGAAACGGAATACAATCTAGTGCAAATTAACATCCAGTTCTCTCAAAGTGTTAAATCATCAATACCCCAATTATGCTCCATCTAATGCAAACATGTGTCATTAAATTGGTCAACATTAGACATGAATCCAATAAAATGCGGCACAATAAGAATTGATATTAGGGGTCAAATCGTTAATGTGGCGTGATCAAATGCTTGAATAGAAGATAAATAAGGAGGGTCTAAAAGTTCAATAGGAGAGATTTGGCATCTCTGAGTGATGAAACACATAAATTCGAATGGATGAATGAAGGAAATCACAATTTGTTTAAAGAACAAAAAAATATTCTCTTACACTCAGTCATTTAACAAGTGCTCAATCCTGAAATCTTCCACCAATGAATTGAAGGGAAATTGATATTTGGAGAGAACAAACAAAGAAGATAATACTCACTTTGTTCTGAAATATCCACCGCATTAACCGTACATACTTAATAACATTACATGCATTAAAAAAAAGATGAAACACGATTTAGTAACAAGATCGTCCAAGATGCTATTTAATAACATAGCCTTGGCAAACTCCGCACGACCAATGATATAGAGTTAACAAAACAAGTCTGAGTTGCCAAAATAGTCTCCGGACGTGACAGTTAAAAATCTCAGACGACGTGTTGGTTTTAAATTTTAATCCTCATCCATTCCTCCTTGAGGGGGAGGCTTTGGACCACCAGCTGGTTTTGCCATTATGATCTGCAACACCAAAATTATTAACTACATCTATATATCTTTTACATAAACACAAAGACAACTTCTTTATTGTCCTAAAATTTACTTGAACAATTCTAATATCTGGTATTTATCAACAAATTGAGAGGTAAAATACCCAATTTATTAAAAGAGGGTTTTTAGGACAATGGCAAAAGTGGTTCTCAGATGAGAGTAACAATTAAATTGCTCCCTCGAAAAAAAAATAAAAAATTGGGGATATAGCATGATTGCATATTCCTGAAATGTTCAAAAGCACAGCCAGTGTAATAATAAAGAGTGTCACTTGATCAAATCACAATTTATACTCCCACTGCTGTTTTATATTTGATGTTTTAGCATTTGTTGGTGAAATTTAGGAGTGAATAATGACAAATTTGTCCATCATTAATGAAAGAGGATTAATTAATAAAGGTAAGTTCAAAATTATGAGAGATTTTTTGGGATTGAAATAAGGATAAAATTGTGGAAAAGGGTGATAAGCATCCTAAAACATCAAATAATTTAAAACTAGAATGTTACCCTAAAACATCAAATAATTTAAAACAAGAAGGCTACCCTAAAACATCAAATAATAAAAACGGAGGGAGTATTAAAAACGGTGGGAGAATGATATAGCATATTACCTGATCTACTCGGAGTACAGTACAAGCAGCATCTGCAGCATACTTGAGGGCAAAGAATCTGCCAAAAAGAGTAAATTACACAAGTCAATCATAAAAGCAACAGTTCCGGTTTGGTGAGAGATGTTTCCACTAATATTATACTCACATTTTTCACTACTCTACATTCAGAAATGTCTCCTATTAATAGTGATAATTTTGATGAACAGAACATCATCAACAGGATTTATCAGCACAGTTTTGCCAACTAATTTACTTTGTTGAGGATATGGTACACTTCATTGAAATGCAGAATTAGGGGTTCAAAATTCTTCAATCGGAAAGGTAATGAGAATGAATATGGGTAATTGTGGTGATTATTGAGAATAAAAGATGATCAATTCACATTCATCATACTCTGTGCAAGGTAATGAGACTCAAATTAAGCTACTCACTACCCCATTCTGATTAACTACCTCCCCTCCACTAATCTCTACTCCTCAATCATTCAACTATTCCTCAGCCAGCAATCATTTTTTGTCCCCACTTAATTCAAGATTAATTCAAAACACTGACAACAAAACTACTATTATCATCGTAATGTACAATTCAATTGTTTTCGTTACCATTCCCATTGAAGAATTTGAATCAAGTGCCCCCTTAAAACAAACATCAAGATTTGCAGCAGAACAGATATATCCAAACCCATAATCTCGACATTATTCCACATTTATGAGAAGCAACTTACTTGGTGATAGAAAGATCCCATATGTTGAGGGTAGAGACATCCTTGCAGACACCTTCCACTAAATCAATGCCTACCTTGAAGTTTCCAGATGCATGTTCAGCATATAAAGATGATATAATTTCAATTGCATTAAGGCCCGCATTTTCAGCCAATGTCTTAGGTATCATTTCAAAGCTTTCGGCAAATTTTGCAATTGCATACTGATCCAATCTGGACAAATAAATTAATCAATCAAAAACATGAAATAGCTTGCACTTTTAATAAATAGAACTGTGGTACAATTCTAGTTCACAAATTCAAGACAGAAAGTAGCAGAACACTGAACAAGGCAATTGAAAGTGATCTTTTAAGCTAAGTGCAAAATAAATATTCTTGATTCAGTTAAGGTGTCATTTCATGCTATCAAAAACTCTTGAACCTCCTAGGGACGCGCACACGCATTATTATTTCTCAGGCAAAGATAATACATTAGATATAAATTAATATTCATGTCTCAAGCAAAAACCATGTATGATTAAAAGAGAATAAATATTTTTTAACAATTGTGCTGGATGAGGAAATTAGCCAGAAGATGTGAATGAGCACCAGCATAAAATTTAATAAGGTTATTCAGGCAGCCAAATTAAACATATTCACCAACGGTATATATAAACGTGTGAATTCATGCACCAGAAATTCAATTGGTTAGAGTAAATTAGGATTCAGTGCAGAAGATGTAATATTAATAATATGGTGTTTCTCTTTGCTCTTCACCCCTCTTTTTCTTGTTTTATTTTTTTGTCAAATAAGGAATGATTTTCATATATAATGTTAGTTATTTATCGTTAGAGTTTTACTTGGCATTGAGTTAGAAACGCCACTAATACACGCACATAAGTAGACAAATCAAAATTAAGTTATTATGAGGTACAATAAGTTAGTACTCCTATCACATACTGGTCACAATAATGATAACTTTTTCAATCATCTGTTTCACATTTCATGAAAGAGTAAATTTAGATAAAATATTAAACTTACAAAAGAGAAGAAAGAATATAAAAGAATATTAAAATTAAACAGTGCTTTATCTCAACTCTCAAGAACTTTGTGAGCATAACCCCAAGGGCAAATTAGGGCATACATCACCCATCTTTTGTTTGACTGACATCTTAGTATACTCAAGCTACGTGAAGTGGAATAACACAATATAGAAATGCCGTGGTACCCATTTTCTTCTTCAGAAGAAGAGTGCAGTTGTATCAGAAGGGGAGAGGGAGACATACAATTCCAGCACATATAAGCTGTATATATAAAAATGTATTAAACAAATACCCGGTCTCTTTGAAAGAAAACTCCTTCAGTCTTTTAGCTAATTCCATTTCAGTAGCTGCTGCTCCAGGTACGATCCGACTATCCCTGCACATTGCCTGGTGAAAAGTAGCATAAGAATTACAATGAAGACAAAGTCTTGTATGCACCAGGTGCACCCAACTCAAGTGCATATTTAAATGGTATTACTTGTTTTCACTAAACAGTATTATTTGTTTTCATTGAATGGTATTAATTATTTTCATGGAAAAATATTAGTTGTGCACCATTTGCACGGTCCAACTGGTGTACAGGAGACTTACTCATATTACATGAGATCATTTTATCAGCATAAAAAACTGAGAATTTGTTTTTCTCTTACGACAACACAAAGAACACACAAGGAACAAAATAGTACCTTGTATGTATTCACACCATCATCAACTGCTCTTTCAAGATCATCCAATATGCTATCAGTGCTTCCACGCAGCACAACAGTTGAAACAGAATTTCCACCTTGTTCATTTTTCACAATAGTAACCTAGTACACAATAAGGACTTCCAATATAACTTAAGGATAGGAGTAACATAACTGAGAAGTAATAAACAAGCTTGTTAGCATACTCTTGACCCGCCTATTTCCTCAACCGAGATAGAATCAACATATCCAAGATCATCTTGATCAGGCTGACTCAGCTTTAACTGCTCACACAGAAATGCAAATTGTTAGGGGAGAAAAATAAAATAAAGCATGCACGTTTTAATTCAGTCGGTAAGGCTTACAAGACTAACTGCACCAGCTGTGCGACAGAATCGGCGCAGTTCGAATTTGGAGCTGATTTTTAACACCATGAGCCTACAAATTTCATACACCACAGCATGGAAAAAATAATGTTATACACATTACTGTATAGATGATAAGCAAATTTGAAGAGAAAATATCATATCTATTATTGATATTAATATATAGTAAAAGAATATTATTCCATATCAGAGACTAAAAATAAGATGAGCCAAAAAAGTAATGGATTTTTTTTTTGAGAAATGAACATCTGTAAATAGAAGATGCACTATAGGAAGTCAGGTTGTACTTGTAACGTTCACAAAAATGCAGTGCCATTTCGCCCACAGCTGCTCCACTAACAATGACCTTTGCACCTGAATCTGCAACTGCTTTGATTAGCTCCTCAACCTTAGCTTCTTCGGTCTTTGCATAATTTTCGAGCTGCATATAAAGTAATGAGATAAACATACATCAAGTATATGATGTATGTGGGTGGCGCACCTATGCTCCCAACTCAACAAGAGTTGGAGTTTGCTTACAATGACAGTTGAGGCAATCAGGACAAAAAGCTATAAAAAGGACTTGGGGATATCACAGAAAACCAAATTTAACCAAAACATTGTGCTTAGGAAATGCCACGAAATTTAGACTAGCCATTCAAGAAAACCAATGCTTCTCTTTAATATCCCGCAACAAAAAAGAAAAACCATTCACAGTAAAATCTCCCTATACATCCAAATAACATTTTTTTCCCCACTAATAAAGCCCAATTTCTTGGTTTGATAATTTGATGGAGATGGTTTATGGTTAAAAGATCTTGCGGTAATAACAAAATATATGCCAACCATAAAGTCAGACAGATCAAATATATTTGTTCCAAGTTCAACGATGTATGGAAAAATTGATAATAAAACCATTACAGTAATAAAGGGTTAATTGTACGAAACCCCCTCGAGGTTTGGACATGTTGCGTGAAATCCCCTCGTGTTTTGGAAATTGCATGAAACTCCCTTGTGGTTTATAAAATTAAACAAATTCCCCCTTTTTAAAAAAAAACAGTTAACGATTTTATGTGTTTTTTATATTTCTCGTTATGCCCTTCATAGTATAGCCTCAAGACATCAAATTTTTAAAAACAAGATATAGGAAATAGATGAAACCGTTAGCTAATTTTTTTAAAAAGAGGAGAATTTACTTAATTTTATAAACCACAAAGGGGTTCTTGCAATTTTGCAAACCACGAGGGGATTTCACACAACATTTTCAAACCACGAGGGAGTTTCGTGCAATTAACCCCAGTAATAAATAATACTCCCTCAGTTCCACTTAACTTCCACTTTAAAGAAAAAGAATATTCCTAAATATCTGTGGTTTTGTTATCCAAGAGATATTAAATATTTTTTCCAGCTTTGCCCTTCCACAAATTTTGTGACATGTTTATATTTAGGTAGAAAAAATTACCACAAATGATTCATTAATAACATGTAAGAGGGTATATTAGTCATTTTATACAAATAATGGTTAGTATTAAATAACTTTCTTAATCTGTGTGAAAAACCAAAAGGGACATTTAAAGTGGACCGGAGGGAGTATAATATATTTCCTACTTAATATGATATTAAGATTTTTAGATTATTAAAGACACTTTGCAAAAAAGAAGTATATATAGCAGAGTCCCTAAAATAGGTAGAGGAGTGAAATTCTAGGGGGATACCTGCTCAGCACTATGAATCAGAACGGTTCCTTTTGTTTCAGTTGCAGTCGTATCAACACCCCCAACAAAAACTGCAACCTGGCACGGCATAGCATGGATCATAATGTGCACAGGGCATACAATCAATAACTCAATAGAGATCAATTTATCCTTGAAAGCACAAATATTCAACACAACAATGAGCAATTATTTGGCAGGCAGATCAATGAATATTAAGTTTAAGGTGAACTGTCGTGATTTCTTAGTGCTTTCAGATAGTCACTGACCCAGCAACCCACCTCCATATAGCATTGAATTTTTTTTATGTTGCTCATTGTTTAGTGTTTTTAACCCTCATGATTTATGCATGAAAAGATGGAGGTTTCGACTTCCACAAGCAAGTACCACTACATTCCCATCTGGTTAACCATAGATGTAATTGTTAAGGGCGCAGGGCGCACCAAAGCGCAAGAGGGGCCCTCTTGTCCTTTTTCACTAAACATCATTTACATATTAGTATAACTTGGCACACATTGTCCTACAAAATAAAATTCAGCACCACATACAATCACATATATTACCCAAAAGTAAACTAATGAACATTACACCAAAATGTAAATCTGAAATAAACACTAAAGTTGTGAAGTGCATTAACACACGAAAAGCAACAAAATGTAGCAAAAGACAGCAATCAATCTATCTCATATAAGTGGTTAAAAACCGCAGCAACATAGATAAGATTAACAAAGAGAAAAAGGGGGAAAAGAACCTAGCGTAAAAGGGTAGCACTACTGTTTCTCAGTTTCTTCTTTTTTTACCAATTTTTTTCTTAAACCTAGGCCTATTTCAACACAGTTTTCTTGTTTATGATTTGCCTTTTTCTTCTTTCGAGTTACTTTTTTTGTCAAAAATGGTTTTTATTTCAAAATGTGTACACAAACCATGTTTTGGGGGTGAAGAAATAGCATAAGAATCAACTTGTGGCAATCACGAAAGTGGTATATATATAAGTAGTTATGAAGCAACCAGTATATGAGAACCCTAATTCGCACCTTGGCCTTCTCCATTCTCTTTATAGTCCCAACAGCATCACTCTTCAACACCAAACCCCTGACCACAGAAGAATCGTGCAAACCTCCACCCAATAGCTTTGCTACCCGTACATTATCCACATTGAAGTTCGCTGGATTTTTGGGGCAAACTTGTATGCAAGCCTTCAAAGAAAATACCATTTCTATTAAGAAATATTATATTTTAGATTTAAAACTATATAAAACCCTGCAGAGAAAAGCTAATTGCCACTAAAGCTAAAGCAATATTAAACATCTATAAGCATGTAAATAGTAAAACATGATATTTACTTCCGCAATGAGTGGACATAGTATATCCTCTTGTCCAAATTGTTTGCTGGCTACTGAAGATCTCATTCGTGAGATTGTTTCTTCTTTGTCTCTTACATTCATACTTTCTGAACCTTTTTCAACCAATTCCTCCAGTACTTCAACAGTCTGCAACAACATTATACTAAGACTATCAATCAACAAATGAAATCATAAATGCTGTTCACAATATCATTACAAATGTGATTGACAATATCAAACCTTATTGATTGCTTTTGTGTATCCAACAATGATCTCACTAGGGTGCAATCCCATTCTAATGAGTTCTTCAGCATTTTGAAGAAGTTCCCCAGCAAAAGAAACAGTCAAATTGGCTCCATCACCAATTTCCTCTTGCTGTGCTTTCCCAGCTAAAACCAAAAGTTTGGCGGCAGGATGCTGAACCTCCAGCTCATTTACAATTGTTGCAGCATCATTAGTCACAAAGAGCTTATCCAAATGATTTATAACCATCTTATTCATACCTAACATTAAAAAAGAGGTGAATATAATTATGTGTATCTTCATTAAGTCAATAACACGAAAGACAACATTCTTAACAAATTTATTATTCAACTTATTCAGAGTAGGAATTGCGAAACATGTTTCACAATGTGTATCAATAAGTATGGTAAACCTATATCAGATCCAATCCAACAATATCTATTGCTTGAAGTTCTCAATAGGTCCTGAGTTTCACATAATGGGATAAGCAAAAGCCAGTGTAGACATCATCTCGACTCTTGAGCTCTATAATTACTATAGACAAAGTCTAGTGTGCAAATTTGCATAGATACAAAAACTTTAATTTTCAACCAAATTCTATAATTGATGAATGTAATACAAAATTGAGTGGTTCATGGTTCACTCGGCCCGACTAATTCATGGTTCACCCAACTCAAATAGGTCATAATTTAGGGTTAATTATTTAGTGTTTAGGGTGTAGTTGATTGATTTAGGGCAATTTTATAGATTTTCATCTATACAAATTTGCACACTAGACCTACTCATTACTATAAGCACATAACACACCTAAACTTATCCTTCAAATTGGATTTGCAATTAAAAAAAAAAAAAAGAGTAATCAGCACCTAGACATGAAGATTACTATCCAGAAGTCACACTTTTTTTACTTCCACGCAACATAGACTGAGGAGCAGTACAGAGTTAATTTTCGGTAGATTTGCACTAAATCCAGAATAAAACAGGAAATGCAACACTATGTAATGCTTACTTAACCAGTTAGAGTAATGAAGTTCCACAAAAGAAAAAATCATGAAACAACGGAAAGAGATGGAGAAAGGGAGTAACAACCATTGGGACCGAGTGAGGTGCGAGTAATGGTGGAGAGCTGTTTGCACGCGTCGATGTTCTTCAGCACGGCTTCATCGAGGCCGGATAGATGCCGGTGCCCCTCTTTCAGCATCGACTGTATTCCGTATGGCGAAAAACCCACCATTGTTGTTCAGTTTAGGATGGCGGCGCAATTGTGAGAAACTGAAAGGGATCGGAGTCGGCTGCTGGTAGATAAACCCTAGCAAGGAATAGAAACCCTATGCTCTATGAGTTTTTTTTTTTTTTTCTTTTCTGCTTTAGGAGAAGCCCGGAGTTTAGAAAGAGAAGGAGAAGCTGTTTCAATTTTCAAACGAAGAAAACGGGCGATGAATCACAAATTCAAAATTGAGTTGCAGCCCTAGTTTAAAAATTAGAATTAAAAAAATAGATATATTCTAAATCAGGTGTACTACAGACCTACTCATATTTAAAAATACAGTCTGGGTTTTCGATCGAGTTTTATCGGATATTTTTTTTTTATCAGAGAAAAAGTATTTCATTCATAATGGATATTAGATATACCCATAACAATACATAATGTCAAAGCTTAAATGCTCATATCCTTAGGCTGCGTTTGTTTTGGGACTCACACGGATGGACTTAGGACTTTGCGTTTCCTGTTTCATACGAGTTTGGGATTTAGAGTCTGGTTTTCAAATCCCACATTCCATCCACACCTACAAATACCTATAAAATCTATTATTATTCTTCCCAATATATCACACTTTATACACTTTATTACTCTTCTCAATATAATATAATAATATAATACCAATCATTATTAAATATTGATTTGACATAAAGTAAAATCTCACCCTACTTAAATCTCAAAACAAACACATACATTTACTATTCATCAAGGATTCTAAATCCCTGGATTTTAAAATCTTGACTTGCTCCGCACGCTTAAATCCCAAAACAAACGCAACCTTAAAGAATTAGGACAGTAGCATAACAATCAAAAACCGCATAAGAAAACTCCTAGAAAACAGAGTAGTGCACCTAGATTTTAATTCAATACACTTGTGGGGTTCAAGTCCCCGGCAGTGTAGCTTATCATGGGATTAATTTCTGGTTTGCTGACAACCAACCCCATATACGTGATTTTAACTCCTCCAACAGGATGTCCACAGTTTTCCTCTCATTCCGGAAGATGATTGAGTTTTATCGGATATGTTTTCAGTCTTGAATTCAAATTGATAATTGTTTTTTTAGGCACTCTTGTGTGAGACCGTCTCATGTATGAGACGGGTCTCACAGCTGACCCATATTATAAATAAGTTGACCCGTTTCATATTAACATGATAAAAAACCTAATATAACCTTGGCAAGATTTCAAGACCTGCGTTGCAATGCTGAACGCAGAAATACAACGCCAACGTAGAAACATAACGCCGTTGCGGAACGCAAAAGAACAAGACAGGCAACAAGATCTCTTCTCTGATCGAGAGGAACGTAGCAACACAACGCGCATAAGAACAAGACAGGTAACAGGATGCTCTTCTCTGATCGAGATTCAGGTGCTTTTCTTGCGAATCTGATTTCTAACATTTTAAACCCTAATTTTTGGTTATGATATGAAAATAAAATTATATTTGCTTGGTTTTTGATTAAGTGGCCGCCGCATCCGTTTTTTCCGTAACCGCTGCATCCATCTTTTTTCCAATAATAAATCTGTCATTGAAGTATAATAAAACCTTAATTTTTTGGCTTCTATTATATTCGATTTGATATACACGAACAAAATTGCTTTGAGAATGATATAAGTATAATAAAACCTTATTTATTCATAAATCTTACCTCTCTCTCTCTTCCTCTCTTATTTGTTTGTAATTGATAATCTACGTAGTTATTGTTATATTGGAATTGAATTCAGTGTTTGTAGCAGAAAAGTTATTTTGGTTTCTATC